>CAUJRU010000521.1:0-550909 GCA_963277665.1 Viscum album
AGAATATTACATGGATAAGTTTTAGAGAGAGGATTTCATATTTCTAAAATATAAATAGAAATGAAATGAGGATACCATGAACAAAAGAAATAAAATTGAAAAAATTTAACGAACAATTAGATGTATATATTTATGCTATGAAGTGTTATTTTAAGAATTGATTGATACCCATTGATAATACCTATTGTTTGAATAGTGTTTCTTATTTATTTATAATCATTTTAATGAATTTTCATATTTCATATCACTTTTATTCGTTATAACAATGTAATGCATAAAGGGATAGTAAGAGGGAGTCCCCATATATTGGAAGTGTACCCATTCAAAACATTATTGATATATTGAGTGGACATTGATAATACATGGTACAATAAGGAACTTTTAGTGCATACTCATGAAACTAGTTCTTAGTGGTAAACATACTAAATCTTTCATATCCTTGAATTTAATTATTCATTTTTTATTTCTTGTATGGTTGAACAATAGATACATTCGAGTGATTATTTCTAATATGTGTACATAATATGACAATAGAAGTGGGGTTGAATACTGTAAATCTCCCTCCCAGATAGGCTGTATTGGGCCTATCATTTTAAATAACTAGTTACAATAAAAATTCATTAGTGGGAAAATTATATATTACATTGGATATTTAAAATCTATTACAAGTAACCAATATGAAACCCCATGTTTTGGTGTTTTAATGTTATTTATTTTTAAAAAAAACGTTGAAGCACAATTTTTTGAGTTTTTTTACTCTGTATTTTAGTATAACTCAATAGAAAACTATAATAATATGGGTTTTAGTTAAATATGTATGGTAATTGATATTTGATATATATTTTTACAATAGTCATATTAGAATTTGTGTTAAAACATTTTAAAAAATGTATACATGTGAGGGGTATCCCATCTCCTCAATATTTTGAGACCCAATTTTTGGAATCCCATGTTAGGAGGACACCTAACCATGATTTATCAACTTTGAAAGACTATATTTTTCCTTGTTTGGAATATGTTTCTACTCCCTATTAGATCAGTCATCCATCTTCAATATTTTTATTATGTCTAATTGAAATAATTTTTTTATCCACTACTCTTTACCACATATTATATTTAATTTACACAATTTCCAGACATTCAACTACAATTTCATATAGAGGCATCATTAATTACATCAAATATAATGTTTATATATCACTATTTTTGTTCAATTATTCACATATCTTCGTAATGAATCTCTATATCATTTAAATTAAATTATTTAAATAGGAATATTAATTCATTGTTAATTAAAACATATATTCATTTTATTTTCTTATATAAATACATCTCGACAATGTATAAATTTCATTGGATATAATTTTTTTCATTATAATTTAATTTTGACAGTAAATTTATTATTATTATATTTCATAGTTATAAAATTTTATGGATCTAATTTTTTTAATCATTAATTTATTGTTTTTTCTAAATTTTTTCCAATTTCAATATCTCGTTGCTGAAAATTATTTTGAGTTATAATTTAATTCTATGTTTTATTTTATATAATATTTTTTTATGTAAATTGTATTTTTTGTATAATTTATTTCTTAATTATTTATTCACAATTATTAAATATTCACATAGATGAATTTTTTTATAATTATATATTATATTTATAATAACATTGTTATAACTTTATATCTTGTTTTTAAATTTGAATATATTATTTTTACATAAATGTAATAAATTTATATATTATATATTTATTAATATGTTTATATATTTATATGATTTTATATTTTAAATATATAATATGTTGTATTATGTAGAGGGGGTTTGGAATCCTTCAAAACATAGACACAAACAAACCCAGATGGTTCAAGCCATACCCATCAACAATTGAATGAGAAACTTTCACATAGTCTTTTATATTAATTGGATTTTTGAGGAATTTGATGTTCCAAATTAACTGGTGTCCCTACGGATTAGGGCTCAGAGACCATTTAGATGAGTTGACCTAAAGACCCAAATGAGAAAATTGTATAATGCCATGTAGCTAGTATTATGCCATGATACACCCTATCATCAACAATCACACCATACCAACCATATGATGGTCATGATTTCCATAAAAAGAAGGCATAAATCCCCTCCATCCTGCATTAAAATTTTTTATTAGAGGAGGACCAGTTAATAGAATCAAATTTTGTCAACATTGTTTAAATTTTTTTCCCAAAGAGGCTTGGAAGGCACCCAACCTCACTCCATGGAAAGCCATGTTATGCTATCTGACTTATCCTAATATGTTGATCATCATATAATAGTTCACCCATTTTTTCTACATCTATAATACAAGTGGGTAGGAAAATAATTTATTGAAAATAACACCATCATTTCTCTTTATGATTCCAAAATAGTGATACTTTTATTTTTTCATGGTATCCATATTCCTTTCACACCATGTGATCTGAATCAGACCTGGTAAAATAATAGGAAAAAATAAATATAACATGGATGATGATATTTAGTATTATAAGTATTACTATTACTTATGAATGTATTTAGGATATAGGTTTTTATTCCATTTGAAAACATAAACTGTTTATGGATTGTATAGAGATTTATAAAACCCATTTACCCTAGTCATAGAAAATTTATAGTGTTATCAGAGGTACTAGAATGGGTTAATGTAAAATAAATGAATTCCTACTATGTAAAATGTTGTACTAAATTTTTTCAAATTTTGAATGAGTAAATTTTATAATCAAATGGACATCGATATTGAACGTTTCATGATAAAAAATAGTATGTCTATGGGGACTATAAAGTAAGAAAATAAATTATTTTTATAATGATTTGATACTCCATAGAAAATAAAATAAATCATTTGAAACAATTTCATAAATTTGGGATATCAAGAAATAAAATATATTGGAGATCCAACTATGGATACTTATAAAGGATATATACAAACCCTCCTGATAAGATATTCAATCACCATTATAAAATTTAATACCTACTAAATTTTTATGTAAATTCAAATTAATCCAAGGGATTGAAATGGAATATGTATGAGTGAATCTCCAATGGAAACACACGTCACTGTAACAATTCAACGCAATAGAAGATTTTTGATTAGATATTTCCTTCGTGTGTAAATGATATTAGAATTATAATAATACCATTGTCCATAGATATAATAAAATCATATCACAGTCATATTACAGGTAACATCCTGTTACCAATTTCAATGAACAATATATGGGGTTGGTTGGTTTTTTATATTAAAGTGTTGGAGGTTCTTTCTAAATTCAAGAGTATATATGTTTTTAGGAAAAAAAATTTGTTTTATTTTGTTAATCCTTTATGGTGGAAATTATAAAATTTAATTTTAGTTTTATCCTTATATTGATTATGGGGGTTACATTAGGTTAAAAAACTTCTATATATAGATTGATGTATTTCTATCTGTTCTGAAAGGGTAATATAGATTTTATAACTCGTATTATATGATAAGAAAATTTTATAACCCCTATGAAAGAGATAGATCATTTTAGAAAAGGTTAAATAAATTGGTCCTTTTTGCAATGGTTTTTTTAATGGTAACACATCTTCTCTATAAGAGAGTATTCATGTTGTATATGTATAAGCATTATTTTATAAATGATTCATAGGTAAATTATTTTGTGAGACATACCTAAGGGTAAATATTTAAACTATAATGTGAAATCTATATGTTGCATAGGGAGAAACATGTTACCTTTATGAAATTATTTATTTGTTATTTTTCAAATACTATTCTTTATCTTTCTTAAACGATCTTCTAACTCTCTTTTGATTATTTTGTAATCCTAAAATCATAGTATTTATTTATACTCTCACATTAATAGTTCTAACTCATATATTAAAGGATTCTAAATTTACATCATTCAATATTCAATATAAATGGTAAATTAAATGTGAGATTTAAATTGGGGTATTTAATATAAAAAATAAAAAACAATTACTATTCTTAATAATACATGACCCTTTGTTGCCCCCAATTTTTTATCAACTTGTGTGGGATTTTTGGAGTCCAAATTCTATAAAATGTTATAGTTTTTATTTTCCTGTATATTTTTCTTCACTTTATACTATTGTGTCATATTATTTTTTGGTTTTGGAACCCATATTTTGTGTTTGGGATTCCCATTAATAATGTATGTATTTTTGTAATACAATATCAACCAATGAATATCATTGATAAATGTTAATTTAAATTGGTTTCCAATTTTATTTCTAAATCCTAAATCAATACTCTTGAAAATTGAATATAAATACCATGGTGCATGTGTAATATGAAATTACATTAAATATAGAATTGGAAAATATATTACAATTCCTGGAGAAAATAATTTAAAATTAAATTATTTTATTTTAAGTACGAACATTTTCATGATTTCTAGGATAAAATAAAATGAAATATTTTATTAATTTGAATTTAAAATAATTCAATAAAAATTGTTTATAAATTTTAATGTTTTGAAAATGATTTTATAATGACTATTTTTATAGAAATCATTATTCTGATAAATTTTGATAAATATTATCATATCTAATTAATTTGATGAGAATTAAAATTTAAACCTATTTTATTTTATACATTGAAATGTGTTATAATCAATGTTTTTATTTTATCTCATAAATTATTTGAATGTCATGATATTATTTATGTTGGGAAATGATGGCTTTTTTATTATGGATTATATATGCAACTCATGGTGCAAACCTATTAAGGTATTATTATCAAACCCTATCTTTTCCTTTGGTTTTATATTGATTTTGTTATTTTGAGTCTACGAATTGTGAAAGGACCACTAAAAGGTGTTAGATTCTATTTATTGGAATACCTTGGATGTTTTTGGTGATTAGTGGAAAGAGCCATCCCCATGTTACATAGAGTTTATATGGTGAAGTTATTTGGATCTCTTCTAATTACTTGGATAGATATACATATTTTGAAACATGCCTTAGTTTATATAATGAATTCTATAATTTGAAGTGTTTATCATACCATCATATTTTCATTTTATTCTGACTAATTAACTTGATATGTTTCTCTAATAGAAATATCCTTCCCTAAATTTTATAATGATGTCTTGGTTCAAGTCGACCAACTGTTCTTATTGAGAATACATCTCTATTCATTCCCAAAATTATTAAGACATTATTTACACAAGAAATTAGGGTAGGTTGGTGAATAAATTGTATGAATTGTAGTTGGGCCTCTTCTTTTATATTCGTAATGTGTTTTGGATGACATTATAGACATGAAATATGATTCTGATGACTTAAATGGCAGGTCATCAAAACATTCCTTACAGAAACTCATATTAACAAGACTCATGAAACAATGGGATGTTGGAAAAATGTTTCCATGAGGTGTTGTTTGATCTTATCATATAAATTTACAAATAATTGATATGAATCACTGAATTTTTATTGATAGAAATATTATTTTTACCTTTTGACTAATTTTCCTTCTTATATGTTAATTTTTTCATGACTCCCATAAAAAAATGATACCACAATGAATGGAGAGAGATAATAACCCCCAATTCCGACTCCAACTGGCCTCTATTTAGTGATTATCACTAATAATATAAAAATCATATGAAATGTGATGAGTTACCCAATAAAATATGATAGTATTGGGATATATGTTGAATCACCCACAAAAAAACTAAAATAAATAATATATAATAATTAAAACCAGAAAAAATTTCATTTATAAATAATATTGGCGATGAAAAAAGTTATCAAAATATAATACCCAAAATAAAGATAATATAGGGATTCATAAACATCCCATTGAGTAGATCTAGATCCATCCAACATGATCCATGTTGTCATCGTAGAATCAGGAATATCATATTATATATATTGGGTGAGTATGCATGTATACTTTGTTGGAAACTAAATTCTATCATACCCCTACAAAATAATCATACTAATAGACCAGTGAGAAAACAATAGAACAAAGAGAACATAATCATGACAATTATCCATACCAACCTCACTATGTCATGTTCTCCAAATAATAAATGACATGTATAATAACACATTGGTAATAATAATGATAAAGGGAATCACACACCACTTTCTCACTGATTTAACAACCTCACACCTCAACATGATATGTCCTAGGATTTATATCTCTCCAAAATAACATACTCCACCACCCTATCATAATTTCACATCATAGCATTTCCACAGAAACCAAGGAAACTGACATAGTGAGTGGTCACATATCATGATTAATTAAGAAAAATGGTCCATCACATCACAACCACTTCCATGAACTAAGCAGTAAAGTATCTTGAACATGAAGGACACCAACCAAATCACTACTTCTATCATGCACAACCCCCTTTATAGGCCTCTCCAAAACTCAATTACATCACAACTTTCTAGAAGACATATTTTCCATCGCATTGAAGTAAAAAACAACCTCCATCCATTAAAGGATGTGAATATATACTTCCTTAGTAGAGATATTGGGAAAGAGTTGGTATCTAGACATATATTCCCATCACTAGGATGTTGTGAAATTATACACCAATAGAATATACTAGTGTCATCGCATAGTTCTTAACACAGGTGGGGTGTGTATAGAAATAAAAAAGAATATACATGTATACACATAATGACACACTCTATCCAAACCACTAGGTTCATAATAGATGACTAACTAACTCACAACATCCCTAACATCACTGCCACATGTAAATTCTAAAAACCATATAATAACCCAAAATCCACAATACCAACCATTAAAATTTCATTAATAATCTATTTTCTCATTTGTTTTGAACACTTAATATTTTGTTGCCACATTTATTAACTAATTTTGAGAACATTTACTAGAACATCCCATGCCATTTAAGACATCAGTAACCTGTTTTTTCATTTCTACATGGTCATTTAAAAGAACATAACCATTCTCCAAATGATCTCATCATTCCCATTGAACATTCACCAACACACCACAAATTAACAAAAAAACACATCACTCCACTTCACAATAGAACAACCATACAAACCATCACATTTCTATCCCAAAATCACATCCAAAAAAACCATCACCACATGACCCCAAAAAAATCAAAAAAGGGCACCACCTTGATTACATAAAATAGTAGAAAAAAATTATCCACATGGTTCCCAAAATCATGGATGAAAATGTAAAATGCATCAAATATAATTTTACTAATTCAATATAGCAGGATTTTACCACATTTCACAATATTTTAGTGGTGCTATTAGACAAGACATAAATCTCCGGTAAAACATTTTATTAGACAAATATTTCTGATTTTAATAATTATATTTATATATGTGGATGAAAAAAATCATAACAAAAAAGGGTTCCACAAATCATGTCAGATCAAAAAATCTATAGCACCAAATGAAAAAATATTCATAAGAGAATACACCCCAAAAAAAATTATCATAAACAAATATATATTGAAAAATAATTTAAAATATTACCTTTCACACTTCAAATATAAATATTTGAATTAGTTATCATTGATTAGACGAACATATCTACCCCCATTGATTAACAAAAGTAAAACCATCCTACTTTATAGGGAAAAGTTGGAAATGATATATTACCCACCTGAAAGAGAATTTTCAAGTCGATTTAAAATATAGGGTGAATAATTAATTCAAACCAAACACAACTACACATATAAAATAACATATCTACTAACATTAAGCACATAGATCATTATAATATATACGAACCGAAATCTAAACCAATACTAAAAACCCGTAGTGGATCTATAAGATATGAACATGATATAATTACCAACAATGGGATAAGAAAATTACTCTGATTAGCAATAGGGATCTACCAAAACCAATAGATCAAATTAAGAGAAGGGGATAAATATTCTCTAAGATCTAACTATTGTTCTCCAACTACTAGAGAGGTAATCCATGACCTATTTATTAAAAATAGAAAGAGAAAATTTTTTAAATCCTATAATATTAAACATTCACATAGTTTAACCATTTAAGAATTAAACTCTATGATAATTGCCTAAAAATAATCAATAAAAAATACAGGTTCCCCATCATGTATTAATTACCTATAATGAATTCTAATTTCACCCTGTGAACCTATTTTAATGACTTATCCAAACCAGAAATATACATCGTGAAACAAGATAACTACATGTGTTTTGACATTCATATTTATGATTTGAATTATCTTCAAACTATGGACTTCCATCTACAGTACCCTTATAGCTCTAGGTATAATTTACCCTCTATACCTCAATAAGAATTCCACTAAATTTACAAAATATAGTGAAATATGTAGGAATGTTCGGATCTGTTACATCACATACCAATAAAATATTCTTTAACTAGTGAATCCAAAACAAATTTTTAAAAAAGAATGTGGTCTGAACAACCACCCTAGGAGATACCACTTGATGATATCGTTAAGTCATATATGATACATCCATCCAAAAACACTGTACCATATATCAAAAAATATTCTAACAAAACCAAATCACTATATATGAATATCACAAGAACATGCTGTAACACCCCATGTTTTTATGAAAATAAATATAAATGAAGGGAAAATTTTTTAAGATTATATTTAAATCTAGCCTTAAAAAATAACTTTTCAACTTCTATGTTTTTAATTTTAAGAAACCATCATCTACAATTGTGTTTAGTATGTTAATTGTAGTCTATTAGAACCAACTTGTTTTTTGGTGAATAGTAATATAATGTTATGAATAGTAATATGAATAGTAATATGACTCTAATGAATAGTAAATTTTATTATTATTTTATTTTCTTAGGGATTTATTACAATGACATGTTGATTGAATTTTCAAAGTGATATTAAAGCAGTTATAGTTTTTAAATAATTATTTTTTGAATTAAGTATGATATTATTTAAACATTCAATTGAAAATATTTAGAAAATTATTTTCCAAAAATTGACATCATTTTTGAAATCTACATGTAAATAAATGGTTAGGGTGAAGTTTGTGAATTTTTTTTGAAAACAGTTGATTTTTTGGTGAAAAGTAAAAATACAGTTTTTAGTGTCTCTGTGTTAATGACATCATTAATGATTTAACAACGATGTCATAAATCTGGTAGACATGTGTATAGTTAAAGAATATTTGTGTATTACCATGTGTATTATACCATGGGAAAATACCATGGGAAAGCCCATGGTTTTTCCAATAGCACAATGGAGGTGTGCCTTGGAAATTACTAAAATATTCCCTTACATTTCCTATAAATACCAACCTATTTCTTGAATAACATCATTACCCATTACACCTAAACTATTCTCTATCCTCATTTCCTTCCTTGTAGACCTCCCAAGGTTTCATCAAGCCCCCAATGTCCCAACCTTGATGTTCTAAGGGTTTCTCTACAAGTTTTGAAACTTCCAAATTTCGTTCTTTTTCCATTCATGTTCTCTTTTATGTGGTATAATGTTCAAGTTTCCATACCATGTTATTATTTAATTATTATTCTTGATATACTATATATTATGATTCATTTCTTGATGGGTTACCCTTGTACCCTCCCAATTTAAAATGTTCTAAAACCATGTTGCGTAGTAGTTAGGCTGCCAAATTTTTTTAAGAGATTTCACAATAATTCTTTTATTTTGAGTTCATTTCTCATTAAATCTTCATATATTCTTACACAAGAGGCATGAAATCTCAATAAAGAATTTATATTCTTGATTTCTCATGTTCATGGAAAATTCACCATCATTATTTTTCTCCTCTTCCACTTATTCAAGGAATAAAAATATTGTCTGTGATGTGTCGAATTACCGACATCATGGATGATGTGATTTCAATTTTCATTTTATATTTCATGTCTGGTTATGAAACCATTTTTATGGTTGAACCAAGTTATAATATATGTATTATTTATCTTCCATGTTTCTAGAATTATTTTTTAATCATGGTTTAAATTTATAAGACAATATGAGGTCGTTATTACCAAAAACCCACTAAAATGTTCTAAACGAACATACTTAATGTTTTAACTTATGAATCATCCTCATGTTAGAATTAAAAAAATGATAAGTGGTATAAATTATTATAATGTAAATATTTAAATACTACACCATTTCTATTTTGTATTTTCACTTCTAGTCAACAATAACATCCACCTTGAACCAATCATGGAAATCAAGTAAAGAACTCACCCAAAAATAGTGCAAGGAGAAAAATACTAACAATAAAAGGGTGAAATGATGTAATGAAATTATAATATAAGATTTTATGAACATGAAATTTTTTATTTAAAAAAAATAACACTCTTTTAACCATTATAAATGATGTTTAATCATGTTTGAAGTAAGAAAACCCGGGGTAAGGGAATTCATAACCCGATTTCCATTCCTTGGGTTTACCTTCTACTTTGTTATTTATGTGCTATTTGAATTTTTTGTGTGATGGTTTATTTTTATATTATATTTTATTATTTGTATTTACATTATATATACATACTCCATCCATTCTATTATGTCTCTCTTTAATTGAATGATATTAATACGGGTCTTTTCTTTAAAAATCTTCTTTTTAAATTCAGTTTTATGAAATTGCAAAGCAATGTTTTTATGGAATTATTCATACTGTATGATTATGTTTTGGTTCTTGGGAATAATTAATGATGAATGGTGGGACCTATATCTCCCTATAATTCATTGGGTATGTGTATGTTGGATGTCGGTTGTATGGTTACACCAAGTGTAACTGCGATGGTTACAAAAAATAGTACGGTATCTGTGAGGGTTACAAATTATAAGGTAGCCGAGAGGGTTATAAGATTATATAAGTAATTCCACAAGATAATTTTATTATTATATTTATGTTATCATGTTTTTGTGGATCTTTTTAAAATATAATGTTATACAAATTAGGTATATATGGGTGACAATCATGTATTTTGTAAAAACTTTCATACGTTATGAGTATTCACAGACTAATGTGCTCTTCCCTTCATGTCCATAACTTACTGAGATTTTGTGCTCATTAGATGTTTTTAAATGATTTTCATAGGTTAATGGATGTGTAAGATAAAGAAGGAAGTCATGTTAAATGTTGATGAAATTTCAGAGAGTCATGTTTATGTTTTAATGTTTTATATTTTGAAAAAAAATGGAAACTGTTTTAAGGGAATCCACTCTGTAGTAATGTGTAATTTTATGATTGTATTGTCCTATTTCTCTAAAGATATAAACTTGAAAAGATCCTAAATATAAAAAGGAAGTTTTTTATTGACTAAATTCATGATTATGTATGTAATAAGGCATGTTCTTTATAGTAGGTATAAAACGATGGATTTGATAACATTGGGGGTTAGGGTGTTGTTAAAAGAATACCATAAATGATTTTTACTCTATGATTAATTTGAATTTTATTAGAATTTATAGACTACCATGTTGCTTAATCTAAGATATTTTTGTTCATAATGGTTCTCCATAGATGGAATAGGGATGTTGAAGTGGAGAGTCACCGACAGAATGACATCCTTTAGGATCTACAGCCTGGAATGGTAGTGATTGTAACCAAGCAGTTTATGGTAGTAATGGCTCAGATAACACAGGAAATAAATGGTGGTGTCATCCGTGCAAGAGAATCAATAGAGGTACCAAAGTGGAACATGACAGTAGTGGAACATTTTATGAGACAATGCCCTTCTGCATTCAACGCATCTTCACACCCAGTAGTAGCTAAAGGATGTATCAAAGCCCATGAAAATATATTCATTGTTATGGGATATTAAAACAATCAAAATGTAAGTCTTTCCATTTATCATTTTTAAGTTAAAGCTAATTAGTGGTTTTCTATGGTAAGGAATATCAGGGGTAAAGAGGATTTTGATTATTTAGAGTGGGATGAATTTAAAAGTCTTTTCCTTGAAAAAATATTTTCCTAAGGTGGTGCAACATAGAATGGAGAATAAATTCCTTGAATTGAAACAAAAGGATGCAGAATTAGTGGCTGTGTATGAAGAAAACTTCACCCTACTGCAAAGGTATGTTCCAAATCATCTTCTAGATCTTGATAGAAAAGTCAACTACTTTTACTCAGGAATGAAGCCATTGTATCGAAGGGATTTTGCCTCTTCTGAATTCAAAAGTTATGAGAAAACTATCTAATATTCTAATTGGGTAGATATGGAGCTTGCTGATGATCATGTGTATTTTGGAAACAAATAGAAGAATAGGTCTAGATGGCAATAAATGGGTGAGAATCAACCAAAGAAATCTGATGCTAAGAAATCCAATTTCAAGTTTGGGAAATGTGTGGCAAGAAACACCCTAGGGAATGTCTCAGCAAAACTGAGAAGTGTTTTAAATGTGGTATGTTTGGAACAATGGCCCGAGATTTTTACGAAATTGAACCAAAGACTAATCCAGATAAGAATACTATAAAGTGTTATAAATGTGGCAAGATGGGTCATTATGCCAATGTCTTCCCAAAGAGATATCAGAATGATTCATAGAAGCCAGTAAACAAGCGCAAAGGTGTATTGTGATCCTTTGAGACAACATTAGTAGATATCAGGCCATCCAATGAAGTTGTATCATGTACTTTTTTGTTCACTCAGAGATTGCTAATTTTTTTTTGATACAGGGTATACACATTCCTTCATCGCTGAGAATTTTTTTGGTAAATCAGAAATATCACCTCAAATAATGAGACATGAACTTGTTGTTAAAACACCAGGGGGAAATATTATTTCAAAAAGGAATTATAAGAATATTTCTATTTTGGTTTGTGGAAATACATTAACTGCTAAAATTGTTGTTTTACCCTTTTTCAAGTTTCATGTTATTCTGGGAATGGATTGGCATTCTGTTTATCATGTAAAGATTGAGTGTATAGATAAAGAAGTTTTTTTTAGGAAGAGTTTCTGTTTGTATACAATAATGAACCCATTTAATTGATAATATATCAAAAAGATGAGAAACAATTGAATGATGGAAATGAAACTTATCATGCTCATATTGTTAAAAATAAGGGAACTATTCAAATGAATGACGTGCCAGTGGTAAATGAATAACTTGATGTTTTATCTTGATGAGTTACTTGGTTTCATAAATGATCGGGATGTCTAATTAACAATTGACTTAGTTTCTGATGCTAAGACTATTTCAAAACCCCCATATCATATGGCTCAAGTAGAACTTCTTGAATTGATAAATCAGTTGGAGGATTTTCTTAATAAAGGCTTCATTCATCCTACCACTTCAACATGGGGATCCCCTGTTATAAAAATAATAAAAGAAATGAAACTATATTAAAAATTTGGAAAGTGTGATTTTTTGGTTGCAACAGATTTCTTTTCATGGTAACATTATAAATAAGGATGTAATAACAGTTGATCCTGCAAAAACAAAAGTAGTTGATGGATGGCCATGACCCACAAATGACATAGAGATTCATAGTTTTCTTGGATTAGGAATTTATTACTGACATTTGTTAAGAACATTGCATGGTCATCAAGACTACTAACTATGTTAACACGGAAAGGGGTAAAATTTGTTTGGACAGTGGAATGTGATGATTGTTTTTAGGAACTGATGAACAGATTGGTGAATTATCTAGTTTTGGTCATACCTTCCAATAATGGTGAGTTTTATATATACATCGATGCTTCTTTGAAGGTACTTTGTTGCGTTTTGATAAAGAATGATCAGGTAATTTCCTATGCATTGGTAAAATTTAAACATCATGAGCTAAATTATCCCACACATGATTTGGAATTGGATTGTGTGATTTTTGATTTGAAAATTTGGAGGAATCATTTAGACGGAACCAAATGTCAAATATATACTGACCATAAAAGTCTGAATTATATATTCACTCAGAAGGAATTAAACATGAGGTAGCGAAGATGGCTAAAACTGATAAAGGATTATGACTATATCATCAATTACCATCCTGGGAAAGAAAAAAAAGTGGTGGATTCCTAAATTCGAAAACATCATGAATCATTAACAATTCCATGTTTAGAACATGATCCCTTGGTTAATGATTTGATGAATTTTGTATTAGAAGTTGTTGATCTAAGAAATACCTCTGTTTTGTTTTAGGTTGTAGTGCATTCTTCCTTGTCAGACAGAATTATGAAAGAGTAGAAAAAATACCATGAGTTATATAAAAAGGTAGAGTTGGTTCAAATGGGTAAGTTCCCATAATTTAATCTTGATAAAGTTTGGTTTTTGTGATTTGGTAAAAGGTTTCGGGTGCCATGTGATTCCCAGTTCAAGAATGAATTATTGGGTGGATCTCATAGTTCTCCATTTTCTGGTCATCCTGGCAGTATGAAGATATATAGAGACCTTCGAGAGTATTATTGGTGGGATGGAATGAAAAGAGGTAATGCTGATTTTTCCATGAAATGTTTGACATGTCAATAGGTTAATGTAGAGCGGCAGTTACCGAAGGGGGTACTTCAACCTCTTCCAGTTCCAGAGTAGAAATGGGAGAATGTATCCATGGAGTTTTTGGGGCTACTACCAACAACGTCTCAAGGTAACAATGTGATTTAGGTTTTAGTTGATCGGCTAACAAAGTCTGCAAATTTTATTTCTATTCAAGATACAATGTCTTTGGATCCGCATTCTCGATTGTACCTAAAGTAGATTGTTAGGTTACATGTAATTCCTCTTTACATTGTATTTGAATGAGATCCCAAGTTGACTTTCAACATTTTTTAGGGACATCAAAAGTCATTGGGTACATAGTTAAATTTCAGTACAGGTACTCATCCTAAATCCGATGGGAACTCAGAACAAATGATTCAATATTTGGAGGATATGCTTCAAGCATGTTCAATGGACTATCAGTGAGGATGGGATCATCATATTTCTTTAGTTGAGTTTTCTTATTATAATTGTTTTCATTCCAGTATTTACAAGTCACCTTTTGAGGCCATGTATGGGAATCGGTGTCGGACTCCAGTGTTTTGGGATGAAGTCGGTGAAAGAAAGTTGATGGGGGATATGAATAGTAGAAGAAGTGGATGAGAAAGTGAGAATGGTCCAACAAATCATAAGTATTTTTTAGAGAACGTAGAAAATTTATGCATATAACAGAAGGAAATACTTCTATTTCGAGATAGGTGACCATGTTTTCATTAAAATCGATCCTTGGAAAAGTTTGATGCATTTCGGTAAGAAAAGGAAGCTAAGTCCACGATTCATCATTCCTTTTGAAATCTTTGATAATGTTGGAACATTGGGATACCGCGTATCTTTTCCTCAAATTTTGTCTCTAGTACATAATGTGTTTCATGTTTCAATGTTTAGAAAGTATGTTCTAGATTAATCACATGTCATGAGCCTATAAGAAGTTCAGCAGGACTATAACCTTTCTAATAAAGAGAAACCAGTTTAGATTCATGATCAAAGGGAACACATATTGTGGAATAAGGTAATCCACCAGGTAAAGGTTTTGTGGAGAAACCACATGGTTGAAGAAGAAACATGGGTGTCTGAAAATGCTATGAGGGGAAATTACCCTCAGTTGTTTAATAAGTAAATAAAATTTTAAGGACACAATTTTTAGAAGGTGGGGACAACGTAACACCCCATGTTTTTTTTAAAATAAATAGAAATTAATAGATCTTTGTTTTATGTAGATATTTATAACTAGCCTTTAAAACAGAACTTTTCCACTTATATGTTTTAAATTTCAAGAAACATTCATCTACAATTCTGTTTAGTATGTTATTTGGAGTCTATTAGAACCAACTTGTTTATTTGGTGAATCGTAACATACCCTTATGAATAGTAATATGAATAGTAATAGGACTCTAATAAATTGTACATTGTATTATTATTTTATTTTCTTAAGGATTTAAGATAAGGACATCTTGATTAATTGTTCAATGTAATATAAAAGCAGTTACTATTTTAAAATAATTTATTTTTGAATTAAGTATGATTTATTTTAAAAATTAAATTAAAAATATTTAAAAAATTATTTTCAAGAAATTGACTTCATTTTTGAAATCATCACATTGATAAATTTTTAGGATGATTTTTTTTAATTTTTCTAAAATAGTTGATTTTCGGTGAATAGTAAAAAATACATTTTTTTTATTTCGTTGTGTTAATGACATCATTAATGATGTAATAATGATGTCAAAAATCTGGTCGACTTTCATATATTTAAATAAGATGTTAGGTTTCCCAATTGGATTATACCATGAGAAAATACTATGGGCATGCCCATGGTTTTGCAAATACCACTCATGAGGCGTCCCTTGAAATTATTAAAATATTCCCTTACTTTTCAAATAAATACCAATCCATTGCTTCATTAACATAATTTTCAATTCCCCCTAAACAATGCTCTGGCCTCCTTAACTTCCTCGTTGTCCTCCAAATGTTTCCTAAATCCCCCAAAGTACTGACCATCATGTTCTAAGGGTTACACTACAAGGTAAGAAAATCCTCAATTTGTTTCTTATTCCATTCATGTTCTCTTTTATGTGGAATAACATTCATGTTTTCATACCATGTTTACATTTCATTCTTATTATTTATCTACTCTATATTATGATTCATTTTTTTATGGGTTACCCTTTTCCCTTCCCTTTTTGAAATTTTCTAAAACTATGTTGTGTAGCCATTTTGCTGCCGAATTTTTGTAAGGGATTTCTCAATTATTCTTTTATTTTGAGTTCGTTTCTCATTCATTATTCATCTATTCATAACCAAGAATCATGGAATATCCAGAAATAATGTATATTATAGATTTTTTTTGTTCATGGAAAATTTTTCATCATTATTTTTCTCCTCTTCCACTTATTCAAGGAATAAAAACATTGTTTGTGAGGTGTCGAATTACTGACATCGTGGATGATGAGATTTCAATTTTCATTAAATCATTCATGTCTGGTTATGAAACCATTTTTAAGGTTTAAAAAAATTATAATATATTTATTATTTCTCATCCATGTCTCTGTAATTATTTTTTAATCATGGTTTTTATTTATAATTCAAAATGACGGTGTTATTACCAAAAACCAACTAAAATGATCTAAACGAACATCATTAATGTTTTACCCTATGAATCATCCTCATGTAATAATTAAATATTAATAAATGGTATAAATTATGGTAATGTAAATATTTAAATAATACTCGATTGTAACATTAGTGTTTCACTTCCAATCGACAAGAACATCCACCATGAACCAATCATGGAAATCAAGTAAAGAACTCACCCAAAAACTGTGCAAGGAATAAAATACTAACAATTAAAGGGTAAAATGATGTTATGAAATGATAATATAAGTTTTTATAAGCATGAAAATGATTCTTTAAAATACTAATAACACATTTTTAACCATTATACAAGATTATTAAACAAGTTTGAATTAAGACAAACCAGAGGTAAGGAAATTCTTAACCGGATTTCCATTCTTTGGGTTAACCTTCTTCTTCATTATTTATGTGCTATTTGAAATGTTTGTGTGATGGGTTATATTTATATTATGCTTTATTATGGGTATTTATAGTATATATAAATACTACATCCACTCTATTAGGTCTCTCTTCAATTGTATGATATCTATAAGGGGATTTTCTTTAAAATTCCTCTTTTAAAATTAAGTTTTAAGAAATTCCAAAGCAATGTTTTTATGGAATTATTCATGTTGAATGATTATGTTTTGGTTGATGGGAATTATTTATGATGAATTTTGGTACCTATATCATCCTCCAATTCATTGGGTATGTGTATTTTGGTGGTCGGCCATATGGTTACTCCAAGTGTAACTGCGATGGTTACACAAATAGTAAGGTAGCCATGAGGGTTACAAATTATAAGATAGCCGAGAGGGTTTCATGATTATATAAGTAATGCCCCAGGATACCTTTATGATTATATTTATGTTATCATTTTTAGTGTGGATCTTTTTTATGTATCATGTTACAAAAATTAAGTATATATGGGAGACAATCATGTCTTTTGTAAATGCTTTCATACGTGACGAGTATTAATGGACTAATTGGCTCTTTCATTTATTTCCATCCCTTACTGAGCATTTGTGCTCATCCCAAGTTTTTAAATGATTTTCACAGGATAATGGATTGGTAAGGAAAAAAAATAATCCATGTTAAATGTTATATAATTGTCAAGGAGTCATGTTTAAGTTTAAATGTTTTATATTTTGAATGAAATGGAAACTGTTTTTATGGTACCCACTCGGTAATAATGGGAATGTTATGAATTTATTTTCCTAATTCTATAAATATATAAACATAAAAAGAGTCTCAGTGTAAAAATGATGTTTTTTCTTGAATAAATTCAAGATTATGTATGTAATAAGGCCATGTCCTTACACATGAAACCCCCACAATGAAAAATCCCTCAACCATAGTATCAAACCAAGCATACCACCCTGAACATAAAAATCAAGAATATTCAATTATTTATATCATAACAAAATCCACTTTGGGAATCCATGACTTACCCATATAGTTTTCCAAAAAAATTAGTATAATACATATTTATTAGGAATCATTTTCCCCATTTTGTGTATGTCATATCATTATCACACATCATTGATACTAGAACATAAGACAAAAACTATATTTCAAAAATCAAATCTTCCCATAAAATCCAAAGTAAGAAATAAATCTAAAAAATCTCTAGGTAGGTGTTTTGGATATGTAACTCTTGATACAATGTTTTCTCACCATGTTCATCATGCCTCCAAAACATTTGAACCAATTTGATTATCCTTCCAAACAACACCTTCTCTTTATAAACCTATATTTTTTCAAACCTATCCCAAAACTCAAATCATCCTCAATTTTAAAATCTACCACGTCAATGATGTTGGATTTATCATGTTGATATCGATAAAGTTGGATTATTTGGAAGATTTACATAGAACCTATCCAGTAACATTGGAAATTCCATTTGATAGTCATCCTTTCCGAGTCTCCCTAGTATCATAAGGTGCCTAACAAACTTTAATAAATCATACTCCCCTGTCAAACCTATATTTCGCATGTTGAGTGTAGACACTCATGAATATGTGGTCCCCAAAATCCATCACAAAGGCCACCCTCCTATAAATGATATAGTATGAATGATAGTATTATGCTACTTTAAAACTATTATAAACTACTTCAACCATCTATTCCGTACCCTATATCACATTAGGATGAAGAACTTCTACATCACCGGCCTCCATCTAGCACAACCAGGAAATATATGGCTTCCCATAAAATTCCTCAGAGGTGTCTGTAAATATGGATAGGTGATATATGTAATTTTAATAAAACTCAACCAAATCAATGTTTCATGACAATGCCCGACCAAATTATATGATTCATACACAAATCATATTCTCCAGTGATTGGATAATTTTTTCTATGTAATTGTCTATTTGGGATTGGAAAGTAGTTTTGAAACACCAATCAGTGCCAAATGTATTCTATCACCCCCTCGAAACTAGTGAGGTAAAACTTCTATCATTATACGATATAATGTACATCAGAACTCCATGAAACCACACCACCTCATCCGTATAACACCTAGAAAAATTATCTACTAGTCCAGACTCCTTAATCTTTAAATGGGTCGATCTTATCAACAAATCCATGATCAATTATATAACATTACAACCTCTATTGTATCCGTGTAATTATGTAATGAAATAAATAAAAATTTCAACCAATTTCTTATCAGGAACATCCAAGATCTACCATATATCTCTTAGAACACTTTGCTTAACCTTTACCTACTCGAGAACAAAACAGCTCCCCAAAAATTGCACTAACATCTATTTCATCTTAGGCCACAAAATATGTATCCCCAATGCACAATACATCATTAAATCCATCATGTGTAACATTTAAAGTGATATTCGGAACTCATGAAGGACTCCCTCATGCATCCCTATCAGAAACAAATAGTCTCCAATGAAATAATATCTTGTTCCAACCTTCCTCTAATAATACCTCCAGATAATTATCATGGAAAACATGGTCATGAATAACATGTTCCTAGATGACTACCCATTGACAGTCATCTTCCCAATTCCATAGGTAAGACGATAGAATCATCTGAAATAAATAACCTCCACAAATAGAAAAACATCCATTCCAGTTCAGTGATGAAAACTCTTCCATTACACTATGACAACCTCTTGATTCATGGACTACATCATTTTGAAACATAATTTTCAATGTATCATCCATAACATTTCCAATTCTTGAGGTTTAGTATTTCTGGAAAAACGTATTCTCGAGGAAACAAAAGCTACTACCACTACAACAAATTCTAATCACGCCGAGAAATTATACAACTAAAACTCTTGTAATTTGTTAAGACTACAATATTCTCCCTACTAAGTAAATTATTTCATTACTTCAATGAAAACACAAAATATTATATCTCTAGATCATGGGTCAAATAGTTACACTATGATTGATGCATATTTCTATACCCATATGAGAAAATAACTCTCTATTAAAACAACATGAATCTCAATCCAATATTATAAACAACACATAAAACCTAAAAATCACACCCTTACAAGTTAAATAAAGAATGTGAGAACAGGCCAACTCCCCCTTGATCAAACCAAGAACATCATAAAACTAATCAATCCTCATTAATATTTTTTCTTCCTGGTCAACGTTATCACTTGAAATAAAAATAAAGATAAATTTGAGAAATTAACATGAACAATTGAATGAAAGTCTAATGAAACTACAAAATAATTCCACATTCTAGTCTGATTCCAAATAAAAAACTAATCCCTCAATGGTAACACTATCACAACCGATAAAGATACAATATTTTTTTGAAAATTCACCTCTCATGTACAAAACATACATTTAGATAACAGTCCATAAATTTAATTGCATCAAAGGACATGCAAGAAAACATTGAGATGGATGATATTCTCCTACTTTTTCTTTGAGTAGATCAATATGTCATCAATGAAATTGGATATGAATTGGTCTAGGAATTTACAAGGAATTGTGTTTAGGTGTCCCTAGAACATTACTTTTGTATTCATTAAACCAATCAACATGATGATGAATTCGACATCTTTATACCTAAATTTGGAGGAATTCATCTGGACATCACACTATATCACCCTCAACTAGTGATCCCATGAACAAAAAAACTATCATTGAAAATCTACATTCACATCTCAAAATGTTGAAAAGTTCATCAATCTTGGTAAGAAGAGATGCATTCAAGATTAAAACCTAATTCAAAAAATTATAATATTAACACAACCGTATAATAAGATCTCTCTCCTTGGTGAAAAACAAAGGAACACCCCATGAAGACACACAAGGCCAGAGAAACCCCTTCTACATTAGATCATCAATCTTAGTTACCATACATAATTACTCATATAGTTCAATATGATAATAATCCATTTAAAATGATGAAATAATAAATTATAAATTTGGCCCTAACTTAACAACATGTCTGGGGTATAACAATAACCTCATTGGGGAAAACATACAGAAACACTATAAAACCATGGGGACTTGCAATATAACATATTCCACAGATTTCATAGATAAATCATCCATCAATGCAAAAGCAGTTCCACACACCAACTTTTCACCTAATAACCCATCGTGCCCAAAAAAACTATATGTTGTCCATCCCCATCCTAAAATATGGCTCCCCTCAAAAAGTAGATGATAAAATCATGTATGAAATAAAACCTATTTATTTCTTAAATTATATTATATGACTACATATTAGGTATTATGTGATCTCCATAGGACTTATGTTGCCCCATAATAAGTTTACACCCATGAAACACAACAAACAAGGTGATATGGCCTCTGACAAGCATAGTCAACACTAGATAAATTGAAATCCTCTATACATAGAGTTACATATAATGGACTAGATTTTTGGAAAAAAATAATGAGGGGATACATAATACAAAATGTCAGAATATGGGTTGACGATATGATGAAAGTACCACAAATGAAATATAGCCCATTGGACATGATAACATCCACTATGTGTAATTAATGATTCACATATAATCTTCCTCTATACTAACTACTAACTCTATAAACATTATGGGAATGAGGTACCTTAATATAAGTAACATTTTGAGGTTGGACTATACATTCTAAATCTACCATTGGTGATGAAAAACCATTCTACCCATAATATTGAAGCAGTTTGACACAATGGGCACAATGTTTTTCCATGGTTAGGAAAACATAAGGAAAACATAGTATCTATATATCCATATGAAAAACATAGAAGCCACTAGACTAAGAAGGATGGATGTTAAGCTAAGGAGGTCGAATTACCACTATTCAATACATCATAGGCTTTGGTTCCTAAGGCCTACCTATTATAACTATGATCCTTGAGGAACCCAATTGGTTCCCTTCATTTATAAAACAACCTCATTAGTAAATATTTCTGATTAGAAGCTACTAATAATGAACCTACTGATACATTTGAAATGTAAATGGAGTAACTGAGTTCAATGTATAATGATAGAGAGACTCCTCAATAAGTGTCTCACTAGACTCTTCATCTGAAAAAAAAAAGTTCATAGAATAAACATAGAAGGTCCTTGATTTTCATTTACACCGCTCATACCAATATACATCCTTTCTAAAGGGAGAGTGAATATTGTCTCTTTATTTCCATCATAGTCAATGATTGAAACCCTTTTGAAACACTTTTCATAATAAGGCCCTTAAAACGTCCACCTCCTTATTCTCAACCAGATATAGTGTCCACTAATGATGTACAGTTCCCCACATATAAATAATTGTGAATCGGAAAAAATAATCTAACATGGTATAGATCAATCTGAAAGTGATCAGGATCTCATCTAAAAATATCTCTATAATTACATCTGAAAAATTACCCTCCTGAATTCCAAAATCATTCTTCTATTATATGTGTGACATCATCCACTACTGGTCATCCTTCTGAACTAGATTAACCATATTACAATCAATCATATCATCTTGTTAATCCTTTACTACTTAATTAACACACAGAGCACTTCAAATATCCTTATCTATATGGAATACAATAATTTTAGAATTCATATAGTATGTTATTTTATTTATTTTTGATAAATTCATTTTATCCATGAAAAAACTATCCAATTTTTTAAAAAAATAAACGACATCAAGATGATTGTTCCTAACTTATGTATCAAACCTAAAAATTAATCATCATAACTTGGATATTCAATAATCTAAAATTTTGTGCCATGTGTTAGGGTTTTCCATGAAATAATGTTCCTTGGATTATTTCCCATTACAATCTCACACCATGTGGTCATCTAGATCTATTTCTGTACCAATCAACGATATACTCACTTTTTTGAACTCCAAACTCCATCATATCTCTCAAAAATATACCATTGATACCACTATTATATGTCCCCACCCACTAATTATTACACAATAATGGGAGTAAGATAATGACCCATGATTCACATGTATAGTAGGCCCTTGGTTGGAAACAGGCACAGATGGTATAAAACACTCCTGAAATTGGAGTTATTACCTTCTATAATGATATCTGATTGAGATATATGATGAATCATACATAGGAAAACATAGAAAATATATTTATAAAACCCAAATAATCCCATAATGACTGTATAAATATAATAGGTTCATATAAAGCTTTCAAAATTTTAATTCCCCAAAGGAATGGAAAAGTAGTGATTCAACGATAGTCTAGAGGTCTGAGGAGGAAATTTCCAACAGAATCCATATTTCCCTCCAGGAATCCAAAATATAAATTTATATATTTAGGATGAGAATCAAGTATACATATATGCAAACCAAATTATCTATTTCACAGGTGAATTAAGCATACTAATGAACTCATGAATAAAAAACATAACGAATAGAACCATATAAGGTCTAATTTGCATACCATCCTCACATAGGTATGATCACCAAATAATATAATCCTTTAATAATATAATAATATGTAAAACATCAATATCAGACACCTCAAACCACATTAGCACTTATATTATGCCCTTACATCCCAACATTATATGTCATGATATTTATATCTCTTTCGAAAAATATATACCACCTCCCCACAACAGGGTCACGTCACATCATGCCCATAAGTACCTAGGCCATATCCCCTAATCACAGTGACATATCATACAACCTAAAGAAACATGATCTATAACATTACAACAACTACCAAAAAAAGATTAGTAGGGTATCACGAACATGTAGAAATTAAACCTCATTCCCTATTTCTACCACGAACAACCCCCATAATATCCAACCTCACCACATGTTCTTGTAATATTTTAGCTGAAGAAACATGGTCCATAACCATGTTTACAATATAATCTCCATACATCACATTCTTTTTGTATCTACTCTCTAGGAAGACAGAGTGGGAAGGAGTTAGAAACCATCCCCCTATCCTCATCATAAGGATATTGGATAAAACACTCCTCGTGTGAATACGTGTGTTTCATATGATTGTTATCTTTGTGGGTTGAGGGAATATAAAATTCAAATAAAAAATAAAATTATATACATATATATCCAAAAAAAGGAATAAATTTTGGGTTTATGATATGGAACTAACCATCTCATAAAAAACCAACCTTATGTGACACCCCTAAATATAAAAAACCACAAAATATTACACCAACCACGATATTAGAAAAGAAAAATTCTTTAACAACCCATTTTATCATTTATCCGAACATCCCATTTAAATTTATCATTAATAAAATTGTACTTCCAATTAACAATAACTGACCATTCCATTTAAAAGATTATTAACTAGTTATTCTCTCACAACCCATGCATCTAGTGCAATACAAGAATTCACACAAGTATCTCATCATTCCCATTAAAAAATTTCTTCACCACAACCATATAAAATCCAAACAAACCATCACCTAACATCCAATAAAATAATTACCAATGAAACCATCACCATGCTTCACCAAAAGAATGATAACAAAACCATCATCATAGTTCCCCAAACGCATGACCAAAAAAATCATCACGATGCCAAAAAAAATACAAAACTAGACAAACTCTCACATTATCATCGAAAATAAATATAAAAAAATGAGCACTACATTTCCCAAAAAAACATATAATCAAATAAAAATAAATATAACATCATATTAATAATTTAAAAAAAGTTTATTTTATTACATTTCACTTTATCTTTTCGGGTTTTATCACATGATACATAAATCACAAGGAAACCATATTATAAGAAAAATACAAGTGGTTATACAATTTCTATTTATCTGTGGTGATTCTAAACAAATTATAATAAAAATGGGTCCATATATCTTGGAAATTAAATTAATCAAAACCCCTAATGGATATTGTTTTTTTCAATGTATACATAACATTAAAATTCAATATCATAATAAGATTAAAGATATAAAATTGTTTGAAACATTACACTTTCTCATTCAATTTTAAATTAATCAATTTTATATCATTGAATATTCTAGAAAAAAATAGCCACATATATTAAAAAGTGTAAACCTCTCCAACATGATAGAGAAAATAGATAAATGGAGGATACCAAACCTCAATGTGTTTTATCGACTAATTTTTCAAGGTAGAGTGAAGTTGAAATTCCATTAATATACATACACATAAGAAAAAACACATATTTCATTAAGAAACACAAAAGATCATAAATAAGAATCCTAAATAAAAACCTAATCGAAAACAAAACAACCATAGAAGATATATGGGAGAAAAATAGAATAAGGCCTCCATTAAATGATAAAAAACAAACTATTGATTTAATATGGGTATCCACTAGAAACAAATTATTATAGTAGGAAGAAGGGGATTGAAGATATTCTAAGATCAACTTTTTTTCTTCCTAATATAAGAGAGAAATACATATCCAAAGAAATAAAAATTATTCAAACAAAATGTTTTCAAACATTTTTATTGAATATTTTATGTTGTTTGACCCATTTAGGATTTGAATTACATTGGAAACCACCAAAAAATTAAATACCAACAAAAATACCATCATATTATCCTAAATTAATTCCACATCGTCAATTCACCATTCATAATGTGAACTTATTTTAAAAAATACTCCTCATCGATCATATGATCAATGAAACTAGAAAGATTAAAAATATATGAACTATTAATAAAATATGTGAATCTTGTACATGCTGTAAACCTCCATCTTTAATACCCTATATAGCTCTAGCACTAATGATCCCTTAAGACCATCCCCAAAATGCCTTCAACTACCCAAAATACAATGTAATGTGATAGAAATGGGTAATATGTAATATATTTTTTATAGTTAAAGTCCCCTAATAAGGTGTTTAAATTAACCTTAAGTGGTAGATGCCAATTATCCACAAAAATGAACCCTCCATTTTTTTAGAATCTTGTGGCCATTATTTACCTACTGACCATGCTATGGAAAAATTACCTTCCAATATTCCTATTCATGAAATGATGGTAATGTTTTATAATGGAGATCTTAGTTATGATTCCTAGAACTATCATTTTATGAAAAATCCCTCATTCCTTGGATCAAATGATCCTAAGGATTAATGGTTGTAATTCAATAAGGGTGATAATTTCATTGATTTGTTGTATATTCTTAACATTATTAAAGTGAAAAGTGTTTTCATTATCCTTGTATGGACTATGAAAATAATATAGGATTGAAAGGTTTATCATTTGAATATTGTATACATTTTTTGTAAATACATTAGGTATACATTGATAAAACAATTATATATACTCTGAATAGTGTTGGGTAAGTTGATAGAGATCCTTAAACCTATTCTAGGTGATAAAAAATGATGAAATATACAAAACCAATTTATTTTTGAGATTGACAATTTTTTACCATATATTGTATCGAATGAGAATACTAATGCTCGAATGTTTCATATGGATACTATAGTGGATATCTGTATTTTGGTATTGTTTATAGATCTCGCCTCTTTTTTGAATATTATAGAGAGAGAGAGATTCGATGGTAGGGCATGATATAGATGGTAAATCATGTTTGGTGGGATTTCATTATACTCCAAATGACAATTTTATTTTACCATTAAAGGGAAGTGGATGTAGGATGAGTCAGAGGGTGAAATCATAGTTGTGGATTATAGTGAAATAAATGTTGCTATTATTTTATAGTATCAGTTAAATATCCACTCTCTTTATTCTAATGTGGTAAGGTCTATAACATGAATCATACTCTAATGGAGATACAATTTATCATTTCATTTGTGGATTATCAGGTCACATTCATATTTATCCATGTATTTATAGATTATTATAGAGTTATGGGATTAATAGTACTAATATAATATATAGTGAAACAATATTATTCATTAAAAAATGGGTTATAGACACCAACACTGGGAACAAATCTTCATCACATTGTGGTTGAGACTCTAGTGGAAATCCTTGTTAGAACCAATTTGGGTGGATATGTTGTTTTAATGATGGTTGTTGGATTTTTTACGTTATATATTTTATGAAAAATATAATCAATTTGTCCAATTTTGGGGATCAGATTAGGATTTTGAGAATTAGATGACCAATCATGTTTTTCTTAAAGAAATTCTATCAATTGATGTCTTTTTTCTTGAATGCTATTTTCTAATACTACATATTTTTTTGACTCAAATTTCTGAAATAAATATTTTCACAATAGTCTAGGAAGAAGTATCTGGGAAAGGATATCAATATAGAGGTTCGACCTTAAATCTAATGATGTTATGCCAACATCAAATTTATAAAAAGCTTAGAATAAACTCATGATATTTTTTGTTGTTAATGGGATGATGATGGTGTTCCAACAATTGGGATTCTAATAAAATCCAACGACAAATATGATAACGATTTACTAATTGTTTAACATTACTAATTCATGAATAATTCATCATAAAAGTCGGATTGTATAGAGGAAAATAGAGATGTTAATTTATGGTGTTTCTATGAAGTTGATGTTTTCCAAATGTAGATCATGGGATCAAGATTCCCTATATGCAAAATATTTTAAAATAATGATGTTTGATATATATGAATACAAATTTTTTCCACAGTTTGGATCTAATGATCCATTGGATGTGAAAAATAAATAAACAACACTATCAATAAAATTAACCATAAGATTTTTTGTCATAAAAATAAATAATTCACTGCCTATACAGCTCAATCAGACGATATGAAGATATTAATCTGTTGGACTAGCTGTATCGACTAATCTATTTGACTAGTGGTGGAATTGATAAGGAACCATACACAGTGTACGATCAATTGTGGAAAATTAAATTTCCCCAATCATATAATATGCACTAAATATTATGGATGTGAATTAGGAGAGTTTTTCCTCCAATCCATTAGATTAGTTTTTGGACACCAATCAATAAAATTCTGAGATAGTTAAGAAAATAATCAAACTATAAGTTCGTAATAAAGATATTAGGACTTACATAGTGGTAGAGTGAATGATCAGAGTCACAAAAAATTATTAATTGTAATCAATTGATTTTTAGTATATTATAGAGAATTCATAATGACTATACAATTTACAAATATTGTTGAGAATAATTGAAATGTTGTAAAATGGGTTTCAAATTAACATGAAATTCAGTGATATTGAATTTATTGGAGTTGGAAAAATTATATTAGTTTTCTTTTGTAGGTGTTTTGGGAGATTCTATATGAAGGGGTTAATGTCTAATGTACATTACAAATGTTCACGAGTTAGAAGTTAGAATTATAGGGCTATTGTTTTTAATGGTTTACTAGAATGATATTTTAGGGAAATGTTTCTAGAATGAAGAAGAAGTGATAAGAAAATTAGATATTAATATGTATTGGAATATAATGAATAATAATATTGATAGATTTTGGTCGATGAAAAAAAAATCAAAGATAATACATTTTACTACAATAGAAAAATCAGACTAACTAATTTTGAAACAATATAATCAGACTGGGGAATAAAATAGTGGGATCAGACATAGATTTTTATGTGGTCCATAGAAAATTTTTATACATACTTCATCATAAGAAGTTATAGATTTTATTAAATAATATAAATAGTTTATGTTTTTAGTACAGTTACAATGTTGTGAACCAATTGTTTAAGGATTCTAAAAATTATTACAACATCATATATACATCTTTTGTTCTAGAATAGTCACATTCACTATTGTATTTATCATATTGCTAAATATGTGGAATGAAATACCATACATGTTATATCCAAACAAAAAAATAATTTATTATTGTGGGTTGTGTGGTATTGTAGTATTTCTAAACCATTCCATAGACTAACAACATTTAATGAATTGTGAAAAATGTGAATACTTGTGTTTCTATTGATGTGTTTGAACATCCTTTTTTGATTTTTTTATATATAATAGGAGTTTATGTTTTTTGAGAATGATAACATAAAAGGAATACTGTATCCCTACTTCACCCCATATATTCTCAGAGGATATATTTATCCTATGTGGGTCTTTTAAATTGGTATTAAAGGGAAGGATCTATCCATTTACTAGTTGAATAAATCCCTGATGTGAAGATGTTAGGGATAATTTAAATTTCATTATAATTAAAAATATTCTTTTTTTTTGTTAAGAACTATCATATTTGGAATGATAGAATGTAACCATATGAAATTTCCCACGGTTATGATGTTTTGGAGGCTTCTATAAGTGAATTTCATCCTCCATTATAGTGTGTTTCTCTTATAGTTGTTTATTTTCAAAATTTGGAAAATGATTTAATGGATAAAAATGAGTTACCTCAATCCGAAACTAAAATTTAATTTTATAGAGAATTGATATTTGGAACTACTTGTGTTATTTTGGAGATGTTTAAAAATTTCTATCAAAGAAATATGAAGGTGAAGTGGACAGAATGTGGTCTATGGTTTTGGATTCATGAATCATATTGCATTTAGGGTTATTCAAAATCATTCATATACCCCATTTTAGGATTCAAAATGGTTCATGTGGGGAATCCCCCACCAACAAAGAGATGTCCAACCAATGATGGTCTCCAAGTGGTAGATGTTGGCATATGTGGATATCAGGTGTCCAGACAAACCTAGACTACATCAATGCTCCCAATGGAACCTATTATAAATTATTAGTGTAGATCTATAATGGCCGGAACTAAATATGATAATATATGATTAAAAATTGTAGATATGAATGTGTGAGTGTCTTTACGATGGTGACAGATGTGGATGACACTCGGTGTGACACATTGTAGTTGTCGGTTATGACAAAGGATCACAAATCAACACATGTTAGGTTAGGACAAAAATATATTTAAGTTGAGGAAGGAGAAAAATACATATTTGATCCTATTTCTTCTTCTCATCCTATGGAAATAGCGACTATGGTGGGTTTTAATACATATGTGATTAATTTTGGGTTTTTCAATGTTGAGAAAAATACTAGAAAATGTAATTTCTCATTTTTAACGAATGATTTTCCAGAAAAGGTTGTGAAGAAGGGTGATATGGATCATGTAATTGTTAACTAGGATGAAATATTTTCATGTTTTTTTATTTTATTTTTGTCAATTATTTCTAGTATTGTTCTTCTTTCTGTGAAAAAAAAATAGAAAAATGATGATCTAGTTAAAAAGTTAGCCTTTGTTTAGAATTATTTTGATCGGTCATGTATAACCAATGGTATGCATTTATTCCATCTCATTTTTCAATCATAGTAATTGAAATTCAAGGTGTGTATGATTAGATCAATTTATTTAAAGAAAGATATTATATTCCTTTAAGAATGTGATTTTCCTTTTAACCCATTTGCATTAAAAATTACATAAGTCCATGTTTAGCGTAAAATTATTGGTCTTGATGGGAATTTATGAAATCCAGTAATTCTCTTTGATATTACCCCCATTTTTTGTATTCCATGAAAACTAGATAATGATACTAAAGTAGTCATGTTTGGGAACTATTCTAGGGTACTGGTGGAGGTTGACTTTAGCATGTTCTTAATTAACAATACAGTGTTATATTATTTGGATAATGACAATCTTCTAAAGGTAGAATATGAAAGGCTTCCTCATTTTTGTTCATAAATTCAAACAATTGGGGAAGTTAAAGAAACAATCTGTAAATATGTAGCATGTTCCTATTATGATGTAAATGGGAATCTTGAGACTTCATGTAAAAATAATGTTCAAAATAATGTGGATCATGATGGTGGAATATGTGAATCTGAGAAGAATCCTTTTTTGAGGATGTTGCAAATGCATTTAAGGGGAAGACATCTCACTCGGTGATCAGTCCTGATGTTGTGTTCAATGTGGAAATGGATGTGCAGCAGACAAGTACTTGTTCTATCTCAGATGAGACTATGGAGCTGAATGCATCTCCTCCAGCTCTGGGTGATGATGGTATGCAATAACACATCATTTATTTGATTATGTTCTAACACATCTGGATGTTTCCATGGATATCTCTCCATATCCTCATTTGGGGAAAGGATGAATGTAGTTGGTGGGGTTTAATCCTTCAACCCTACGGGGTGATGATCATCACATGACATCTGAGATGTGGGGAAACATCTCTGAGGAAGAGGTGATTGTTAGTACTCCACTGAAGGCACCAGGCAGCTATGGTCAAGACGTTTTAAGGACGTAATTATCCATGGTAATTAAAAGATAATAGACACTAAATTCTTAACTCTTACTCATTCAAAATGATGGCCATGAAAATAATATATTACACTACCACGGACTATGTCCACCTGATGTTCTTCAAATAGGTTCAATAAGAAAATTATCCAGATCTTTAGTAAAGTTAATTCTCAGTCTGAGTGGGAAACCACTTATGATTCTGATTTTTGAAATGAGATGTCTTATTATGATCTTTACCTCTATAACATTTTGGTGGAGGGAAACATCCATTGTTTGACACTGCCCATCTCATTCTTGTAAATTTTCATTATTTTTATTAAATGTTCAGAACTTTGCAACGGGCTGGACATGCCTAGGAAATCTGATGGTCAATAAGTAACAGCTTCAAATATAGATGCGGAAGTGTGAAGACCACAAAATGGGTGTCTATATGTTGTTCAGAAAAGTTTTCACAATGGTGAATGACCTTATTATCACCATAAGATAAATTTCGTAGAATATTAGATTCAAATAATATTTAAGAGATATTACTAAATATTAGATAAAAGTTTGATCTGAAGGTAACTTATTCAGAAGATATATATCATGAAACACTATCCTTGAAAGAAATACAAAATGCATTCAATACAAATAATGAGGAAAAATTAATTTATATAAGGAATATAAAATTTTCCTTGGAAAATTTCTATAAAAGATTCCAAATTAGAAAAATCTATAAATATCATAGAAGTAGAAGAAGTTGAATAATACAGAATAGTATATGAACTTAGTAAAAATCATGATAAATTTTTGTCATTGTTTACTGAAAATGATAAAATTCGAATAGGAATTTAATATATTATGTTTTATTTGAAATTTTATTATACTGGTGTTAATAGGTAGTTTGAAACATATTTCAATTAAAAAAGGATAAATAAAAAGGTGATTTGAATGAAAAAAATGTATTGAATATTTTGGAAGAAACGTGATGAAAATCCAACACATTTTTTAATGGAAAATATAAAATGTACTCAGAATCCCAAAAAAAAATTGTAAAAGGATGATGAAGATGATAACATATAAGTTGAAAATGAAATATTCAATAAGGCTAATTCATAGAACACATTTACTACAAATGTAAATTGTATAGAGTTTTATGTTTAAAGTGCAATTAGTTATGATGATGAAAGTTAGTTAAAATATACTATGAAAAGATAATTTAAAACGCTTATTCCAACTATTATAAGGCATGAATGTGGAAATATTAAGTCGAAAATAGAATTTTAGAGATAACATTCAATAATATTTTTGTGAAGATATGTCTATGTTGTTGGAATAGATTTATCATATAAGGAAATATCATAAAACTAAAAATAATTAGAATGAATATATTGAAGTACAATAAATTTAAAGTATAATATAATAGATTTTATTCATCATATGTTGTAGAAAAGTGTTTAGGGGGATACAACTTTACAAAATACTATTTACAAAATTGGTGATTTTTTAGAACTTTAGACCTGATCAATATCAAAAAAAAGTTATCTTCAAAGGTAGAGAATAAAACAATAATATTTTCATAATTATAATAAATAATAGTTATTTTTGTGTGTAACAAAATCCAACAAAGTCCACAATTCAATATATTCCAAAATTTCAATGTATAAATCAAAATTTATACTACTATTGATTTGATTAATGATTTGACGGAATCCATAATGAATAAAAATATTTCAAATGATATGTTCAGATATTGTGCTTAATGAATTTCTAACATAAAGAGTATGATTATTGTAGAAAAATAGGTTACAACACTAGAATGGTTGAATGTTATGAAGTAAATTATATAATCAATTGTGACTAATAATGTTGTGCAAGATTTGGACATAAAAAGTATGTTTCCGTTCAATCAAAAATTAAAAAATTATCCTATGTGTAATAGAAAAAAACTTTTTGTGGGGAGTAAGTGTACTCAATGAAGGGATATTGAGAATGTTTGTATAAATATTGAAAATTTCTTCCAGCCATCAGAAACTATTAGTGAAATATGTGACTAGCTTTGATGGCTACAAAAGTGATGTTTTGATCCCAACAAAAAATATTGTAGTGCTACGACCCCTGTAACCCAGATTCGGTGAATTATTACATAACGTTGGCATGATCACAAAAGATAATGTCTCGAATGACCGATTAGTTTAGTATCCTTGGAAGTACTAGATACATTCATAAGGTTTATATTACATCATAAAATAGAAAACTACAATAAACATTTTTCCATAGACAATGCTGAGATCCCATAGACTATCCCTGCAGGTCAGTTATAATATACTTATTCACTTATTGGGAAAAATAAAACATAGAAGGGGGGTGAGCTTCGATGCTCAGTAAGGATAACAATATAGCAAAACAATTTCATAAATAAGCATAAACATAAATGTATAAGAAAAAAAATCCTTTTAAAGTTGAAATTATGCATAATATAGAAAAGATAAAAATCAAATAATTCTATTTACATATTCACATGGATATTAGACTGGTCAAATAATCACATGCAATATCAATAGCCACATTCATAATGAAGGAAAACATAATTCCAGACTTTCATAACCACATAGTCATGTCCATGTGCCAAGACTACAAATAAGATTATATCAAGGCCTTGTGACAAGAAACTAGTTTGTCTCATGAGACCTACCAATGCATCTAGGATCTATAGTAGGCTCCACCTATCACCTACTAAGTCCTATATTTTCCTTATATGAAATGGTTTAAACATAACATAAAAATTCATATTAAAACTAGCATACGAAATTTCATTACTTTATCCATAAACCATGAATGGTGTAAAAATAACACATACATAGTCAAACATATCACAAAACCATCAATATAATATGGAAGTTTAGTATCATAATAAATCAACTTCGAATAAGCTTAAAATCCATCAAATGATATTGACATAGTTCAAATCAAAGCCTTTTTTTAGAAAAATATCTCTTTCTATTTTGAAATATTTTAAAATTCATATAATTATAAAAGAAAAAATTTTCTTTGGAAATATTATTATAATATTTTAAGGGAAGCATTGATGATTTTATAATGGCGGAAAATAGCTGCACCCACCATATAAGTTAAAAAATCATTCTTACCATAGTTTTGTCGAAAAGGTTATAAATTAACTTATTTGGAAAATGATGGAAATATTACGTTCAAAATAATCTTATGAAAATTCAAACAAGGGTATAAATGACTTTATCCCATAGTCTAGTAAATTATAAAAATGTTTTGAAATACATTTTTAAGAAAAAATGGTTGTGGATGATAAAGAGGTCCTAGTAGGTACTTATATAAAAACAACTTTTGATAATAAAGAGATAGTGAAATTAACCCTTACCTTGTACTTTTACTTGGTCAATGGTAGGTTATTCTCCTTTATAATTGTGATATAATTGTTATTAAATTATAAAATAATCATATACATTAATAATATATCATATATGATCTTTTAACATTGCTTTGTTAATAATATCTTAGTATTATCATTGTTTCAAGTGTTAAATGATTCATTTTTATTTATATGATTTGTTTTGTAATAAATGATTGTTATGGGTAGGATGTATCTTATTCATATTATGAATGATATTAAGCCTTTAAAGATTATTTTTAATCATCTAATAAAAATTATTTTTCAATGGATTACGATGGGGAATGATTCTCATTGCATTCGTGGAGACGGTATTTCGTACGTACGCACAAGCGACAATATCATTATTTTTATATTAGAATAACATATAAATCAATGGTATATCATATATACAGAATAATTATCATGATATATTAATTATTTACATCAATTAAACATCATTATTATACCCATCCAAAAAAAATAATGTATTAAATTGCACCACGACGTGGAGATGGTAAGCCTTACTTACGCATGTATGGTGACATGTCATTAAAATGATGGATAGATTAATGAATATAGTTGTTCCATATTTTTCATAACATCACCGTATATATAATAAAATTGATTTATTATTTTACAATTGAAACAACAACAAAAAGAGGATGTGGAAGAAGAAAATGACTTGAAAGAGGTGATGAAATATTTACCTCTTCTTTGGGATCTTCTTTTTTATTCGGTCAAACGGGATCTTTAGGTTGGCTTTTGGACTAAATGAAGGCCTCTAGGATGAATTTAAGACAGTTTATAGGGTATTTGGGCAGAGGTTTCCCGACCCAAATGGCTTAATGTGTGAATTAAAGAGAATGGGTAGTGCCCTTTTATAATAGGGGTGAGGGGAACCATAGGAAGAGCTAGAAATATTATTTTTATAATTAAATCATTTTCGGTTTCTAATGGCACAAAAATGAAGTATTTAAAGGATTAGGTGGTAATGGGTCAAAAACACACAACCAATAGGCTTTAGACATGTTTGGGTCACTATATTAACCTTATATTTTAAATTTAACTCTTGGTTAAATAGTTTGACATTTACCATGCCTCTTTGTATTTTTATATTATATAGTTAATAACATTACTATATACATCCATGAAAACCCCAAGTAGTTCATTCATGATACCCCTATCATTACATAAGTCTTTTGACCAAACTATATATTTTTATGAATAGAATATCAATTAATAATATAATATTTGTTTTAAAAACACTTTTTTGTCAATTTTGACGCTATTTGGTATTTTGTTATTTCTAAATTCATAACTGTATTATCACTTTGAAAACAATTCTTCTAAACAACCCTAATATGTCATACTATCCTAGAAAATTAGTGGAATTCATAAAAAGTCTCAATTTACATTTAAGCGTGGTAAATAAAAGTAAAAATTTACTATTCACCAAAAATTATTTTTATCTTATTGAACCACATTTTACGTACTGATATCAACTATGTCTATCAGATATTTAAAATTTAACTCACAGAAGTAGTAAAATTATGTTTTTTTTTGTAAATTTTCAAATGCTCCTAGGAGGTGGGTAAAATACGGTAAAAAGTTCAATAAAATTTTAATATATCTAAAATTATTATAACCATAATCGAATGAATTATATTGAACTTATAAAGGTATTATGTATCTATTATTACATAAAACAAATTTAAATATAATAATTAATTATTTAAATAAAAATTCTATTTTAAACTATAACTCAGTGTGTTTCACTATTCATCAAAAATTGAATGTTTTCAGAAAAATACCAAAAATTCATCACAAGCTAATTTCGATATTCAGAATCCCAAAATAAAGTCAATTTTGACATATAAAATTTAAAAAATTTCAAAATGTGTGTATTACTATTCATACCTACTAGTTTGATTGGTTGTGGTGTGTTAGAACTCAAATTTGTGTACAACACACGCTATTTTATTATTCAAAAATAAGTGTACCGTGGAAGCTTGTGATGTTACATTCTACCCTCCTTCAAATAATTTCATCCTAAAAAATTTCTAGAATATTACTGCATAAAAAGGATGTGGGTGGTTCTTCATCTTAAGTTCCTTGGGTTCCCATGTTTCCTCTTCCATCTTATAGTTTTTTAATAGAACTTTTACAATACGAGTCGTCTGGTTTCTCAACACTTGTTCTCTTATATCAAGAACATTGATAGGCTCTTTGCAATAAGACCGATCAGGTTCCAGTTCAAATTATTCATAGATATGAACATGCATTGGGCCATGCATGTATTTTCTTAACAGTGATATGTGGAACACATCCTGAATTTTGGAGAGACTTGGCAGAATTTCCAAACTGTAAGATACAGTCCCAATTTGTTCTAGAATTTCAAATGGTCTAATGTATATGGGACTTAATTTAACCTTCTTACCAAAACATATAACGCCCTTTCCTGGAGATAACTTCAATAAAACATGATCTCCTTCCTGAAATTTCCAATCCTTCCTTCAGTTATTGGGATATCTCTTCTACATACTTTGAGCTGCTTTGATGTGGTTTTGGATTACCATCACCTTTTCCATCATTTCCTCTACCAGTTCTAGTCCTACGAGTTTTATTTCACAAACATCATCCACACTGGTTGGTGTGCGACATCCCATTCCATATAATGATTTATATGTTGTCATCTAAATACTCTAATGGAAGCTATTGTTATTGGGGAATTATATCATAGTTAAATATTGATCCCACATACCTTGAATGTCAAGTGACCATGATCTCAATATGTCTTCTATGGTTTGAATAGTTAGTTCTGATTGTCCATCAGTTTGGGGGTGGTCTACAATGCTCAAACGAAGATCAGTATCTAGGGATTTATGAAGACTTTTCCAGAATCTTGATTTAAATTGTGGATCATGATCAGAAACAATCATTAATGGTACTCCATGAAGTATTACAACATCATTAATATATAGACTTTCCAATCATTCAAGTGGTAAATCTTCTTTTATACCAAGAAAATGTGCAGACTTGGTAAGACAATCAACAATGACCCATATTACATCGTTCTTTGTTAGAGTCTCTGGTTCTCCGATTACAAAGTACATCATAATATTATCCCATTTCAACTCAGGTATGGGAAGAGGTTGAATGAATCCTCCAGTTTGTTCCCTTCCTGCTTTCCCTTGGGGACAAACCATACATCATGACACAAAATCAGCAGTCTCCCTCATTATCGTATCCCACCAAACATAATCCATCAAATATCTATACATCATATTTATATTCTTATATGATATCAATTATATATTAATGGTTGTTGGGTGTTTGGGGGATAACGGTTATAGTTATTCATTGGGCTAGGCTATTCTCATAGTGTGGTTGTGAGGTGTATTATATACTATATATTCTATGATTTCATAAACTACCTCACCCATGTTTTTAGGGTTACTAACACCCCGTGGAAACTATGGTGGTGTTTTAAATAACATTATGGTGGGATGATATATTATTGAGTACCTCCTATAGCCCCATACTCTATTATTGTTATAGTCTTATGATGGTTTGAAAGACAATTATTTTTTCATATATATGTGTGGTGGTTTGTTCTGGATTATGGTAATTTCACACACTAGTATCAATGGATATAGTACGAAAAGGATTATTATAGGAATGATGTTTATTGGTCATGATGGAATGTAGTACCATAATCTGTGTATGGGCTCTACCGGCTTAATAAATATTACTCAATGTGTGATACACATAATTTGGATTTTTTGTCTCCTAAAAACAACATGGTTACCATATGGAGATGTGATATGGGGTGAAGTTTTGATGTGATGAATGAGGTGTGTGTTTTTATTCCTTACCAATTTTCCTTTGGGATGGATTATATTATATTGTAATGGCTCAAGACATGTTTTGTAGGGACAGAGAGGGGAACATGTGGGGGTTTTTTTGCACAATATCCATGATGTTTTATTAAAATAATATAGACACACTTCTATGTGATATATAAGAAGGAGTTTATTTTTGTATACATCTTATCTCAATTATCATTACGTTCTCTTAGAGGGTAATGTCACCCATATGTGTTCTTATTATAACAACAATTTTATTTCCATCCCAGGGCCTAGTAAATGTAGGAATCGTGCAGTTGAGATCTACATTCTCCCATTCATGGCCCATAATGGGTTCTTTTTGGGGGTATGACTCATGACACCCTTTATAGATATTCAATCATCTTATATAGTGGATAAAAGTTCTAATTTTTTGTAAATAAAATATATTAATTAGTTTATTTTTTTGTTTACTCTATGAAACACGGAACATAATGTTTCGTCGATTTTAAATGTGATAAAAAATATTGTAATCCTATTGGTGTAAAAAAATCGTTGCAATTTATTTGTCTTTTCCACTGGATTCTAAATATTGGGTCTAGGGGTTCTATAGTTGGTATCAGTGGATAGTTAAGATAATATTAAAGGTAGGGAATTTAGTGTTTGAGAAAAATGTTTTATTAATGAAAGAAAAAAAGTTTTTTATGAGTTAATTATTATATTAGTTTTAATGGAATCAATAAACATATCATTTTTTAGTGTTGATAAATTTATTTTATTTTGGGTTTATGATGGGAAAAATTATGTGAAATTTCTTCTGAATAAGTCCATGTGTAAGTGAACATCTGGGAATTTTGATAAAGTAGATACTATATGGTTTTTTATCAAATACATCCATGAATGGATACTACAAGTTGACATGGTTTTAGAATAGATTCATAAGGGGTAATGGCCTTGAAAAAATTTTGTTATATATATATCAATCATCATTACAGTGCATAGTGGATAGCCCCTTTCTGTGAAACTACTTTTACAGTCCCATAGAATATTCTTGGCTTAATTCAAAAAATCATTGCATATTATTTTATTTGATTTAAACATATTATATTATTGAAGTTATACATATTAAATAACCTTATGGAATAATTAATATAGTTAACCTATTTTATCATAAAAAGAATATATTATTGTATAAACATATATCAATTAGAATTCATTCAAATATCTTAGTTTTCCCCTTTTATATTTATTAAATTATGTATTTTAAACCCTATACATAATTTAAATATAATGGCTTGGGAATGGGGGAACCATTCTAACAGTAGATTCATAATCATTGTAGGGATTTTCTTGATCTGTAATATATTGATATATAGAATATTATTATTCATATTATTATTTTTCCAAATTCAAAATCATTAATTTTGATTAATAATTTAAACATAGTTGAATTTTCTATGACACCAATAAGTATAATCATGGTGTATCATGAGAATTTGTTTGAAGGAGATGACATAGGTAAAAAAATTCAATATACTTTATGTGCCAAAAAAAATTCATGAAACATGATGGGGAATTTCTCAAAGGCACGATAAAATTTTTTAAATCTGGAAATTTATGTAAAAATCATGTTTTTGTAATGGGAAATATTGAGTTAAGATAAAAGGATGGTGGGGGAGGTTTTCATATAGACTATATTTTGATATAAATGTTAACATTTTATTTCAAATTTATATCCATAAATTTCAATGATTTTTACATCCTATATTAATTTATTTTTAAAACAATTTTGAGTAGCCAATATAATTATGTGTTAGAGAATGTAATATCCCATTATTTCAGTATATATATTTTCCTTTAAAAAATATTGAGATCTATATCCTTCTGACACAGAAAAATAATAAAGTTCATTATACATAATTAGATTGAAATTGTAAATTTTAATGATAATTATGATAACAAATATTATATCTTAATATTATTTAAAATATCAAGAATCATTATATTGGAAAATTTGTGTCGACTAATATTTGAAATCATTAATGTTTTAGAAGGTCTTCTTAAATAAAAGAATATGATATTTATATTGTATATATAAATTAATATTTAAATAATTGGTATTTAGAAATATAAATATCAATGATTAATATTATTTTATAACTAAAATATAAAAAATACAGAGTAAGAAATCATTATCATTTTATGAAAATATCGATTTTTAGTACAAAATATAATTTTTATGAATATTATAATTTTCTACATTTTCTCAATATAATATAATGACCTTTATTTTAATAAAACCAATTTATTTAAAAAATATAAAATATTATAATAACATAATGTATTTTAAAATGTTGTTTGGACATTGAAAAAATGGGTCAAATATTATTTTAACTAATATAAAATTTCACTTTAATAAATAAAACATGTGTCTATCATTTCTTCTAGATAATTAATGAACTATAAGAATTTGGTTATGGAATTATTATAATTTAAAATAAATGTATTGTTTAAATTAATAATGTAGTATATTAAAAATTATATTCAATCAAGTATTTATCAAATATATAATTTTATTTTTTAAAAGACTCTTTTATTAAACAAAATTTTTTCTCTTATTATGTGTGATTTATTAAAATATATTTTATCATATACATAATAAAATAATTTTATTTATTAGTTTCTAAATTTGGATTCAAAATGTTGAAATTTTATAGGAAGAGACGATTTATATTATTAATAATACAATAGCATACATGATTAATATTTAACTAAATTAATAAGTATTTAAATCAAGAGTCTAATGTGGATTGAATGTTCCTAGGATTACATGTCCATTATATTATCTATAAATCTAGGTTTTAACGAAATATTTTTCTAACCATTACACACCTAACTTGACAATTTTTTATGAACATATTGCGATACCCCGTAATTAAAAATCTTTTACATAGAATTTTTAATTTTCTTCAATTGTAAAGAGATTCCAATTACACCCCTATATATCTCACTATAGATACAAATTACATTGTATAAAATATTCCCATTTTCCATCCTTGCATATTTATCCCTAAATCGTGTACTTTTTACACCCATATTTTCTTAAGTCCTTCCCTTTCAAGGATGGTTTCCATGAAAATCTTGTTCTCAAATGTTCTTGTTTCATCTTCTTAGTAATTTATTTAATTTTAATCACATCTGTATCTTTTCAAAATCCATTAATACAATTAATTCCATATAATTTATTCTATTATTAATCATTATATAAATTTTGAAATGGTTATCCACTATATGAATCCAATGAAAATAATAACCATCATTCATGCATTGTGTGGTCTACCACCTCGACGATGTGTTATGTTTAGATTTTATATTTTTTATTTATGGGTAGTATAAATGATTTTTATTCTGAATAATTATATTTTATATCAATTATAATATTCTAAAATATTCACATTTTACCATTAACACTATTTCATCCATTATAAAATGAATTAGGTAGTTGATCAAGCAATTGTTTGAATACAACCTCCGGGAATGATGAATCATTTTTTTCTTTACCACTGAACATGGATGGAGATATTTTTGGAATAAATTAATTAATTTTATATTTCTAGAATTATTAATATACTAAAATTATAAATCATAAAACATTCTACAAAAATCCCAATTTATATAAAATAAAATTTTCATCTATGAGTAAGTGTAGATTGCAGCTTCCACATAATGACATGTTTTGTTGTCCATCACCTCCAATAATGGATTACATTAAAAAAATATTATGTATAAAAATGATATTTATATAAAATTATATATTCTATATATAGTGAATATATTTTTAAAATAATCATTACCTCGTTCAACTAGTTGATATATTAAATTTAAAATGAACCAAAACACCATGAGTATCCGACATTAATAAAACTTATTTAACAAATGAGAAACATATGATGATGATTATAGCTTAAAAATAAGAGATATATGGGGAATATTATTAATAGTAATTATAATGAACTCAATTTTATTATTAATAATTTTAGGTTAATGTGTAGAATTATATTATATATTGGTAATGCTTCATCTCAAAACATCCATTTTGGGACACATGATCTTTTTTGCACAAAATGTATTTTAATTTTTCTTATAAATTAATTAATTTTTTATATAATATATTTTATAAAAAATTAATGTTATTTTAAAATATAATTAAACCTATAAATATCACATGTGGTTTTTAGTATAATTTTCATAGTTAATAATTATCATTTAATTCACACTCCCTTCATTGAGACATGTTCTATTTTATGCAGTAATTTATATTTATATTTGAAAAATACATTCAAATTTAATTTTTCAAAATCCGTTAAATATTTTAATTGTCTTTTAGAATAATTTTAAATATATTTCTCCTTCAAGGGTTTCCATTATAGTAACACTCATTCCATAAATGTTTTCTCATCTCCTGATTTATTTACATGAGTCCTGAATTATCTACATTACATTGATATAACTTTATTCCATTGTCCCACATTTTATTTAAATTTGTTTCTTCATATCCCTTTTAAATAATTAATACATTTAATCAAAATGATTAATTTTTGGGACCACATTGTCCTATAAAATTCACTAGTGAAACGAATGATTCTCAACATACAAAAACAACTATATTTGAACTGTATCTGTGATTAACCTATAAAAATTATTTTTAATAATAATTCAAGATTCATTAATATGTACCTTCACATATTATTACTAAAATTATTTAAAATATTTTTTATGATGTGGGATTTATGATTTTATTAAAAAATTACAATAAATTCATCATGATAATTTGAAAACAAAAATCATCAAATGAAATGCTTCAAAATTATATAAAAATATTTATTTAAAAATTATTTTAAAAATATAAATTTAAAATAAAATGAATTTGTAAAAATGGAATAAATTCATAACACTTAAATATTAATTATGGGTCATTTTCAATAAAAATGATTCCGTTTTACACATTTTTATTGGAATATATCTTTTCAAAACCTTTTCTATTTTATATGTGACTTGTTGTATATGTTATCATGAAATCAAAAATAATATTATTATTAACAATGATTAATAAAATTATCATTTTATAGAATTTTCTTTCTAAAAGAGAAATTTTTATTATAATAAAATTATTATTAATTTGAATAGTGTTTTGAATCTATTTTTATGCTTAATAAAGGGTATTCATCAAATGGAACCATCTACATTCATTTTCTAGATAGCCTATAAAGTACTCTTTTACATCTGTGATTGATCCATCACTAGTTTTTTCCATTCATATTCATCAACATTATTTTATGAGTATGATTTTCCTGAAAATATTCTCCTCAATGAATTCTATACATTACACTACATTATTGAAGGGTTTTCTCATAAATACCCATTACATCAAATCACTTGTAAAATAGTTTTCTAAATTATATACTCATTTCTTATATGGTTTAAATACATTTTCATAATAATACATTTTTATTTTATTTTATTATTATTTTTTCTAAATCCATTAGAGACCAAATATTTTTTATGGTTTATTCTTATCATGTTTATCTTTAGAATAATTAATGATTACTTTGGTAATAAACTAAGATGGATAAAAAACCCATTTTATTTCATTGGTTTGTTATGTTTTCTTGATTAAAACCATGTTTAAAAAATATATATGAAATGTAATTATGATGGGTTCACATAAATAAAACATTAGTTCAATTGGTAATATCAATGTCAAATGAGAATATATTTAAGGTAATAATAAGTAAACCTAATCTTTTTTTGGGTTTTAATGAGTAATCCTTAGAAAATGGTAATTTTTAGGGATAAGACATTAGCATATGATGATCTTGGTGTCTTAGATAGTAATTATTCCCATATTCATATGATATAATTTTCATTTTCTTTCCTATATTTTGATTATTTTATCCTCATATATTACAATAATGGTTTTAGTCCATGTAATGATGACATAAACACTTTATTATATGCCCTAAATCATAGGATCAATATCGTTATGATATCATATTTTTCCTATTCTCTCTTATTTGGTGATATATTATATTCTTTAAAAATATTAACCATTTGAGCTTTCAAATTTTTATATTTCCCATTCCCCTAGTTTTGAATTAATGTATTAGGTATGAGAAGCCTAAATTGTATCTCATATAGAGAATTTTAAATTAATGACCCCTTATAGATTTACCATCATCCATTATTGGGGAAATACAATTGAATATTTTAATCAATGACTTGAGAATTATTGGTTTATTATTTATCCAAATTCTCTTAAACTCTAAATTTAAATTTCTATTGTTAGTAAAATTGAGAAATATATTGTAACAATATATCTGTGACAAAAAAAATCTAAGTATTGTATTTTCATCCCACTATTTTTTATTTTTTGGTTCATGGTTGCTATAACATGGATAATAATGGCATAATTCAGGAAAAAAATAGGAATATCTAAATTGGAAACATTTTTTGGTTTTTTTAGAATTTTAATTAATGGGAATAGACACCAAATATGTTCACAACTATGGAAAACCCAAAAAAATAATAGCTAGTGGGGGATAAACATCTATCAACACCACATAGAACTTCTTTCTATGAGGTTTTCTCCTAAAATATATTAATTATCTAGATTTTCTATCACTATGATCATTTCCCCCATGATCACAATTGATTATAATAATCATAATCTATATACCGATTAGAAGATCATATTGGGGAAATCCATATTAGAAAAAAATTAAAGAAGACCACATATATGAAATATCTACATGAGATAGATCATTAATAACTATTACCCTATGATATATCATTAAATATATATTTATTAAATAACTATTTAATTGTTTCTGTGACACACAACATCGTGTTTTAGCAGTATTTAACAAACAAATAATATTATTATTTAGAAAATACAATTTCTACCAATTCATATATAATTTTTCAATGAATATAAATTTCCAAATTTTCAAAATTATATATAATTAATTCATATAAATAAATAATATTGATGAAAAATACATAATTTTAGTTAAATTCATTATATATTTTGTAAATACTATTTTCTATAAATGTTCTTAATTTTTTAATAAAGTTAAAAATACCTTTTGAAATTTTAGATAATTAACATGATAAAATAATATTCATATATTTATTATTCATGATAAAATATTCAAACAGTTAAATTTTATGATTTATATTAAAATAATATTTTTTCAATAAATGGTGAATTATACTTGTTTTTATTGAAAACATCCTTTTTGTTTAAATAATTTATAAGGGCAATTTTTTTCAAATGGTTTTGAATGTAAAAATATTTAATGTATCTTTCACATAAATGAACTTAGTTAATTGGAATCATTTACAAGTTGAATTTTTATATAAAAACATTTTCACATTTTAATAATTTCCCCATTAGAAAATCGCTTTCTTGTTTCATCTAAAATATTAAATTTAAATTAGCATTTTCTACTTATAAGAATATATTATAGAAAAGTAGATTAAATATTTGAAATCATAAAAATTTATATTATCAAAAGTGTTACCATCATATTTTACCATAATGAATATTAAAAAATATAATAATTATATAGCATGGATATAATAAATATGGGTTTCTCAGGGAGTTAAATTAAAATTATATAGTATAAAAAGACAAATATCATGTCTGAAACCCAATTTATAAGCATTTATTTACCTTATATGGTTTATTAATTATATTGGTCATTTATTTTCCAATTGTAATGTGAAAAATGTAGGTACTGATCTTTCATTAAAAAAATTACAATTTTGCCACTCACATCAATTATAAAAGGTCACCGATTTTCCTCTTGTATTCATGTTTAAAAAAACAATTTGGATAGGCTAATACCTACAAAAATATCTTCTTTAATTTTACTCTATCATCCTAGAAACCTTATTTTGGAAATAAATTCATCAAAGGATTTATTTTGATCTAAACTATTGGAGGTTACCTAGAGAAGAGGTTGCATTCCTCAATGAAAATTTTAATATAATTTATTCCCCCACAAACATAGATTTTTATTAAAACAAGCTGAGTTAATGAAAACATTGTATTTCAAATACTAATATGTTTTTTATTTTAATTTAATTACCTAAATCAAGCTCTACTTCCATTAAATCGGACACAAAATCATCATTCATGTGTTTGTCGGAATATTGCATCGCAAACCAATGTAATTCATTTCCCATGTCCACCTCTAATAGATGGATATAATGGTGTATTAAGTAAAAATATATATATGATTTTTAAGATATTATTTTAAATATTAATTTATTATATCACATATACCTCCTCAAATTCCATTTTTTGGGAATATGATAATGTCGCTCTCGTGTATGGCGGGCTACCACCTTTCTAAGCGATGTGTTTCGTTCATGCCTTACATAAAGGTAATGATAATAGTATTTATTAAAATATCTATCAAATATGAATTAAAAATGAATATAAAATTATAATATATTAATTTCCTCTCATTATCTCAAACTTTTGAGAAAATGGAAATAATATTGATTCATAGGTAAGACCCACAGTCTCCATTATAATTTTTTTATTTTTCAATATCATTCATTTATAAAATTATTTTATTACACATATAGTTACTATATGTGATATTTATTTCAAGGATTAAATTCATGATATTATGTAAAAATGATTAATTAATTACAAAAAAAATCAAAACATACCTGAAAATCAAAGTAGTTATTTACAGAAATGTGAATTTAACATGTATTTGATAATAAAAAGGTATTAAAATCACATAAGAAAATAATTTATTTTATCATATATATATATAAGTATATTTAGTTATTTAATATATTTATAATTATTTTATGTTTATTATAACTAATTTTTTAATAATTTCTAAGGTAATCGAGACTTAAGGTAAGAGTATTTTGACTCAATTTTCCATCATTGTGACATATGTGATGTGATAAACCAATTATATATTATCAATTGTATATGAAGACCATTTTATATGTAATAAAATTTAATTATTTACTATAAGTATATTATATAATTCAATCAACATTTTTATTTCAATGGTACCATGGTTCAATGTTAAAAAAATTTATGGGTTTTCTATTGTAATCTCATTATTTATTGGGATTGATCATGATTATGATTCCAAAGAATAATTCTTATGATCTATCTCCCATAAAACTAATTTATTTTATTTTTATTTGGTAATTTTTTTTCAGTAGATGTTTTCACATCATTTTACTCTCTTTATTTAATGATTTTTTCAAAATTATTTTTTAGGAAAAATCATCATTATATATTTATTCTGTTGAAAAATGTTTTTTATATTTAAAAACATGTTTTCTAATAGTTTATTCACCCAAATTCAAATTCTCCACATTGTTATTTTATAAAAATTTTAATCCATTTTTTACTATATTCAAAATTAAATTAATTCAATCTTCTTGTTTTTTACAAAAAATCGTGATAGGATTTTACTAAAAATGTAAACGGGATATTTTTTTGATGCGTATGAAATGAATTGAAATTTCATGAACACATAACAATAATTTTCTTAGAATATAACATCATTTTTTCCTAATATATTTAAAAATATAATTATTTCCAAAAGATTTAATGAAATTTTAATTTTATCCATGGTTTTTTTCAATGAAATGATATTTTCCTCAAGAAACATTCCATGTACTTTTTCTATAAATGTTTTTTTATCTAATATAATATCCTTTGATATTATATATTCATTTTAAAAAAAATTGTAAAATCCAGGAATTTTCATTCAATTTATTTTAATTTATATTGGATTTTTTCGAGCCCAAGCACTACAAAGGCACATGAACCGAGGTCTGGTTGTCCAGAATGTAATTTTGAACTTATCTTTAGTTCACTTAAGTAAATGTGTATGAGGGTTTTTATAACATTTTAACCAGTGTTGTAATCAAGAATATGAGGGTACCATTGAACTGAGAACATCGAGATTCACCCAGAAAGGACTAAACATTGACCGCCAAGGGTCTGATGAGAAAGTTAATTTTTTGTGTTTTTAGAAAAAAATAAAATAAAATCCAAAAAAGTTATTTTATTTTTTATTTCACCATTGGGAGATGGACGACAGCACTTTGGTGTGGCGATGGGGTCCTGATGAGGTGAATTAAATGAGGAACATTAATGAATCATTGTGAAATAGTAACTGCTACACTATTTCATAAATGCGACAGCGTAACAATGCAATGTCACAGCGTAACAGAAACATTGCGATAGGTTTTTTTTATTAAACTAACACATCAGTGATTTGAGAATTAATCCCTATGGATTCTCTAACAAACCAATTTTGGAATTCCTCTTCAAAAAAGAAAAACAATCACTGGAGAAACCCTTTTCAACGATGAATGCTGGAGGATTAGAGCACTGTGACAAATCTCAAGGAGAACAAGATCAGATCCAGTAATTGGTGAACTGTGAAGAACAAATTTTGATCATGCGAAGATAATAGATTGGATCATCATCAATCACCTATGAACAATCTGAATCTAGGTGGAGATTTGATTTTACTTGAATTACCTTTTCTTCTTTCTAAAACAACGACGCTAATCAACACACAAATAGGTTCATCCACGGATCTCATGTTCTTGTTTGATGGCAATTTCATTTGGTTTTTTCTCATATATTTTTGACAGTATAATTGAACAGTGATACCAAACCTCCACTATTTCAAACATAAAACATGGAAGGTGTGGGCCGGCATGAACAAGGCTCGATCCCCTCCTTCTTGTGCCTAATTCTTCGAAAAATTCTTAAAATTATTTCAAGGCAAGTATAAAGTCTTCTTAGGGAAGATGGTATCCCTACAATCCCATAGGCGCAGATGGTTCGAGAAACAGACCAATAGAGAAACATCGATGGCTCGTAGAAGGAATTGACGGTGTGCTGGTTCTAGTGCTGGTGACCAGTGGCGGCATCGGGCAGAGGGTGGTGGTGCACCCATCGACGTGTTATGGAGTCATGGAGGTGAGATGTTGATTGTGGTCAGTGTTGTTGTTGCCCGTGTCTAGGCCACTCAGACATTCTGGATGCACACGGTCCATCAACCACGTGTGGAAGGAATAGCCGGGTACCTATGAGCCATTCTGGACAAAACAGACATGGCTAAACCGTGTCTCGGTTAGAAGAACCAGCCCACTAGGGCGAGTTGGGAAAACCAAGTAGATCAAACCCGCAGTAGTAGGCTAGACCCACACCGGTGGCCCAGACTAGATCTAGTCGGGATGGATTCAGGTTGGGTTGGGTCGGCCCAACTGGGTTGGACCAGACTGAGACCCAAGCGGCCCTCGTTTAACTGAAACACTTGTAACAAATAGATCATGCGTCTAACTGATGTATTTTCTATCACAGAAGGACCCTGGAAATGTGGTGGTTGTTCTGAAATACTATATGTGAGTTTTGATCGAGGATGGAATGTAGTTGGGTTGGATCATACTCGAATCCAACAGGGCCCTTTTTACAAAAATTCCCAAACCTTACATAGTGGGCGCCCCTTCGATGTGTTGTATGTTGTGTTGGGACTCTTATGAAGAGATGGTCTATTGGGTTACTCTATGTGGGACTTCATGGAGGATTAGGTATGACCGATGGCATGAGTAGAAGATCCTCCTATAATCAAGCATGCTAAGTGCACGAATCAAGTGGAGTATTGTGACATGAATAATGAAGAGCGACCCTTCATGGATTTGCAAGGGAGTGGACCTTCGTGGATAAGCATTAGAGATACCCTTCATGGATCTACAGTAGCATGACCTGATGTGGGTCAGCCGCAGAGTGACCTATCATGGATCAGCATAGGACTGACCCTTCATGGATTAGCATGAGATTGACCATTCATGGATTAGCATGAGAGTGACCCTTCGTGGATTAGCAACAGAGAGACCTAGCATGGTTAAGTATAATAGAATCTCTTTGAGGATCAGCATCATAGCCACTAAACAGAATAATATGATCTAGTTGTACGACTAATCATCTTTACTTATGTACTTATGTTATACCTGGTGTGAGCTATCTTTTACTTTGTACTATGTATTTTAGATATTTAATTGTATTTTTGAGAGACCATTGGGGGTCTGGGTGTCCCTACCAGGTTGTTGTACTCACCTCTTCATGGCCTTGGCCTACACATGTGGTTTATTTTACAAATGAAGACATTTTTGACTGGGACATTAGGGAGATAGGTCTAGATAGTACTCTGTGATGTGTCGATAGACGTGATTTGCTACAGTGACATCTGAAAATGAGTTGTACCTACTCCTTATGTAGGATCCTTGGAAGATGACCTTCTAAGATTGTAAAACGTTTTATATACTTTCCTTTCAGTTGGGATTTTATTCTGGACCATTTTACTTTTTCTACTACTTGTACTTCTTGTTGGACCCAGTTTCTGCTAACATTCTGTAGTATGGGTTGTGTGTGTGTGTGTGTTGGTTGAAAGGAAATTCCTTCCCTTTTTGGGATATTCTATTTTGGTACTATTTACCATCCCCTAACATAAAGAATGCATGCTTGGTGTAGTCAATGCATGGTCATAGGGGGCGGGTCATGACAAAGTGGTATTAGAGGGCGGTTGGTTCTACCAGAAGAACTAAGAGTAAATTTTTTTATGTGGGCAATAGTATTAAGTCTCCTGAGTTTGTCTTTCAGTCCATGGAGTCCATTGATGGTTTTGTGGCCGACAAATCCATACACTAGACCCCAAAATTCCATTTTGTGACTCAATACATGAAAACCAATGTTGCTTGTGTTTTGGAAATGATTTTCTCTTAGTCCCTTTGAGTCTGATCACCAAGTAAAACTTATTGACTATGGAACATCTATCACCCTACATGATGCTTCCAAAAAGAGATCCATCCAGGATTCTAGTGAGGGATCATAGTAATGGTCGACCGAGTGATGAGGTGTCTTTGTATAGACCACTAGCAGTGATGGCACCATAGGGTGGTGTACCAGCAGCACCACCACTATTTGTGAAGAAATTGATACCAGCCCCACCAGTGGATGGTGCACACTTACTAAGGGAACATCACAAGTTATAGAGATAGAGGCCTCTGAGGTTTCTTGGAGAGATAGATCCTCAGGCAACTGAAGATTGGCAAGAGGTTGTTATGAGTGTTTTTCACCTGGTAGAGACACCTGATGTCACAAACCATTTCCTAGGACCCATGTTGTGACTAACCCAGGCCAACCTTCCTTAGGCCGGGGTCTGGTGACAAGAAACTGAAAGGAATATCCCAAAAAGGGAAGGCATTGTATTTAAACCTATACACACCCAGACATGGAAAACTACACAAAGCTAAACAGTAAGGAATAAAAAGTTATAAAACCACCACAAAGTACCACTACTGATTGTAAGGTGTGTAACTAAAAGTAAATGGGCCAAAATACAAGCCCGACTGAAAGGAAAGTTATGAAATGGATGAACTAGATATGGAGTTCATCCTCCATGTATCCTACCAATGGGTAGGTACAACTATCCATCGAATGTCATTGCAGCACACCAAGTCTATCAATCCACCTCTTATCATCATCTAGTCTTGGCTCCCCCATGGACTAGTCAATGGTTTCATTCGTTTTGACAAGACAGAACAGGTGCGGGTGAATCATGTGCAGGGGTGAGTATAACAATACTTAGTAGGGAGCCCAAGACCGCCAGAGGTCTCTCAATAATCCACAAAGGAAAAAAAATAATTACCATAGAAATAATACCACCCTGAAATATCTAAAACACATAGCACAATGTAAACGATGCATCCCACACTATGTATATCTTATGTAGAGAATTACGGATGATTATTCATAAAACTAATCATCTTGTTTTGTTGAGAGGCTTTGCTACAGATCCACACAGGGTGTCTTGGTGCTGATCCACAAAGGGTCGATAGGTGTGGATCCACATAGTTCATCTAGGTGAGGACCTACACAGGATTTCTAGGTGCTGACACACACAGGATCGATAGGTTCTGACACATATATTATTGTTAGGTGCTCACCCCCAATGGATCACTATTAATTCTTCACTTCACAACCAAACATTGTATTCCCACATATAGAATGCTTGATTCTCAAAGGATACTCTCCGAAATCCATTGGTCATACATAAACCACCACAAAGTCCTATATAGATTAACCCCAAAGGAAAGTCTCATTGTGAGGGTACCAATGCAGTAGATGGCGTGTCGAAGAGACATCTAGTCCGTATGATATGGGAATTTTTGTAAAAATAGACCAATTGGATTCAAGTATAATCCACCATAGTAATAATATAAATTTCTTTACAATTAACAAAGTTTGTCTCTGAAGTATTACTTCATCTCAGGGATCCCCACACCACTAATGTAATGTCAATCTAATGCATGATTTGAGATATATGGGTGTTATAGTGAAATTGGGGCCACAGGTCCGGCCCACCCCAACAGCGCGAGTCCGGTTCGTCGATTGACCCATTCCTCCATAGGAAGACAGGCCTTCGTCCTGCTTGGAATGTGGCTAGAAGCCACGCTAGGCTCATTTATGGCAGTGGTTGAGTGACTGCGGCACATCGTGTGCCGCTCCGAATGTGGTCTCCAATGTAGATGACTTTCCGCATCATCCATGTCACTTGCGGTCAGAGTCCGCATGTTGACTTTCTTCAATGTAGCGTCATCCTGATCCCATGGTCGAATTAACACACCCTCTGTCGTTTTCTTATACATGGTCCAACGTCTCCATATCACCGTAGTGCACTGATAGCCGCACCAGCGGTTTCTACTACGAGCCACCGGAGTTTCTCTTGTGGTCTATTTCATGACCTGTCTACATCTACAAAATCGTTAGACTATCAACTTCTCTAGGATACCCTCAAAATAACTTTTAAAATATTTCAATAAGTCATCCATGATGAATGCACTTGCGGATAGGCTGAGGCCTTGTTCAGATCGACCCGTGCGCTCCGTGTCAAAAGTTTGAAGACCTGGGGAAATTTTCGGATTTTAGTTCGACCAACACAACTGATAGTATAATCTCAGATTGATAAAACCCAAAATAATTCACCTTCCCACATAAACACAGGGTCCATATATTAACTTCATCATGGGTTAATCTTCTTTCTTCATTTGGTATATGAACGAGGAAACATTAAAATAAATAACCACTACCTCTTTGACATTCATTGCCGCAGTGTTCTATCCTCAAATTTTCAATACGTCGATGGTGTTTGTTGCTTTTGAATCCTTTCATCAAGGTGCGTTGAATATGATTTACATTTTTTGGTGTTTTTTTTCTTAATTAGAGATTAATATCATCAGAGGTTTGTTAGAGGATCCTTGTAGTTTAATTCCTCCTTCCCCCAGATCGTTCTTTTAATAATAAAAAACACATCATAGCATCTCTATTACATTTTTATGTTGTTCCATTATTCTTTAACAACAATCCATTGAAGGGAGTCCTTAATTGATCTACAGTGTTTCCTATTTTCTACACCCCAACATATTTTCCTCCCCTCAACAGTGCAAAAGAGAAAGAAAATAACTTTTTAGTGTTATTTTGTTATTTTTAATAAAAATTCATAAAAATATAACTTTTCAGTCCGACCCTTTCCAGTCAATGTTAAAACATTTATAGGAGAAACCCGGTGTTCCGATTTCAATGGATCCCTCATATTTTAAATCTATGAAAACTTTCAAATGTTAGAAAATCACACATGAACATTTACAGAACGTACCTTAAAAAATGTTCAAAAATATTTTCTGGGCTCACAGGGCCACAAAAGCACATGTCGTCAAAGCGTGAGGTCATAAAAAAATTTAATATAATTAGAAAAAAATTACATTGAAATTATCAGTTATTAAATTCTCCCCACCTTAGGGATTTACATCCCCAAAATCCAAAACATGATCTAATCAAACTAGTGGGAGTACTGATCACGTATCTGAGCCTCCCACTCACATGTACTCTCTTGGAGGTTCCCCTGCTACCACTAAATGCGCACCATAGGAATCGACTACCAATGAAGGTCCAACTTCTGTTGATCTTATATCTTCCCCGAGAACTCTACAAATGTCTCCCCATCATTAATGTCTTGCTCTCCCTAGTCGTTGATGTGCGATCGATCAAGAAAGTATATCCTAACATGCGACATGTGAAAAACATCATTCCCTTGGTAAATATATAGAGGAAGAGATAGGTGGTCCACCACTTCATGAACTCTGTTCAGGATATAAAATGGTTTGATGAACCTTAGAGGTAGATTACAACACTGGTGAAATCTATATAATCATCATCAGGGTGAGACCCAAAGGAATACATGATCACCCGCATCAAACTCCAAGAGTCTCCATATCTTGTCGGCATAAGACTTCTGCCTTCTCTATGTAGTCCTCATCTACTCTTGGATGATCTGCACCTTCTCGGTTGTGTATTGTACCAAATATGAACCCATTAGGGCCGACTCCCCTAGGTCTGTCCAGAAAAGGTTTGATCTTCAAGGCTTCCTATAAAATGTCTCAATCGATGTCATGAAAATTATGGAGTGATAGTTGTTGATTTACTAAAACCCCACCAGTGGTATTTCATTCTCCCAATTGCAACCAAAATCCAAGACACAAGCACGAAACATGTCCTCCATGTTATATTTGGTCTGCTCCATTTAACCATCTATTTGGGGGTGAATAGTTGTGCTCAAGCACAGGTGTGGCCCAAATCCCTCCTATAACTCCTTCCACAACTGAGACGTAAAGCATTCATCACAACCTAATATGATCATCAAATACACCCATGATTTAACACTATCTCTTGGACATAAAGGCATCTCATTCCCTCTACCGATCCCAGCACATGAATGGGTAGGATGTGAGCTGACTTCATGAGTTGGTCAATGATCATCCAGATAGATTCATGGCCCTTAGCAGTGTGTGGAAACCCCATCATGAATTCTATGGAGATACCATCCGACTTATACTATATTAAGTCAAGTGGATGTTTCAAGCCTACCAGGACCTAATGCCTGACCTTCACATAAAGACAAGTGAGGTATCGTGAACCAAACTCAGCCACCACTTTCTATATCCCTGGACACCAGTACTAACATCAGAGGTCCATGTACATCTTTTCCACACCATGATGTACCACCAAAGGGGAAATATTGAACTCCCTCATCACCTCCTCCAGAAACGTCACAGGTAAAAGGGTTTATTCTCTAAAAATGGTGATGTGCTCCCCACCTATCCAAAATCCATCTGAAAAATGTCATGAGGATATCTCAGCATACCAGGACTCACATTCAACATCCACAATGTGTACCTACATAACTCACAGTAATAGTGGGGAAGGGATAGTCAGATATTGAAGGTATGATTCTCCATCACTATCCACAACGTATAACTTTATCGTAACTAGCATCACTATCACTCACTCAGTAGATGGAAACTAGACCACTTACTAAGTGTGTCTTTCACCACGATCCCCTTCCCTAGAGTATTTACTTCCACAAAGTCACAGTCCTAGAGGAACTCCAGCCATCTTTGTTGTCTCATGTTCAGATACTTTTATGATATGACATACATGGGACTCTCAAGGTTGGAGTAGATTTTAAATAGTTCACCCATCATGTTCTGCTACCACATCATCAATGAAAAGTCCCCTACTGCTAACTCCAGGTCATGGGTTGTGTAGGTCTGCACATGATGCCTCAACATCCAAGAGACATAGGTGATCACAACTCACTCCTTCATTAGGACACAACCCATTCCAGTCCCTGATTCATCACAATAGACTACATATTCAACACTATCTCCTGGTAGTCTGAAGATGGGTGCAATTGTTAGTCTCCTCCTTAGCTCCTGGAAACTCTGTCCGCACCTCTCCATCCACATGATGGGTTATCCCTTCATTTCCAAAGATGAAAAGGGTGAAGCTACTTTGTAAATGCCAGGTAAAATCCTCATGTAGTACCCAGATATCCCCAAGAAACTTTGCACCTCAGTCACGCTCAACAGTAGATTCCAAGAAAGAACTATCTCTATCTTCACAGAATCCACTACCACTCCAAACTCTGAGATGACATGTCACAGAAAGTGGAAATCCTGAATCCAGAACTAGATCTTCGGTAGATTAACATAAAGATGGTTCTCTCTGAGTGCATCTAGGACTATATACAGGTGTGTAGTGTGATCCTCCTCTAATGATAAGTACATCATGATGTCATCAATGAATACTTCCATGAAAAAATCAAGTTAAGAATAGAAGATCATGTTCATGAGTCCCATAAACACTACTGAGGAATGGGAAATTCTGAAAGGCATTACCAAAAACTCATACTGGTCACACCAACATCTAATGGATGTCTTTAGTATGTCTTCATCCCACACCTAAAGCTAATGATATGAAAATATTATTTCATTCATTAAGAACCACCTCACTCTATTTTTTTGATTAAATAAGTCATCAACCATCCATAGTGGATACTTGTTCTTCATGTTAACCTATTTTAGGAGCCATAATTCTCTGCATAGCCTCATTCTCTCATCTACCTTCTTGGAAAAAAACACCAGGGCGGCCCATGGTGAAACATTGGGACTTACAAATACAGTCCTTTACATGTCCTCCTGCAAGGCCCTCTACTCATGATGCTCTGTGGGATCCATCTGATATGTAGGTGTAGATATCAATGTCATCTCTATGTACAAGTTAATGTATAATTCTACCTCTCTACAAGGAGGTAGTCCTATTAATTACTCTATAAATACATCATCATAGTATTCAACCACTAGATGAAAGCTTGAACTCCCCTCATCCATAGTATTGTGGGTGAGGATATCCATATGGTTAGTGATCAGCTTCACCCTCCTTTGAGAAAGTCTATACTATTCTACAAAGGTTCCCTTATCACCGCTGAAGGAAAACATGGTCACATCCTCATGGACACACCTCAATAAGCACCTAATTTATTCAATCTAAGCATGGTTTGTGGATAACATGTCCATAACCAAGATGACGTCATTAGGCCTCGAAACTGCTACTAGGAGATCCCATCGAAAGATCTCGCCTTCCAGAGTACGCTCAAACTATTTGAAAAATTTTCTTATTATTGAATCCCATCCCATAGGTGTCTCTAATTGTAATGATCATTCCAACAGCTCCAAAAAAATCTCAAAGTCTAGAATGAGGTCTGAGGAAATGAAAGAGTGACTAGAACCTGTACATATAATAACTACAGCTAAGGTGGAGTAGACACTAATCATACATCAAATCTTCTCTAGAGTGTTATGGTCATTGGCCTCTAACAACTAAATTTTCCCCCACCCCATTACACCTGCTCCTAGTGCTCATATTGTACCTCCTTTGGGTGGTGGTGGTGGTATTACCCTGAACCGTCGCCCACTGCCTGCTGCTCAGCCGGCTCCTCTACCATTTTTACCGCCCTAAAGACCTCCTCGCTCAAACCTCTATCATTTTCTCATCAGTAATCCGTCTTCCTGTTGGTCATCAATGAAAAGATTCGGACATTCAAAATCTATGTGCCCCTATCTGCTGCAAGAGTAAAAAAAAATATGGCCCATAGATGACCACCTATTACTCGCAAGATCTGCACCTCTAACCCTGCATGTTTGGGTTTTCCACCAGATATTATGTCTTGTTTGGGCCTCTACATTATCCTCCTACTACCTACTATAGATTACTCAGCCACCTATCGCCCATTGGTGGCCCCCACCATCAGTACCTGCTCGACTAGGAAGCATTCAGCTAGCAGGGCTTGCTCTTGCACTCCATCCTACATCCGGATGCTGAGAAAAATCATTGAAACTATACTCTCCCATTGAATGCACTACTCAATAGTCTGACCCATGAAGAAAGGGTATCGTACCATGTTGGTGGAGTAGAGAGAGAGATTGGTAAACCTCACTGAGTACTCGGACACAGTATGGTTGCCCTAGTGTAGGTGTAGTAACTCTTAAATACACACAGAAAAAAGTGTCACTTGAACAGACTCCGCTCTGAAGAGGATCACAATGTCTGACCAGACAAGGGTCAACTCCTCATGTGTTTGGAGCATCAAGATCCACCATATCTCTTCAATGCACTGAAAAAGGCTAGCGGTTAGAACTACCATATGTTCTATAGGTGTCTCCACCTAGAGAAAAACCTGAGAATCAACCTCCATCCAATCCTCAGCTGCATAAGGACATGTATCACCTCAAAACCTCATATTACTGTATCTTTGGTAAACATGCATCATGTTCAATCGGTTTGAACCATCCACTGGTAGAGATGGTATCCTCTGCTACTCTTGGTGTGGTGGTGATTCTAGTAAAACACTCGAAGGTTCAATCACTGTAAGTGGTACCTGCATTGACACATCATAAATCAGTGAACCATCGTAGTGATATATCACTAGAATCATGGTTGGATGTCTTCATGGTGGCATCGTTTAATGAAACATATTCCCCACAATTAATAAGATATATTTGGTGAGCTGACTCAAAAGGGATCAAGGGAAAAACTTTTTCAAAACACATAAAAATCATTTTTTCATGTACTGAGTGTGAAAATAGAATTTAGTGTCGTTTTGTATGTATATCTTGGTTGTCGCACCAACAATGGACTCCCGGAATTGAAATCTGAACAAAAGACACTTGAAAGTATTTCCCCCTTGAAAATTATATACTCTTAGTTCTTCTGGTAGAACCGACCACCCTCTAATACCACATTGTCATGACATGTACCCTAGGGAATGTGCCGTGACTACCCCAAGCCCACCTTCCATAGGCTAGGGGATGCTTACTAGCACTGGAAAGGCATATCCCAAAAAGAGATGGCATTTGATTTAAACATGTACATACACATACATGGAAACTGCACAAAGCTGATCACAATGGAAAGAAAAGTTATAGAACCACCACAAATTTCAACTGGTGAGGGTTACGTGTGTAACTCAGATTAAAGGGTCCATAATACAATCCCAACTAAAAGGAATGTTTAGAAATGTTGTAGAAGCTCTGGAGGCCATCTTCCAATGATCCTACATGAAGGATTTCAATAGCTCTCTATCAATTTTTACTACAGCACACCATGTCAATAGATCCACCTCTTAGCACCATCTAGTCCGGTCTCCCCAATGTCCTGGTCAATGACTTCCATCATCTATATAAGACAATACATTATGGGAGAATCACATGCATGTGAGAGTATACGAATACAAAATTGGGACCACGTAACCCCTGAAGGGCTCTCAGTAATCCCCAAAGGAAGACACCAAAAAGGAAATAACATAGAGTTAATACCACCATGATATATCTCAAAAACATAGCACAAATTAAAATTCATATCTCATACAAGGTATAATGTAAGTATATAAATAAGGATGACTAGTTGTAAAGCTAGATATTTATTCTTCACGTTATAGAAAGACACTATATTCTTCCACATAGCACACATGATTCTGGGAAGATCATATCATCAATAAATTAGTCAAACCACATCTTCTATGAAGTTCCACTTAGAATAACCCCAACGTATCATCTCGTTGTATGGATCCCAACTCAATAGAAAGTGTGTTGAGAAAATTTTCGGTCTATAAGATATGGGGATTTTTTAAGGGTCTGGTTGGTTTTGAGTCTGATCCATCCTAGTCATATACCAAAATCTGCCAAAATTCACCTAGAAACCTCATAAAGACCACCTCATTGCAAGGGTCCCACAACCACTGATGACACATCAATCAGATGCTTGGTTTGAGAGATACATGTGTTTTAGTGAAACAGGGCCCAGTGAGGTCAAGGTCCGATCCGACCTGGTTGGACCAACTAAACCCAACTTGGTCTGGCCTGGGCCCAAACCATTGGGCCACATGCCTAGCCCGACCCAGCAATATGGGTTTAGACTGGTAGTGCGGGTTCGGCCCGGTAGCGTGGGTCCAATCCGGTAGCGTGGGTACAGCCTCATATCATTGGTTTGAACCCATAGCGCGGGTTCGCCCGGTCTGCGTGAGGTAGAACAGCCTTCGGTCTTGCCAAAATGTGGCTTCGAGCCATGTACGGATCCTTTTCTACCAACGTCTTGTGACCATGGACCGCTGCATTTTCCAAGTCACCCACAGACCAAGTCTGCGAATTGACTTTGGTCAATGTAGTGCTTGTGTGGCACCGCCGATCTCCAGTGTTGTGGTCGAGCGATTATGCCCTCTTCCATTCACTTGGGTATTAGGGAGATGGGTCACTATCTCCACAATTCTATATAATAATGTTTTGGCACAATTCCTTCCTCCACCCGAAGCCACATCCACGGTCCATCACTGGCACCTGCGCACTTGTTGTTTCTTATACCTTCATTCAGAGTGGCTCTGATGGTCCATTTCTCAATTTGTCTATGTCTACCGAATTGTTAGGCAGACCCCTTCTCTGTGATGACCTCAAACTCTCTTTTTCTTAATTTTTAAAAATCAACTTTGAATAATGAACATGCAGAGTGGATCAATCCTTGTTTGGGTCAAACCACACCCACTATGTTAGATGTTTAAAAACATGGGGAGGTTTGTGGATTTTAATTCATCCAACACGAGTGACAATATAATTCCTAATGGAGAAAACCAGAAATAGGTCACCCTCCTACATGAACACATGGTCCGTTGATTAACCAGTTTGATGGTTAATCCAAATTCATTGTTTGGAATAAGAAAGGGGAAACATTAAAATCAAATAACCCATACATATTTGATGTTTGTTGTAGTAGAGTTACATCATCAATGATCCAAGGCATCGACATCATTCGTCACTTCAAACACCTTTATTCAAGGTGATTCTAGTATGTCTAACATTCATAGGCATTTTTCATTCATTGTTGGAGAAGATGTTTGTCTGAGGTTCATCAGAGGAACCTCACAGTTTAGTTCCTTCATCCACCAATGCATTAACTTAATAAAAAAACCTGTCACAATGGATTTGTTATGCTGCGACATTGCATCGTTACTCTACCAAAATGATCCATTATGGGTCTTCTTAAATTGTGCATCGTCGTTACCACATCTCTCCACCGTAGAGTTGTCTTCCACCACCCAACGGTGTGTAAGAAAAATAAAATAACTTTTTAATGTAATTTTTTTTCCAAAATTCCCAAAAATTAACTTTTCCATCTGAAACATTCTAGTCAAAGGTATGTCGTTTTGAGGTTAATCATGGAGTTCTGAGTTCAACTGCACCCTCAAAATTTCGATATCAGAAATGGTTCAAACGTTAGAAAATCCTGCTCAAACGTATACTGAATGTACCTTAAAATATTTCAAAACCCATTATGGGCTCAATGAGCCTTGGAATAACGTTCCTTCAAAGCGTGAGATCTAAAAATAATAAAATTTAATAAAAACAATTACATGTAAATTCTGATACATTACCCCTAAAGAACAGATGGTGGTCCTGGCCTATAGATATTTTCAGGGAATGACAGGGAGATGGTGGAGATTGAAACTCCAGACACTCGATGAGGAAACCCTTGAATTGTTGGACTTCGAGAGCCACTTTAGGGAATTGTACAAACTAGCAACTCTATGATCAGTGCGTATTCAAGAGCTATTTCACATACAGTAGGGCATGCTGACTATGGACCAGTAATCTGTGAGGTTTACCAACTTATCCCGATACACCGTCGACATGTTATGTGACACATTCCTCAAGGCCCAGACCATTGAGAAGGGACTCTGACAGGCGATCAAGGAATTGATGATTTCTCTAAGTATCCCGGAACATGCTAGATTGCTAGAGAGATCCCTACACGTGGAGATATTTCTAGACGAGCAAGAACCAATGTTGAAAGCCACCACTAGACGATAGGTGGCCGAGTAACCTATAAAAGGTAGTAGGTATACAACACTAAGTACCAAATGAGCCAAAACATCTAAAGGACGACCCGATGATGAATTGTCATAGGTGTGGTGCCCATGAGGTAGAGTAGGTCAGCTGAGGGATAGAGGTTGTTACTCCTTTGGCGACCAAGGACTCATGGCTCATGAATTCCATACCTACCACACACACAATCAGAAAACAATCAAGGTATCGTCATGGAAGAGGAAAAATATCAAGAGGGGAGGTTTATATGGTGGTGGATGTGGTAGGGGAGTAGGTCGAGCTGCATGTGGTGGATGACAGTTCAAGATGTTAACACCACCACACCTAGGTGGTCCAACACACGTTCAAGGAGCTGGCATACAGGGGAAACCATAGCTTCAGGTTGTGGAGGACTATGACCACAACACTCTAGAAATGATTCTATGTATGATTTGTGTCTTATACAAATTATAATGAGTTGTCATAGACATAAGTTCCAATCACTCTTTCCTTTTCAAGGACCTCTTTCAAGGCTTGGAGATTATACAGGAGTCATTGGTTTAATCCTCGTGATTATAGACTTCTATAGGATGGGATTCAATGATTACATGCTGTTGTCGGTAGTGTGTGCATACTCTTGTAGGCTACATATTTGGCTCAGATCTCCTATTCGCAACGTCAAGGACTTACAAAATCATCTTTTGTATGGACTGGTTATCTATAATGTATGCTCAGATTGACTATTTTAGGTGAAAAGTCTATTGTGTCTGTGAGGAGGGGATGAGGTTTTCTTTTACTGGTGAGAAGGGAACCACTACATCACAGGATAGACATTCACAGAGGAGTGTGTACCCGATCACTCAACAGTTGGCTAGCTTTACCCTCGGTGTGGTGGATTAGAGGAGATAGAGTTTTCCTATAGTGGTGGATGACAACAAGGATTTTTTCCCTGATGATGTTCTGGCACTACCTCCTTGTCGGGAGTTAGACCTCAACACTGATCTGTACCTCGGGATGACACCGATATCCACACCATCATATCATATGGATACCAAGAGCTTCAAGAGTGGAAAGTATATTTAGAGGACTTGTAGAGGAAGGGGTTTGTAAGAACCAATGTCTCTCCATGGGTATCCTAGGTGTTGTTTTCCATGAAGCCAAGCAAAATATTGAGAGTATGTGTGGACTTCGGGCACCTGAACCAGGAGACCGTGAAGAACAAGTATCCACTTCCAATGATTTATGACCACAGAGATTAGCTGTAGGGGGTGAGGTGGATCTCGAAGATTGACATTAGATTAGTCTATCATCATCTTTGGGTATGGGATGAGGACGTACCAAAAATAGCCTTTAGATGCCAGTACATCTGCTATGAGTTTTTAGTTATGCCTTTTGTCTGGACCAATGCCCCAATAATGTTCATGGGAATCATGAACATGATATTATATCCATACATTGACCGTTTTCTGGTAGTCTTCATTAATGACATCTTGGTGTACTCAACATTAGAGGAGGAGCATGCTAGACACCTACGGATAGTCCTAGATACACATCGAGAGCACAAACATTATGAAAATCTCTCGAATTTCCAATTCTTGATACGAGAGTTCCACATTCAGGGACAATTCATTTTTGTGGATAGAGTTGCAGGGGGTATAGAAAGGATAGAGTTTTTGCTTTCATAGGAGACTCCCAGAAGCATGACTGAGGTGAAATGTTTTTAGGTGTTGTTTGGATACTACCGGGAGTCGGTGGATTAGTTTTCTAAAGTAGGAGTACCTTTATCAAATTTTGAAAATAAGGGATAGCAATTCATGTGGATAGAGAATAGACAACATAGTTTCTAGGAGCTGATGTAGAGACTGAAGAGTTCCCCCATCATGAAACTACTAAAAGAGTGAATTGGGTATGTCATATTTGGCAACACATCAGGTACCAGACTGGGTTGTGTCCTAATGAAAAAGAAATTAGTGATCGTCGATGTCTCATGACATTTGAGGGAGCATGAGCATAAGTACGTGACCCATGGCCATGAGTTACCAGTAGTGGCCTTTTTCATAAAGATGTGGTGGAACTACTTGATGAATGAATGGTTAATCATCTAATGTAACCAAAAGAGTCTTAGGTATATCTTCTCACCAAAGGACTTGAAAGTGAGACATCGGCGATGGATGGTGTTCCTCCTGGAATATGAATTTGAGATAGTCTGTACTCTTGGGAAGGGTAATGTTGTGGCTGATGCGCTCAGTAGGAGGTCTGGTTTTTAGCTACTTATTGAGGTGATGGATTAGCTAGCCATGATGCAGATATCCTTCATGGATGATGATGGAGCAGTTTTCCGCTAGTCTGTAACTATCACCCCCTCTCCATCAATGATTTATGGAGGCACAACTTGTGAATGTTGATTGTGAGGACCAATGTGCTCAGGTATTCTCAATATAAGATCCTGATAGATAATAGATATGTGGGTAGAACTTCATCTTTTTTATAAGACGCACTAGGGTACTAGTGATGTTATAGGAGGAGGTGGTGAGGGAGTTCCATACATCCCCATTGGTGGTACATCCTGGTGTGGTGAAGATGTAATAGGACCTCCGATGTCAGTAATTTTGTCTATGGATGAAAAAATAATTGGTAGAGTTTCATTCAACATTCCTCACTTGTCAGCAATTGAAGGATAAGAACTAGGTCTCAACTATCTAGACACAGCCACTTGAGGTACCAATGTGGATGTAGGATGGTATCTCTATGGAAATATTTATGGGGTTACCACACACGTCCAGGGGCCACGACTATATCAAGGTGATATTGGACTGTGTCACATAGTAAACTAACCTCCGTCCCATAATGAAGTAGGGAACGGTTGAGGGAATGGTATGCCTCTATGTACATGTGATAGTGCATCTTCAGAGGGATCCTTCCAAGACCTTCTTAGAATGTGTTGCACACATTACATATCGGTAGTGGAAGGGGTTGCATGAGATGTTGGGTAATCAGCTACGCTTGAGAATAACTTTTCACCACCAGATAGATGATCAGACTAAGAGGACCATATAGACCATAGAGGAAATTCTTCATTATTGTGTCGTGGATTATGGTTGTGGTTGGGAGGACAACATACAAATGGTTTATTTTGTGTACAAAAATATTTATCACTCTTCCATTTGAATGCGAGGCGTTTGAGGCCTTATACGGGAGGCCATATAGATCAACTATATGCTAGATAGACTCAGGGGCGTCAGTACTCAATGGTCCAGAGTTGGTATGGGACACTACGAATAAGGATCAAATTATCCAGGAGTGGTTGAAGAATTCATATAGTAGACAAAAGTCTTATGATAATAAGAGATGAAGTCCCTTGTATTATTAGGAGGTAGACCATGATTTCATGTGGGTCTCACCCTGATGTGTATTGCAGAGATTTGGATGAGGTGAAAAGTTATTTCTGAGGTTCATCGAACCATTCTTGATTCTCAGAAGAGTTGGTGAGCTGGTGTACCACCTAGATATTCAGACATAGATGCAACATACGCACAATGATTTTCACATGTCATAGCTAAATAGGTATGTGCATGATCCATATCAAATCATAGACTAGGAAGAGTTGGGTATTGATGATGGGATGGAATTTGCAGAGTTCCTTGTGGATATAAAGGATTGATAGGAGAGGGTCTTTTATGCAAGGTCAATTCCTCTATTGTGCTTTTGGTGGCAATATGAGAGCCTCTAAGAGAACCCATGGGTGTGGGAGGCTCAGATTCATACTCAGTACCCCCATTTGTTGGATTAGCCTTCATTTTGGATATTGAGGATGTATATCCCAAAGGTGACACGAATATAATATCTTGATATTTCATTGTAATTTTTTTAATTATATAATATTATTTTGAGACCTGGAGCTGAGAAGGAACATGATTCTAAAGACCAGTGTGCTCAAAATGTAATTTTGATCTTTTCTTTAGTTCATTAAGTAAAGGTTCTTGTGGTTTTTATTAGTTTTTGAACCATATCTCAATTCAAAAATCTGAGGTCACGGTTGAACTCGGAATATCGGGATTCACCTATAATGGAATTAAAATTGACCAGCAAGGGTTGAATGGAAAAGTGAATTTTTGGACATTTCAGAAAATAATAAAATAACATAGATATATTTTATTTTCATTTATTTTTTAAATATTGAGTGGTGGAAGGTAGCGCTATGGTGTGGCAACGAGGTTATAACAAGGTGCATTAAATGAGGATCATTAATGGCTCATTTTACAAGTGTGAACACAACATTTGTTTATAAATGAAATAGCATATCGACATAATGTCACAGCATTACAGAAACGCGGCAACATGTTTCTTTTTATTAAACTAACACATTGGAGAGTTGAGAATTAATCCTTGGGGATTATCTAACAAACATACTATGGAATTCATCAACCAATAATATCAACGAATGATGGAGAAACCCCCGCCCATGATGAATACTATAGGAACAGACACGTATAAAAATCACTGGGAGAAATCGATAGGATCTAGGAATTGATGAATGCTGAAGAGAGATAGTGGATCACAGGTCGACAATGGATTGGATCATCATTCATTGCCAATAATAGATCCAAATGTAGGTAGAGATTTTTTTGGCTATGAAGTCCCCATTGATCATTATAAAACAATGAATGTGGATCACCCCACGAACAAGTTGATCCATGGATTGGGTGTTCTTGTGGTAGAGTGCTTTCCTTGTTGTTTTTCATGGGGATTGTTGACAGATTTATAGAAATTTTATTATGAACCTCCCCTATTTAAATCTTCTTATGTGGATGGTGTGGGAAAACATGAACAAGTTCTGAGCCCTTCCACCTAGCTTTGTATTCAGGGAAAAATTCTCAAAATGGTGGAATAGAGAGTTCGAGGTTGTCGTAGTGAAGGTGGAAGCTCTATATTCTCATGGGCATATAATTTTCGATAAAAATACCACCAGAGAATATCTGGTGGCCTACAGAAGGAACTGATAGTGCACTGTAGTGTTGAAGGGTCATGGCCAGAAGGTTGTAGGGGCATGGAGGTGTGGCACCGAACAACACCTGGTGGAGGGGAAACCTGTATCTAGGCTGCACGGACATACATGAGGCACGCAGTCAGTTAAAAACAATCAAAATGAAGGGTTGGCCACCTTATGATCATCATGGACAAAACAAACATGGAATATCTATGTCTGGTTGAACCAACCCCATCTACTACACGAACCACTTGACTCGAGGATGCAGTGCCTACTGGCACAGTCTAGTGAAGCATCAGACACCACTAAGCTGCATCCGAGCTAGAAGAGCCAGCCCTCTATGACTAGCTGGGCCAGCGGCCCAACGGGCCAGGCCCCATGACATATGAGATCTTGGTTGGATGGGTGAGGAAAATTCATACCAGATCCATACCCAACTCTCCCTCATTTCACTAAAACACTTGAAACTAATAGACCGAGAATCTTATTTGATGCTTCATCCATGGAATGGGGACCCTTCGATGAGACAGTCTTTCTAAGATACTCTATTTGAGTTTTAGTGGAGGTTGGAATATTCCCATGTTGAATCGTACATGAATCCAACTTGGACCTTTTTAAAAAAGTGAAGATACCTTACAGACCCAACGTCTGTTCGATGTGTCTTATATTGCATTGTTACCCTTTCAACAAGACGGTTTACTGGATTACTCTATGTGGGAATTAGTGTCATTTGGGGTATGAATGATTGATTGAGGAGAAGATCATCCTGGAATGAAGTGTTCTATCTATGGAAATCTAGTGGGAAGTTGTGATGTGAAAAATGAAGAGTGACTATTCATGGATCAGAAATGGAGAATCCCCTTCATGGATCAGCAACATAGCGACCCTTTATGGATTAAAATGAGATCAACCAATCAGGGATTAGCAGGAGCGCGACCCAAAGTGATTCATCCGAAGAGGGACCTATCATGGATAAGTAACAGAGTGACCATTCATGGATCACCATGATATGGGCCCTTCATGGATCAGTTTCAGAGTGATCCTTCATGGATTGGAAATAGAATGACCCTTCAAGGATCTGCAACATAGCCTCCCTACATAATAAGATGATATAGCTTTACGACTAATAATCATTACTTATGTACTTATGTTATATGTGGTCTGATTTGTCTTTTAGTTTTTTCTATATATTTGAGATCTTCCTTGGGGGTATTTTCTTTGCGTTATATTACCTTGTGGATTTTGTGAGAGACCATTGTGGATCTTGATGTCCCTACTATGTTGTTATAATCACCCCTACATGAGCTTCACCCGCACATCTTCTGTCTTGTGAAGATGAAAGATTACTTGGGCTAGGACTTTGGGGAGCCAGCGCTAGACGGTGATCAGAGGTGGATCGATAGACGTGGTGTCCTAAATTGACATCAGAAAGAGTGTTTTACATACCCTTCAGGTAGGACCCTTGGTCGATGACCTATGGAGCTTCTTCTACTTATAATGTACAAACATTTTAGTTATTGTTTTATTCCGATCCATTTAACACTCAGTAGTACTTGCACTTGATTTTGGTTCTAGTTTCAGCTTACTTTTTGTAGTATTGTATGAATGTGTGTTTTTATAGGTTGAATGGAAATACCTTCTATTATTGGGATATGCTTTTTCAGTGCTAGACATTAGCCCCTGGCCTATGGAATGTGGGCTTAGGGTAGTCATGACACCGACCATAGAGGAAAGGTCTAGACAAAATGGTATCAAAGAGTGGTCTCTTCTACCAGAATAAATAAGAGTCTGAATTTTCGATGGGGGAATATTGTTAAGTGTCATTAATTTGGATTTCAGTCCAAGGAGTCCATTGTGGGTGTATTAGCCAACGTATCCATACACTAGGACCCTAAATTCTATATTTCGACTCAGTACACAAAAACAATAGTTACTTGTGTTTTGGAATTTTTTTTACCTTTATCTCTTTGAGTTTTCTCACTCAGTATAAATTTATTGACTGCAGAGAGTCAGTTTCCCTACAGGATTCATCCACAAAGATAGCCATCCAAGATTCCAGTGATGGATCACGACGATGGAACATCGAGTGATGAGGCATTGGTGTAGAGAAAACTTCCAATAATAGAACCTTTGGGTGGTGTACATGTAGCACCACCACCCATAGAGAATCAATTTCTACTATCCCCACTGGTGGACAATGAACACAAACCAAGCGCACTGCATGAGTTACAGATATAGCGGGCTCTATGGTTTCAAGGAGAGACAGATCCCCAGGCAGCTGAGGATTTTCTGGAGGAAGTGACATGGGGTTTTCTCCTGGTAGAGACTCATGTAGACCAGATGGTTGTCCTAGCCGCTAGCCATTATTAGGGAACAAAAGGGAGGTGGCGGATTTTGATTCTCTAGACACATGAGGTGGTGAAACTTGAATGGTGAGACATCAAGATCAAAATTAGGGAAGAGTTTTTACTAGTGACACTATGATCAGTGCATATTCAGGAGCTACTCAACCTATAGAAGGGAAGCCAGACTATGGTCCAGTACTCGACGAGGTTTACCAACCTCTCCCACTACTCTACCAACATGGTACGAGACCCTTTCATTGGGGCCCAAACCTATGAACAGGATTCTAAAAAAAAGTTAGTGATTAAATGATTTCACTCAGCATCCCAACGTATGATGGAGTACTAGAGCAACCCCTACTGGTGGAGGGATTCATAGCCGAACTGGAACCAATGGTAACAGCCACCATCAGATGATAGGTGGAGGAGTCATCTATAATATGTAGTAAGTTGAAAAATAAGAGGCCCAAATAGTCAAGGCCTTCAGAAACATGACTCAAGGACACAATGTCAGATGTGTAGATCTCACAACGTAGATGAGGTCAGCTAAGGGATATAGTTTGTATCACTTTATTTGGGTAGAGAAACATAGGTTATGATTGCCTAGACCACCACACATACAATTAAATGATAATCGAGGTATAGTCAAGGTAGAGGTAGAGTTTCTAGGGAGGAGGTACACCGTGGAGTGGAGGTGGTTGGCGAGCAGGCCGATTAGCTGCCGGTGGATGACGGTTCCAGGTAATACCTCCACCTACCCTAAGTGGTCCACCACAATCTCAGGGAACCTTCATACATGGGTGAGAATAGCTTTAAGTATTGGAGTCTTTTGACCACGACACTCTGGAGATGATTAGAGGTATGATCTATGTCTTCTAGACCATAGTTTTAGTTCTTAAAGACATGGGTTCAGGTCACACTTTCCTTTTCACAAACCTCGTTCGAGGATTAGATATTCTGATGGAGGAGAGAAATTTGGCTGGGATATCCATGTAGTAGCATATAGGCCATACGACATCATCTTGGGTATGTACTGATTATCTATAGTCCATGATCATATAGACTGTTTTAGTAGAAATGTGTGGTGTTTCAATAAGCATGGGACCAGGTTTTCTATTACTGATGAGAGGGGAACCATTTCCCCATAGGATGGAATTTTATAGTGGGGGTGATGTTGATCACTCACTAGTAGGCTATACCCACCTCAGTGTAATAGAAGAGAGGATTACGATTTTTCTATAGTGGTGGAAGAGTAAGAGGATGTATTTCATAAGGATGTTCTGAGATGACCTCCTCACAGGGAGTTATATTCTGCATTGACCTATACCCCGGGATAAAATCGATATCCACAAATTCATATCGGATTGATCACTTGCAGCTCTTGGAGCTGGGATTAAGGTAGGAGGACTTGCATATGAAGGGGTTCATAAGACCCAATTTTTTTCCAATGGTATCCCAATTTTTTTCTTCCAAGAAGGATTAAGAGAGATTGATACTATGCGTGGACATCCATAGCTAGAATAAGATGACCATGAAAAAAAAGTATCAAATGCCAAGTATTGAGGACCTCTTCGATGATCTAAAGAGAGTAACGTGTTTCTAGAAGATCGCCTCTGATCAGGATATAATCAGTTTCAGGTGCGAGATGATGACAAACTAAAATAGCCTTCAGATGTTTTTATGTCCACTATGATTCTTTGTTGATTCCTTCTGGAATGAAAAATTCCCTAGTGGTGTTTATGGGACTCATGAATAAGTTATTCCATCATTCCTATGATCATTTCTTGGTATTATTCATTGAAGACTTCTTGGTGTACTCGGTATCGGGGGAGGACCATGATACCCACAGGTGGAGAGTCCTAAATACACTTTGAGAGAACCCTATTTATTGTAATATCTCAATGTTATGGTTCTGGATATGGGATGTCCACCTACTGGGACATGTCATGTTGGTGGATGGAGTTTTAGTGGATCCGGTATATATAGAGGAAGTGCTTTCTTGGGATCCACCCAAGAGTGTTATTGAGGTGAATATTTTCTAGGGGTTGGTTGGATACTACATGAGGTTTGTGAATGAATTTTCCTGAGTAGAAGCACCTTTATCAGAATTGAAAAATAAGGGACAACCCAATGTTTTAATGTAGAGGTGTCAACACAGTTTCCAGTTGCTGAGGCAGAGACAGACGAGTGCCCCCATCCTGATACTACTAGAAAAGGGTGTGGAATATATAGTCTACTGCGACAAATCCGGGACCAGTTTGGGTTATATCCAGATTTAGGAGCAAGCTGTGATCACCTATGGATCATGGAATTTGAGGAATCGTGAGAAAAACTACGTGACCCAAGATATGTATTTAGTAGTCGTGTTCTTTTACATGAAGATATGGCGGCACTACTTGATTGTTGAACGGTTTACCATCTACTCTGACCACAAGAGACTCAGGTATATCTTCTAACAGATAAACTGGAACTTGAGATAGTGGTGATGGCCAGAGTTACTCTTGGACTATGACTTTGAGATTGTTTATACTCTTGTGAAAGGGAATGTAGTGGCTTTCACAATCTGAAAGAGGTTTGGTTTGCAGCTTCTGAGATAGGTGACAGAGTAGCTATGCCCAGTGCAGATATCCTTCATGGATGATGCTGGAGTATCTTACCTCCATTATATGATTTTCACTCCACCACTACATTTGCATATTTGTGATGAACACATATTGGGGGTTGACTGTGAGGCCTGATGTGCTTATATATCCTCAGGACACGCCCTTGATGGATTTTTGATAGGTGGGGATCCTCTCATGCTTTTCGAAGGATGAACCATGTAAATAGAGACGTTTCGAGAGGAGGTGTTGAGGGTGATCCATAAATCCACTTTGGTAGTACATCATGTTGTGGAGAAGATGTACTTGGACCTCCAACTTCAGTACTTATGGTCAAGGACGATGAATGCAGTGGCCGAGTTCCTTTCATGATGCCTCACTCTTCAAAAAGCGAAGGCTGATCATCAGGTCCCTACAAGATTCACACAACCTCTTGAGGTATCAGAGTGGATGGGGATTGTATCTTCATGGAATTCATGACAGGGTTACCACGCATGTACAGGGACCATGACTCTATCTGGGTGATCATTGACCGACTCACCAAGTCGGAACATTTATTACCCATCTGAGAGCTAGGATTGATTGATGGCAAGGGACACCTATATGTTTAAGAGATAGTGCATCTTCATGGGGTTCTTTCAAATATCGTCTCAGACCAAGAAGAACGTTTTAAATCCCTATTGTAGGAGGGATTTTAGGAGGTGTTAGTTACTCTATTGAACATGATCACAACTTTTCACTACTAGAATGATTCTCAGATAGAGTAGACTATAAATACCTTAAATGAAATTATTCATTATTGTTCCCAGAAGTATGGTCATATTAGGGAGGACCACCTACCACTGGTGGAGCATTGATAAAACAATAGTTATCAGTCCTCCTTTAGAATTGAACTGTTTGAGGCCTTATACTGGAAGTCGTATAGATCACCACTATGCTGGATAGACCCAGGGGAGTCAACACTCATTGGTCTAGAGTTGTTATAGGCTACTACTGAGAAGGTGTAGACCATCCAAGAGTAGGTGAAGACTACACATTGCAAACATAATTCTTATTTTAATATGAGACTGAGACCCTTTGAGTTCTAGGGGGATACTATGCCTTCCTTTGGGTCTCACACTAATGAGTATAATAGTGATTTGGTTGGGGAGGAAAAATATTTAAAAGGTTCATCAGACCCTTACATATTCTCAATAGAGTTGGCCAGGTGGAATACCACCAAGATATTCCCCCACAGATGCACTGGGTGCAAGATGTTTTTCACATGTCCTAGTTGAAGAGGTACATTCCTGATCCTTCATACATCATTTACTAGGATGAGTTGGGAATTGATGATGGGGTGAGGTTTGTGTAGTTCTTGATGGAGATATAGGATCATTTGGAGTGGGACCTTTGGGGATGTTTGATTTCTCTAGTGCACATTCGGTGGTTGCACGGGAACCACTAAGAGTTCACATTGGAGTTGAAGGCTAACATTCATGCTAAGTACCCACATTTGTTTGAGTAGTAATTGTTTTGGATTTTGGGGATGTAAAGACATAAGGTGGGTTGAATGTAATGTACCTAAATTTTTCTGATTTTTTTTATAAATTATATTGAATTTTTTGAGACAAGGTGCTAAGACGGCACCTGATTCCAAGGCCCAGGGTTCCCAGAACATAATTTTGAACATTTATTTAGTTCACTTATGTAAACATGTGATCTGATTTTTATAAATTTTTACCATGTGAATGGATTAAAAATCCAAGGGTACTATTGAACTCGAAACACCATGATTCTCATATAATGGACATAACTTTTACTAACAAGGTACGAACAGAAAAATAAATTTTTTGACTTTTCAGAAAATAATAAAATGACATTGAAAAATGTTATTTTTTTCACCATTGAGCAGCAGATGGTGGCACTACTGCTTAACACCGATGTGATGATGAGGGGTATTAAATGATTATAATTTATATATTGATGGGAATGTGTAACCGTTGTGTAGTTTTATAAATGAAAAATCATAATGACCAAACATCACAACATAACAGAAATGATGTGACCTATTTCTATTTATTAAAAAAACATGTTAAAGATTTTAGAATTAAACCCTTGGGATTATCTGAGAAACCATAGGTGGAATTACTCTCCAACAATGAACAAAAAACACCAGATAACTGCTCGCCAATGATGAACATTGGAGGATCGAAGCAAGGAGAAAAATCGCACGGAGAATGAGATAAGATATGAGAAATGATGAAGGATGAAGAACTACATCAGATCACAGGATGAAGATGAAATGAATCATCATCCATCACCCATGACAGATCCAGATCTGATTATGGATTGATTTTTATTGAATTCCCCATTCTTCATTTTAAAACAACGAATGTGGATCAACACAAAAACAGGTTGTTCTGAAAATCGAGTGTAATTTTGGGAGGGTTCTTTCATTGGGATTTTTCATAGGGATTATTGATAGATTTATGGAATTGTGATCTCAAACATCCCCTATTTCAATCTTCTAATGCGGAGGGCATGGACAAACACGAACAAGGCCCGAGCATGTCAACCTTGTATGTTCATCTGGAACAAATTCAAGAAAAGGTGTAAAGGATAGTATGAGGTCATTTAAATGAAGTTGGATGACCTACGGTCCCATAAGAGAATATGGTTTGAGAAACATACCACATGAGAAAATCTAGTGGCCTAATTAGGGAACTGACGGTGGCTTGAGGTGGAGGCTTCTCATGGAGGAATGTGGCGTGTTCATCGCGCACCACATCAGCATGGAGGTGCGGCGCCGACCGACACCATATAGAGAGGAGTCATGCATCCGAGCCGCTAAAATATGATGGAGGCATGCAGTCTCTCGGCCGTGTCTGGGAGGAATGGTTGGCCACCTATTGTCTATGCTGGACAAAAAAGAAGTGGGAAAGCCGCGTCTGGCTTGACCACATCGGTCCACTACACGGACTAATTTACTTGCGGGGGAGGCATGAGATGGTGTCTCTGAGTGACTAATAGAACGTGGCTAATAATAATTTAGGCTAGAAGAGCTGATTTCCTGGACCAGATCTCGATCTGGTCCGATCGGGCCGACTGGGTCGGACCGGACCCGGACCCCAACAGACCCTATTTCACAAAAACACTTGTAACAGTCAGACCAATTATTCAATTCATGAACTACTTGTGGCATGATATCCCTTGAGATAAGTTAATCCATTTAAGATACACTTCATGAGTTTTGGTCGAGGTTGGAGTATGGATGGGTTGGATCAAACTCAAATCCAACTGGGTCACTTTTATAAAAAATTCCAATACATTACAAACCAAGTGTCCATTCGATGCCCCATCTGTTGAATTGGGACATTTATGAAAACATGGCCTTTTGGGATACATTATGTGGGACATCTTTGTAGTTGAGGTAAGTTCGACGGCTTGAAGATTAGATCCTCCCAAAACCAAGCACTCTAAGTGAAGGAATATAGGTCAGTTGTGACTTGAAGAATGAAGAGGGACCCTTTGTGGATCAAGAACAAAGTGAACCTTAGTGGATCAACAATGGGGTTCCCCTTTGTGGATCAAAAAGAGAGAGAAATTGCATGGATTAGTAGTAGCATGACCCGATGTGGGTCAGCCACATAGCGACCCATCATGGATCAGCAGCGGAGCAACCCTTCGTGGATCAACATGTGATAAACCCTTTTTGGATCATCATGAGAGAGAACCTCCATGGATTAGTAGTAGAGAGACCCCTCATGGATTAGTAGAAGAGTGACCCTTGGATGATTAGAATCTAAGCCTCTCAACAGAATAAGATGATCTAGCTTTACAAAAAATCGCAATTAATTTTGTTCTCATGTTATACCTGGTGTGAGCTATCTTTTACTTTGTGCTATGTATTTGTGATATTTTTTTGATGGAATTTCATTTGGGGTATTTTCCCTTGTGGATTTGTGAGAGAAATTCAGGGGTCTCCGGTTCTCTATTAAGTTGTTATACTCACCCATGCTTCGTCTATTCCCGCATGTGTTGTGTCTTGTATATATAAAGGAGAGAATTGACTGGGACTTTGGGGATCTAGGTCTTGATGGGGAGCGGAGGTGGATCGATATATGTGGTTTTTTGTAGTGACATATGATAGTGAGATGTACCTAATCTTCATGTTGGATACTTGGAATATTACCTATTGGGATTGTACTACTATTTCTGTACATTCCATTTAGTTTGGATTTTATTCCGTCCCATTTTACTTTATATAGTACTTGTACTTGTTCTTGGTTCTTGTTTTATCTTACTTTACATAGTATGGGCTATGTGCGTGTGAAAAAGTTAAAAAGAAATGCCATCCCTTTTTTAGATATGCCTCTTCAATGCTAGTCACCAGCCCTAGCCTATGGAGGAAATGCTTGGGGTAGTCATGGAACGGGCCCCAAGGGACGGGTCGTGAAAAAGTGGTATTAGAAGTCAGAAGGTTCTACTAGATGAAATACGAGACTGTATTTTCGATATGGGAAATAATGTTAAGTGTATTGAGTTCATCTTTCAGTCTAGGGAGTCCAATGTTAGTGTGGCAGCCGAAGTATCTATACACTAGTACCCTAAATTCTGTTTCCAGACTTTGTAGATAGAAACACTAGTTGTTTGTGTTTTGGAAATGCTTTTTTCTTGATATCATTGAGTAAGCACACCTGAAGCAACTTATTAATCGTAGCGCATATCTTTCTCGTCAGGCTTCCACGATGAAGAAAACTAGCCAGGATTCTAGTGAGGGATCATGAAGATGGCCCACTGAACTATGCGGCATTTCTATGGGAACCACTTACAGTGACAGCACCTTCTGGTAGTGTACCATCAGCACCAACACTCATAGGGCAGCAGTTACTACCCCCCCCCCCACAACGGAAAGTGCACAATAGCTGATTTCACTACAAGAGTTATAGATATAGAGGCCTACGATTTTTCGAGGTGAGACAGATACTCAGTAAGCTGAGGATTTTTTGGAGGCAATTACGTGGGTTTTTCTCCTAGTAAGGACAACTACATACAATATGGTGGTCCTAGCCGCTAGAATTTTTTAGTGCATGGTAGTGAGATGGTGGGGCTTGATGCTCCAGACACATGAGGGTGAAACCCTTTCCTGGTTGGAATTCGAGAGCCAATTCCAGGCAGAGTTCCTACCAGCGACACTACACGTAGTGCATATTTAGGAAAATATGCACCTATAGCAGGGCAGCCTGACTGTAGCCCAGTACTCATTTTGGTTTACCCACATCTCCCACTACACCACGGTCATGGTAAATGCACCTTTCATCAAGACACAGACCATTAAGATGGGATTCTGATAGGAGATCAGGGCATCAATGATTTCTCTCATCATCCCGACCTATTCTTGAGTTCTAGAGAGAGCCTTATTATTGAATAGCTTCCCAGCCAAGGAGGCACCGACGGTGAGAGCCACCACTAGGTGGTAGGTGGCCGAGTAATCTGTACCATGAATTAGGGAGATGACACATATGAACAAATGTGCCAGACCTTCTAGAGGATGACCCTAGGACACATGGTTGGTGGTTCAGAGCTCGCGATGTAGATAATGTCAGGTGAGGGCTGATGTTTGTTACTCCTGCGTGAGAAAAAGGCACATGGATCGGGACTGCCCGACCCACTACACATATGGTCAGTAGAATGTTGAGGGACCGCCAATGTGGAGGTAGTGGTTCATGTGAGGAGGCCTGCAGGGCAGCAGACGTGGTGGAGGTGCAGGCCTAGTGGCAGGTGGTGGACGACGGTTTGAGGTACTACATCCACCAACCCCAGGTGGTCCACCATGGGCTCAGGGAGCAGACATACATGTGAAAACTCAGCTCCACGCCATAGAGGCCTATGACCATGGTGCTCCATAAATGATTAGAGATACGATCTATTTCTTATCCACATTATCTTTAGTTCTTATAGATACAGGTTCCAGTCACTCGTTCCTTGACATGGACCTTGTTCAAGGCTTGGAGATTTTGGTGGAGTCATTGGCTTGATCCTTTCTCTTAGAGACTTCAATGGGAAGGGATTATATGATTACACATTGGTTAAATCAAAGTGAAATTACTCTATGAGGTGAGATAATCGGTTGAGATCTTTTAGTAGCCGCATCGAGGCCTTACGACGTCATCTTGGGTATGGATTGGTTATCTACAGTCCACTCACATATCGACTATTTTAGGCACAATGTGTGGTTTTTTTGTGAGTATGAGACTATGTTTTCTTTCAATGATAAGAAGGGAATCTTTTAATCACTGGATGAACATTATCAGAGGAGGTTGTATCTGATCAATCACCATATTTATATCCTCACCCTTGGTACAGTGGATGTGATGAGTCCTAGTTTTCTTGTAGTGGTGGACGAGTACGAGGATGTATTTCTAAATGATGTTCTAGGACAACATAATTGTAGGGAGGTACACATCTACATCAACTTGTATCCCGATATAACACCAATATCCATACATTCATAATGGATTTCTCTCAAGAGATCATATTATTGTTGGATGACTTGTAGAGGATGGGGCTTGTAAAACCTCGTGTTTCTCAATGGGCAGCCCAGGTGTTGTCTACCAGGAAGGTAGATAGGTGAATAAGACTATGTTTGGACTTTCGGTGCCTAAAATAGTTGGCTAAGAAGAACATATATCCACTGCTGAGGGTGGATGGCATCTTCCATCACTTAAAGGGAGCGAGGTGGTTCTGAAAGATCGACCTGAAATCGGGTTATCATCAGCTTTAGGTATAGGATGAGGATGTACTGAAAACAGCCTATAGATGTCGGTACTACCAAAATGAGTTTTTGGTGATTCATTTTGGCATGAATAATTCCCTAGTAAAGTACATGTGACTAATGAACAATATATGCCTGCCTTACCATGATCTCATTGTGGTCTTTATTAATGAAATCTTGGTATGCTCAGTGTCGGAGGTGGAGCAAGCTACACACCAATGGATAGTCCTGGATACACTCTGATAGAATTAGCATTATGGTATGTTCTCTCAATGATAGTTCAAGATACAAGAGTTCTAAATTCAGGGAAAAATCATATTGGAGTCCGGTGTTGTAGTGGATTTGGAAAATATAGAGGTAGTGCTTCCTTGGGAGCCACCCAACTGCGAAATTGAGATGCCGAATTTCTAAAGGTTTTGTAGACACTATTAGAGGTTCATGACCGAATTTTTTTTGAGTATCATTACCTTTATCTGCTTTTACAAAGAATGGGAAACCCATCGTGTGAATGGAGAAGTGTTAGCATTGTTTCCAGAAGCTGAGGGGGAGACTGACGAGTGGCACATCTTAATACTTCTAGAAGAGGGTGTTGGATATGTAGTCCTTTGTGACGTATCAAGGACAATACTAGGTTTTATCGAAATTCAAGAGTGAGAATTGATCACCTATGGACCACAATAGTTGAATAATAATGAGAATAATAACCCATCCCATGACATGGAATTAGCAATAGTGGTCTTTGTCTTGAAGATATGGTGGAACTACTTGATGGGTTAACTGTTTACAGTCTACTATGACCATAATAGTTTCATGTATATCGTCTCACATAAGGACAAAAACTTGAGATAGTATTTCTTGCTAGAATTAATCTAACACAATGATTTTTAGATGGTCTATACTCCTAGGAAGGGGAACGTGGTGGCTAGTGTGCTCAGCCAAAAGTCTATTTGCAACTACTCAGTGGGGATACAATGAAGCTAGCCCCAATGCATATATAATTTGTGGGTGATGAAGGAGAAGATTAACTCCAGTTTATCACTGTCACTCCCCGACTCCTTTAGCGAATTTGGGAGGCACGACATGTTGATGTTGACTGTGAGGGGTGAGTTGCTCAGATATCCTCTGGATAGGCTCCTGATGGATTTTCAAAAGTTGGGGATCACATATTTCTTTTCAGAGGACACACTAGGGTACTAGTGACATTACAGGAGGAGTTTTTTAGGTATTTTCATACATTCCTTTTGGAGGTACATTTTAGTGTAGAAAAGAAGTTCTAGGACTTCCTAAGTAAGTACTTGTGGTTGTGGATGAAGAAATTAGAGGCATAGTTCATTACACGATGCCACACTTGTCAACAAGTAAATGTTGAGAATCAGGTCCTAGCATAATTGACACATCCACTTGAGGTACTAGGGATGATGTGGTATGGTATCTCCAGGGACTTTGTGATGGGGTTACCATGTTTTTCTAGGGGCCATGACTCAATTTGGGTGATAATGGACAGTCTCACGAAGTCGGTTCACTTCCTACCCATCCAGGAGAAGGCATCATTAGAGGGATAGGGATTCATCTATGTCTAGAAGATAATGCGGTTTCACAAGGTTCCTATGAAAATTATCTCAAACCGTGATGCACGCTTTACATAATAGTTTTAAAAGGGGTTGTATGATGTTTTTGGGACTTAGCTACGCTTGAGCACAACTTTTAATCACCAAACAGATGGTCAGATAAAGAAGACCATACAGACCTTGGAAGACAAGATTCGTTCTTGTGACCTAGATTATGGTCATAGTTTGAATGGCCACCTACCATTGGTGGAGTTTGCGTAAAACAATTTTAATCACTCCACCATTAGAATGACACCATTTTTGGCCATGTATGGGTAGCCATGCAGAACACCTATATACGGGAAAGACCTAGGGATGTCATAAAACAAGGGTCTAGAGTTGGTATGGGACCCCACTAAGAAGGATCAGATCATCCAAGAGTACATGATATTAACACAAAAAAAATTAGAAGTCTTATACTGATAAGAGACATATAATCTTGGAGTTTGAGGATGGATTACATGTTTTTCTTCAGGTCTCACCCCATTGGGGATTGCAGAGATTTGGAAGTGGCAGCATGTTATCTCCAAGGATTGTCAGACCACTTCAGTTTCTCATCAGAATTGGTGAGGTATCATGTGGCCTAGGTATTCTCCAAAAGATACATTGAGTGTACGATGTTTTTCACGTATCACAGATGAGGAGGTACATTTATGATCCATCACACTTCATCGACTGGGGAGAGCTGGACATTGATGGTTTGGAGATGATTGCATAGTTCTTGGTTGATAGAGAGGATTTATAGGAGAGGGTACATCATGGGTGGTTGATTCCTCTTGGTCATGTTCAGTGGCACAAGGAGAACCACCAGAATACCACATGGGATTGGGAGACTCGTATTCATGCTCAGTACCCCCATTTGATTGATTTTCCTATGTTTTGGATTTCGGGGATGTAAATACGTAATTTTTGGAGAATGTAATGTCCCAGAATTTCAGTATAATTTTTATTAACTTATAATGAATTATTTTAAGACCATCTGGAAAAAAAAACTTGATTCTGATTCTTAGGGTGCCAAGACTGTAATTTTTAACTTTTCTTTAGTTCACTTAAGTAAACTTTCAAGTGGGTTTTTCTAACCATTGAATTGGTGCTCGAATTTAATAGATAAGGACACCACTAAACATGGAATGCTGAGATTTTCCATGAATGGACATAACATCAACCGACCAGGGTCAAATAGAAAATATAATTTTCGGACATTTCAGAAAATAATAAAATAACATAGAATTTTTTTTCATTCACACCGTTGAAAGGGGGGTGAAGACACTGCATTGCGGTGACAATGTGATGCCGAGGCTAATTAAATGTGAATCATTAATGGATCATTGTGGAAGTTTAATGGAAACAATATTTTATAAATGAATAATCATAATGATTCAATGTGACAATGTAATAGAAACGATGGGATGTGATTATTTTTCTTGAACTAACATGTTAGAGAGTTGATAATTAAACTCAAGGGTTTCTATAATGGTTTAAAAGATAATTACTCTCCAAAAAATTAAAACGAACCCTAGATAAAACCTCACCAAAGTTGAATGTTGGAGGATCAAAGTTTGGAGAAAAATTTCATGGGGAACGTGATCAGATCTGGGAATTGACGAACAGTGAAAAACGATTGTGGATCATAGGTAGACGATGGCTAATATCATCATGCATCACCTATTACAGATCCAAATCCATATAGGGATTTCTTTGAGCACAAATTCCTTGATCTTCAATCTAAAACAACGAATGTGTATCATCCCTCGAATAGGTTCATCTACTAATCAGGTGTTCTTCTAGGAGGGTGATTTCCTTGGAATTTTTCATGGAGATTATTGATAGATTGATAAAACAATGATCTAAAACATCCTCTATTTCAAACATCTAACGCAGATGGCATAAATCGACACAAACAAGTCCTGAGCTCTTCATCCTTGTGCATTCTTTGGGGAAAAATTCTTAAAATGGCACCCAAGGCATGTCCGAGGCCTTCATAGTGATGGTGGAATCACTACAGTCCAGTAAGCAAGACTATTTGAGAAAAAAACCACTAGAGAAACTCTAGTGTCTTGTATAAGAAAACATCAACATACTGGAGTGGGCCATGGGTCGAGGGTGGTAGCATGATTTGATGGGGTGGAGTTGCATCACCGACCGGTGCCACGTGGTGGGGTGGCCCACATCTTGGCCGCTCGAACGTGCTGGAGGCAGACGGTTCATCGACCGCGTGAGGAAGGAACGGTCAGCCACCTGTCTGTCGTTCTGGATGAAACAACCATGGAAAATCTGCATCTAACTAGAAAAAACCATTCCCATACATGGACTGGTAGACCCGAGGAGGCGACTCCAGTTGGCACCGCCTAGTGAAGAACCGGATGCAGCTAATCTGGTGGGCCGAAAACGCCCCATCGGCCTAGACTTGCACTTGTGGGTCGAACCTGTGTTGTTGGGCCATAACCACCCTATTGGAATGGTCAGGACTAATATCCAAATGGGACAGGTCAAGGATGAACCAGATCCGAGTCAGGTCTGTCTGAATGGGTCGGACCAGACCCGGATAGAACTGCCCCCCATTTCATCAAAACACTTGTATCTAGCAGAAGAATCTTCTGATTAATACGCCATGTTCGACATGAGGACCTTTTCAAAAAGGTGGACCTTCTAAGAAACTCTAAATTCGATTTGGTGGAGGATGGAATATTTCTAGGTTGGATTGGACTCGATTCCAACTGGGCCTCTTTTACAAAAATGTTAATACCTTACGGACCGAGCGTCCATTTGGAATGTCGTCTGTAGCATTGGGAACATAATGATGAGACAATACATTGTCTTACTCATTGATGGAATTTTTGGAGTTTGACATATGATCTATGTTTATAGGAGTTGATCCTCTCATACTGAAGTGTGATGTGTATAGGAATCCAACTGTTGGTTGTGACGTGATGAATGAAGAGAGACCCTTCACAAAACAACAACAGAGCGACCCTTAGTGGATCATCAATGTAGAGATAATTCCTAGATTATCATGAGAGGGACCCTTCATGGATCATTAGAAGCATGACATGAAATGTGTCGATCATAGAGAAACTCATTAGGGGTCATCAATGGAGTGATCATTTGTGGATCCACATGTGAGAGACCCTTTGTGGATCAGTTTGAGAGAAACCCTTCATGGATCTTTAGTAGAGAGACCAATTGTGGATTAGCAGCCGAGCAAACCTTCAAGGATTAGTAGCATAACATCTCAAAAAAATCATATTATCTAGATTTATGACTAATCATATTTAATTATTTACTTATGTTATACCTAGTGTCTGTAGTATTTTACTTTGTTCTATGTATTTGACATCATACTTTGTGGTATTTCATTTGTGGTATTTTACCATGTGGATTTCTAAGAGACCTTTGTTAGTCCTAGGGTCCATACGTAGTTTTTATTTTGACTGATACATGGTATTCTCATGCACATGATGTGTCTTGTGCAGGTGACAAGTACCTTTTTTCTAGGACATTGGGGAACTAGTGAAAGACGGTGCTTGGAGGTAGATCGATAGTCATGGTGTGTTGCAGCGACATCTGAGAGTCAGTTGTATGTACCCTTCAGGTATGACCCTTGGAAGAATACCTCTAGATATTTCACTACTTTTGATGTAAATTACATTCAATTGGTATTGTATTCTGGCCCATTTTATAGTCTGTAGTACTTGTACATGTTTTTGGATCTAGTTTCATCATACTTTCCATGGTATGGGTAGCGTGTGTGTGTAAATGTTGAAATTAAATGCCTTCTCTTTTTGGTATATTACTTTTTAGTGATAGTCACCAACCCCTGGAATATGGAACATGGGCTTGGTGTAGTCATGGCGCGGGCCCCTCGGGACAGGTTGTTATAGAAATAATCCAAGGATTCCATTCTTATTCATTCTCTATTTCTTTGTGATAATAATATTGTTAGGAAACCCATTTCTCATAGATGGGTTATACCATTATAAAATTACTACGAAACCAACTTCTATTTCCATTGGGTTTTCTTTAATAGAATAATGAAATTATCATAAAACCTGTTACATTTTAATACGATTATTATATTGAAATTAATTTAAAAACTATTTCATTTACAGTGTTATGATATGAAAAATGTTTTTATGTTTTGGAATAATTATGTATGATTTTCATTATGTGATTTATAGGACCTATATATTTCTAGTTTAAACTATGTAGAGATTGAAATCTCATAAGACAAACAAGGATGAAATATAGAGTGAACCTACTTTAGTAAAGGACATTGTTCAATATGATAGTCATGGTAGCGATCCTTAACTACTATGACTGTTTGGGGATTTAACCCATTAAACTATGATTGTTTATTGATTATCCCTTGACTACTATGGAAATTATTTTCTATTATTAGGTGGATATGTCAAATAATTTTCTTACTCCTCTATTATGCTCTCATATTTTATGTTATTTGATTCCCTTATGAGGAATGTCTTATGATCCACCATAATTTATTCTATGACTCAGGTTTTTTTAAAGGATATGAAATTTATTGTTTTAAAATATTAATCTCATGTTCTCAACCCGTTATAATAATGATATATAAATATATCTTGTTTTTACCCTTACTACGCTTCTGAGATCACCAATTCTTAGTTTTCCTTTACCTAGTTTATGATGAAATGAAATATGGTAGATTTTTCTTAAAATGGTGTTAATTATGATAGACAAGTCGGGAGATCATGTATCTCACATAATTAAAAGTAATTATGTTTCTATTTTTTCATATGTAATATATAGTTTTTGACCTATAGTCGTATATTTGTGTAATGTAATGATTATTCAACAAAAAAAAGTTAATATATATGTAAGAGAATTTTGGGTCCCTAAATGGTTTGGTAGGGGATTACATTAATAAAAATTAAAAAACTAGGATCTGAAAATTATATTGGGAACACTAATGATATGTTTGAGGATAATCCTAAGGATAAGTAAAATTATAGGAAAATGTCCTGAAGTTTCTTTAATGTATGGATCTAATGGTTATCATAGAATTACATCATTTTCTAGATACTTTTAATGGGTGTGGAACTGGTATAAAGGTACCTTGGGGTAATAGCTATGAAACAAGATCATTCATATGGACAAGATCACCACCTAGTGCATGAAAATAGGCCTTGCCAAAAACCTAGTTTTCCACTATTGGGGAATATGATTTTATAATGTATATACTCATTATCAACCATCCTAAAAGATTTAAATAGCTTATGATTGTGAATGACCTTGGAAAAACATAATTTTTCATAGATTAAAAACAATGTACCATGATTTATACATCCTTTGATTTTTTTCAGGAATAATTGACTCCCTATTGTGATTATTGTTTTTTGTAATATGATTTTTTTGGTTTATCCAACCTCTAGAATCCAAAAAAAATAGTTAATGATGATTTAGAAATATAATTAAATGAATTCCATCTTAAAAATCAAAATTATAATGGATCATAAATGAAAAATAACAGGGTTATTCTCACATAACATTCTCAAGATATAAAACATGCTTAAAATGAAAATATGAAAAAGAGGAAACAATATTTTGGTGAGTCATCCATAAATAATTCCACACATTCTAAAATTATTTTAGTAGATATTTGGGGTTTTGAACAATGAATATATAACAATAAAAAGTAATTTTCCATTCTCTTATTTTAGAACATGGGAAATTCATTTTTTTTTCTAACTATCATTTGGAATTATATGATGATCAGTGGTAGAAACTCATCAAAATTACAATGAAAAATGACAAAATTGAATCAATATAATGGGATGCATTCATTATTCTATTTTTTAATTCTTACTTTTTATATTTCCTTCATATATAAATTGATAAAGAAATCCTTTATCTTATGAAGATGGATGATGAATATTTTGGTTTTCTTTAGTGAAATTTTATAATAATTTTTAGGTATTATTATTGAATTATCATTAAACATAATGGTAAGATTTATTGACTCATTATTGTTTTGGAACCATGTCTCTAAATGGTGTTAAACATAAGGTAATTCAGTATTTATATATAAATATTTCTATTTTATCTCAAAGTGGAAATAGATATCATATTTACCAATCAATCTAATATTTTGTACAACAAAATGAAGATGGATTTAATATGAACATATAAGAGCCATGTAGAGAATAATATGAGATTTCTTTGATGCTTATTATGGGGATGGAAATGTAGAGGAAATTGATTAATGTGGATAAGTAATGGTTTTACATGTGGGAAGGATGGAAATTGAAAATTTTATTATTGATGTGATGGGAATAAGTTAGTTAATAATGTGAATATTTTGAAAGATGACCAAAATTCACCACCCACACTAAATATTATAAAATGAATGGAGGATTGGTACTATACTATCGAGTTCCCAAATTTAATGGATAATGGGGATGATCTAAGTCAAAAACATCATAAGCCATGGGACATGGGGAAATCACATGTGATAAATTTTTAATATGAGTGTTGTGATAAAAATGTTGTGAAATATACACATACAATCCACAATAGATTGGTTAATGTCTTAGATGACTATATATCTAACCATTATTTCTTATAGAACGACATTAATAAGTATATAAATATTCTCCACAAATTAATACATAAAAATTTGTTGAGAAAACACATATGTGTACTATGATCACATCACATGTAAGTTATTCCTATCTAGTTGATGTTTTTAGGAATATGAATCCCTTAAATATTTTAATTCATCTTCCTGTTGAATTTTATGTCATCTTATGTATGGATTGGATATCTATACAAAAATAACCCATGAATTATTTAGGAAGGTAAGTCATTATTTTTATTCCAAACAGAAATATATCAATCTTTGAATGTGATGATATGTGTGAACATCCAATGAAGATAACATCCATTGTATGGGTCTAGATTTTCATTCAGAATGGGTGTTTATCTCAGATGATTGGGGAGATAATTGACCTAAAATATATGCTTATTGTGTGAGATTTTTTTTCTATCAAGGAGAATTTATTAGTCCTTCACTAAATCATGATGATTATTTTTCAACTGAATTAAAACCTGGTTCAAAAAAATATATCGAATAAATCCATATAGAATGGACATAAATGAGTTGAAGGAACTGAATAAAAATATCTAGGAATAACATCATAGAGGATTCATTCTATCGATTGTTTTATCATAGGTTTAAAAAATTCATTTTTTTAATGAATGGTGGATAGAGGAAAATCGTTATTGAATATAAGGAGATGAAAAATATTAAAATGAAGGACATGTATCATATCCCGCTTAAATTCATACAATTTAATTACCTACAAAGAGCTCAATACTTTCCCCAGATTGAAATTGATATTGGATTTCAATAATTTATGATTTTGATCAATGATATACCCAAGACACCATTCCTTATATGGTACTAACACTATTAATATATCATTATTTCAATAGGACTTACTGATTCCCCCAACATCATCGTGGACTTATGGAATGAAGTCTTCAGAGATTACCTTGAAAATTTTAGGGTAGGAATTATAGATGATATTAATATTGATTCAATGAGAATGTAGGATCATGAGAATCACTAGATAATTATAAAACCACTATATTTTTTAAAAAAATCTCATTAAAAAATATTACTTATTCAATTGGTCGCGTTGCACACAACTTGGAATTTAAATGACCCATGAGACATTATTAGTATAACCATGCTGTTAAATTGGAGGGAATATATATGAATATTAATATATGAAATAAATATAAATCACCAAATCAATATGAATGTATTCATAACTACTTAGAAAATAATCAACCAATTTTAGTAAAATCGTTTTATTCATCAGAATTATTTATTTAAAAAATGATATTTTATAATTTTGATTAATTTTTATATTTTATAAATATTTATTTATTAAAAATGAAAATATTTTTTAAATTCACCATGATAGAATTATTATACTATTTTTTTTAAAACCATAATTTTTTTACGGAATACTAAAAATACAAATTTTTATTAAAAAATGAATTTCTTTTAAGATTAATATAATGATAAGTTAGGTTTTTTATTAGTTTTAAATTTTAATTTGTTCATATCAACTTAATTATTAAACTATATTTGAATTTTAAAAGTATTTTAAAAAATAATTATTTTAAAATCATTTTGTATATTTAAAAAGAATTTTTTTTAAAAAAACTCTTTTTCATAGTGTTTTATTGGTTTAATATTAAATTAAATTCCGAATCATCAATGTTTTTAAATTGTTAACATTAACTCAATATTTTTTTAATATTTCCCTTTTAATTATTTATAAAATATGAATAGTAACTTTGGTAAATTTTATTACCACGATAAAGGGAAAATTTGGAAGTTTAGAATATAAATAAAATGATAAAGACTACAAAATAACCCTAACACATGAAAAAATTTATGGGATGAATATAATTATACCCTTTAAACATAATGATATAAAATAAGTTGTTTAATGAGAAAATTTCCCTGAAAATGCCTTATGTAATATTTATATAAAATAATTACATAAAATGAAATTTTTTTGTCTTATATAACCCATAGGAGTCCACATGAGAATAACAGTATGTTATGAACTAATTTAAATATAGATTAAAAAATTAGAAAAAATATTTTCACGATAATTTTTTATTTATTTTGGGGCCTATTAGATGAGATTATGATACATGAAATATTATATTTAAAAAATTTAAGGATATCACATTAATGTTTTAAATAATATTTCATTTTTAATGTATATTTTTATAAATATATAATATATTAAAAAATTTATTAAAAAATATAAAATATTTACATTCATAATCTTATTTTTATTTTAAATATTTATAAAATAATTATGTTTCCTTTTGAATTACACAATGGTAATGTAGTCATTATTTTATTAATGGAATTATCAAATAAATGTTAATAATAATATTAAAATAAGTATAATATGAGATAATTAATTTGATAAATGAATTTTATATAAGTCCATTACCACGTATGTATATAATAAAATATTATGTTTTATTCTAACATATTATCTTGTTACATTTAAAATTCATGAAATTAATAGTGTCAATTTTTAGACAATCAATTTTTTATCAGAATAAAATTTTATTAAATTATTTAAGAATAATAAAAAAACATTAAAAAGAAAAGTAATTATAATATGTTATAAAAAGTTTCAAATTATTCATTTATGGTCTATTTTATAGGACATAAGAAAATTTAATATTTTTAATAGTGAAAACGGTGTTACATTAGTTTAAATTAAAATAGATTAACTAACGGTTATTCAAAATTTTATGGTTTAAAATAATATAACCACCTTTATAAAAATTATTTTATAAGAATATTACAACTTTATATGAACACATATTTTATGAAATGTAATTTGGAGGTATTTTAAGTGATATTGATTTAATTATAAAATGATATTTTCGAAAATTGAAAAAGTGGAACCTCACCAAAATTAGAAAAGGGAACAACCTCCATCAATTAATCACATATATGTGAGCCTTAATGCTCAACCTTGAATTTCCAATATCTTGTATAAACAACCCTAGTAACATTTTAGAGGTTCTGTTAGTTTAGTATATCAATTTCAGTGTCCGTAATAGATGATCTAAAGCATCTTTGATGAAGAAGATGTATTTTTTAACCAAATCATCCGGGATTATTTCTTCTTCTACATCCTCTTCATGATTTTTATAAATTATAATGTTATAGTATTAGTGTTATATATATTATAATATTTTATTATGATTTTGTAACAACCATATTTTTCCTTTTATCTGTCATATGAAAACCCGAATCACCTTCTACGTGTACGTGCGAGTAGTTGTCTCTACGTTTTTGTGTAATCTGTTTTTAACGAATGCTTTATTTGGAAGGTGACATTGATATAAATAATATATATATATATATGCAAATTTTAACATTATATTTATTCTATAAAAAAGTCATACCATCCTTTTATTCACCATTTCAACATTTAGTGAACGAAACCAACGCTTATACATATGTACTACCATCCAACTCCATGATGTAATGTAATTCATTATCCATAATAACAATTCATGATTGATTTTATAAATTTATATAATAAATAAAGATTATATATATTAACTTAATATCATTATGGAAATTATATAACTATATCCGATGCATAATAATCGAGACATATATGAAAAATCATGAATAGTAAAATGGAGTAATTAACAAACAAAATACGGATAGTAATAAATATTAATTACAAAAGGTAAATAATATGATATAAAAAATACCATAAATGATATGATAAAATTTAGTACATTTATATAATAAATTAATATCATTTTTTAAAACTTTTTATAGTAGTTTTAGAACTGTATGAGGTAAATCATACCAAAGGTAAGGGTTAATTTCATGATTTCCTTTTTCTTTGGGATTGTTGATACAATAGCATGTTCTTAAGATTATTGATATTATATGTACGTTTTTCTTAAAATATAATATCCAAATAAATTACTACACTTTTATAATTTTTATGTCATTTTTCCCATATATAAATTATTACTAAATAGATTGAAAGGAACCTTTTTGTCATATTCAGTACGAGGCACTTTATGACCTTTCAAAAACAATATTTTAAATCATGTTTTCAAATATATACAACATGAACATTATTTTATGATTTATGATGCCTCAATGACTTAAAACATACATTACAATCCTACAAAGTTATTTTGAATGAAAATTATTTATTTTAAAATTTATCATTATATTTGGAAAATAATTTCTTTTTAAATAAGAAAAAATGTTTTTCTTAAGACTTATTTTCAAATAAAATATTAAAATTATTTTCCATTTACAATAACATTAAATGATGTTACTTATAATTTGTTGGGTCTATATTTTAATGGATACTAACTCTATCATATATATGGTTGGTTTATGTTTATGAATGAATGATATTTATTAAACTCATTTCTTTTACATGGGTAATATAATAATTGAATGATATTTTTGAAAACCATTTAATCTTATGGGTTTTTATATTGTGAATGAATTATGTTCATTTGAAGCCCATATATAATGTTTTCATTATGTTATTATGGAGACATATATACCCCTCCAATTCATTGGATAATGATTTATATCTCATGAGATAAACACATGTCGAATGGGGAATTGATTGGATTTAGAAATATAAGGATTGAATAGGTAGTGAACCCGGTACATTAAAAGACATTTCCACAATGATGGTGTTGGAAATCATCCTTGACTGATATGGAAATGAGTATATATTCTTATGTGTATTGCACATATCCAAGTCTCATGTTATAATGAAATATATTCTATAATTTTTTTTTTAATTTCTATGATTTATTTCATTAAAGGTTATGGTGAACATTGATATGTATAAAAAATTTCCATTTTCTTAATATTAGTATTTATTATGATTATGATATGATTGATATCTACACCATTTTCCATTACCGAGCATCTGATCTCAACCACGGTTATGTTTATTTTCCATAGGATATTGATAATAGTATTATGTATAATGTTTAAAAATGATTTTAGTTATGAAGGAATAAGTGGGAGACGATATAAGTGTTTTATGAATCAGTTGTTTTTATTTCCCAGTTTCTAAATACACTAAACCTATAAGGTTATGGTGTGATTCTGTTATGTTATATAAATAATATTATTTTATTTTATTATTAGTATATTTGTAAGAAATGTATTGGCCAATATATTTTTTATCAAAAAAATGGTTTATTTAACCATTGTAAACTAGTACGATAAAACCGTAATATGAACCCCTAAGATAATTAAAATTTTAGTATATAATCCTAGAGTTTTTTATGATAAAAAATAACCTTTGATAAAAAATTATGGTTTCATGAAATGAAATTTTATAATTAGTTTCACTTGATTATAATGTTCTTCTAATATGATTAATGTTACTAACAATATATTTATTGTTTTAGTAAATGGATGTAACCCAATGAAACCAATTTGATGCATAATTTGATAGACAATGAAATGATTGTCCTCTAGAGAAACTGAATGTTATAGGAGATGGAATGAAATATATTATTTCTTTACCGTTAAAATATTCTCAGGATATGAATCATGATATATTTATAAAATATAATATGATGGAAAAACATTTTGTTCCGTCCATCATGAGGTGACATCCATCTTATTTAATTTGGGTTTCGGATGAAATGGTGGATAAACTATGGATCTGTACCAATAAGAAGATATTTTATGTTCTCCAATGTTTAGAACATGAAAAAGTGATTTGAGAAGCCTATAGTATGGAAGGTGAATCAGATATATGGTGGAATCTTATCAAGAATAAAAGAAAAGGAATAAAATTCACTCTATGGTATGGGACAAGTTGAGGAACTTATTTTTATTTAATTACATGTTTTTTATTCATTATACATCAAGGGAGAAATAGTTTTTTAATCTTAATTAAAAGTATTTTGAATTTTTTAGTACCTATAATGTTATTTCATGGACCCTGTTATTCCATTACTTTTCCATATCCTAATGTTCAAGGCATCCTGGGGACCATCGGTGACTCATTGAGAATTTTTCAAAATTTCTGGATAAAAAGAATGGTGGCACTGATGGGAATTAGTGCCTGAGAGATGGTGTCAAGGAAATGGTGCACGGGCGACGGTTCCAGGATGACAGTGATAGAGCGATGGTTTGAGGTTATTGGTGACTCACCCATAGGTGATTCATTTCTAGTCTCTCATAGACCTTCCATTTTCTCTCCAGTAATGTATCATTTGACGTAAAAGTGTTTTAATACCCATTAAAAAATATTTATGGCCCATATAAGATTATTTAGTTCTCCAAGAGTCAAATGACCCATGAATTACCAAAACATTAGTATTGTCACACCCTTTTATGCTCTTTAAAACCTCTGGTGTTTTCCTGTTTCACCCATATTACGTTTCTATCAATTTAACGGAAATATATCATCTTACAACCATATGTCAGTCTGTCTCCACCATATCTGAGGAGATTTATTAAATCATAATTCATCCCAGCATGTGGAACCTCTTATCCTTGTGTAAAATCCTTATTCAGACATTTTTGTACTTAAAAATAGTCTCCTTGATTGTAGGATTCATATTCTTTCTAAGCCGAGATATTACCTTCTTCATTTTTGTCTCTCTATGTTCACCTCAAGATTTCTTTCAGAGAGGAATAGTGTTCCCATGCTGTATCTCTTTCTGCTCAGCCTTGGAGTTCTTCCGACAAGCCGTGATTCCCCAGTTCATGTCGTAATAGGAAACCATCGATCACTGATCATCCATGTAGGGATTTTTACTTCATCTCTCATTACTATGCATAATGCGGGGTGGGTGTGTTGATGTTTCCTTGGGACATATATGTAACCGAATTTAAATAAGATAATAAACATATTTTTAAAAATTAAGGGGTGGGAAATATACTGATGTTGTTGCGTTTTACTTTTTTTTTAATGATGTGAATTGTATGGGCCTATATACACTATAAATAATGGGCGCTGATAGTCCATTCTTACACACTAATGAAGTTATGTTTTCTATATAATATTTTGATTGAATGAACCTAAAATGTAAACTAATTAATCATGTAATCTTGGTTTATTAAATGAAATATTAGTGGATAAGAACCCTTGAGTGATCACCCAGTTAACCAAATGGAATAAAGGAACTTAATGAAGGATGTTGGATAAACATGGAAACTCCCTTGCTCTATTATTATGGTATTCATTATTGTTCTATTTAATGTTTGTGTGGTGACATAGATTGGAATGTAATCTTTGGTCGATAGTTTTCTAGTTGGGAATCTCAGGCCTTGAGAAGATGTAAGTAAATGTTATATAACCGGTATTTTGGGGTTTGGTTTTGTTCTAGAACATCGAGAGGTCTCTCGGATCCCATTATATGTTTTAATATACAAGAGAACTGTTAGTTAATGCTTAAGTTCTTGATTGAATGTTTTTCTCCCAATTTTTTTTGTTTATTGTTATGAATTTTTGTTTCATGGTAGTGACGGAAAATTTAAATGAAATCATTTTAACATGATAAGGAGAACACGTACAAAGGGGAACAATTTTCCAGAAATGGTTTGTGCTATGGTTAATGCCATTGTATACTTGTTCACATAGGGATTATAGTAAGAGTTGTTGTGTATGGGCCATTAGTTGGTTTTGGTAGACATAGGTTAGTATGAGGTCATTATTACCGATATGTATAAACGTTATCTCTTTTTATTCTTATACGCACCCCACCCATGTTGTGAACATCATTCCAAACACCCCCATTTCATGGGGGGTGGTGTTTTCTCCAATAGTCCTATGAGTGGCTGGTTATTATCTCCATTTTACTACCTCTACCAGCTATCCCTAGACTCTTTGGGCACGCTGTGACAACCTATAGTTTATTATGCCTCGTGATTCTTTAGGAAGGGCTTTTTGTGGTGGTTGTCTAATTTTTGAAGGGACATGTTTTTTTACAATGTTTCTTTGGGATGATCCCTAGGTGTCTTTGGGCATGGAAGTGGTTGTTCTGGAATAGGTGTCTTCAGGCATGGAAGTGGTTATTCTAGACTGGGTTTCCTCGGGCATGGCAGTGGTGGTTGTGGACCAAGTGTATGCGGGTGTGGTTATTTAATGTTGTGGTGTCACAGTTGTTTTCAGGTGGGATTGATGTGCAGTTGGGATGGGCCATGGGGTTGTTTTTTGGGTGGTGGGGGGACTCTAGTCGGATCTATGAGGGAGTGCATATGTGTATGATGTCCAAAATAACCATTGGGAAAGTGGTTCGTGGTACAAAAATATTGATGTGCTATTACTATTACTCTACCTACCATTAATTATTTGGGGAGTGTGGCTGGGTGAGGATGCGTGGATATTTTTCTTCATTGGTGTTTTGGTCATCTCTATTTCTCATTAGGTATTAAAATATCTCCCTACTTTTTAATGATAGATCTAGTTTTTATGTACTGAGTATACTTGTATAGTCACCCTATGTATAAAAGACTGCTTTTAAATTCTTAGGAGGACTTTGAGGATTGTTCCTAACCTTACTAGCTTGGGAATCAGGGGTTTTCGTTGCTGATTTTCCATTATTTGTGTATTTTCATTTAGAGTTTCTTGTACTTTGTATCACTTTATTTTTGACATGCATATGAGGATAGATTTTGGAACATAATTTTATTATAGTCATTGGAGTTGTTTGGGATTTTCCATCTTTCTCCTAATATTATTAAATAAAATGGGTAATTCCTTGTATTTTACGTGAGATTATATAACCTTGGTGCTAGTCACCACTCAGGGGACTATCGAAGTGGGGACTCGAGGGGTCATTATCACTCCTTCAATATGAGGAAGGATGGGTCTGGTAGTTTCTTATCTCTTCCCCAGTCTTGGAGAAGAAAGGTCATGACTGGATGGTATCAATGGTGATTGGTGAAATATTGGATGGATTTTGGGGTTAGTAGTAGTGAGGATTTAATAGGATGGTAGGGAAATAGTGCTAGGTAATCTTGTTTTGTGAATTTTCCATGAAATACTAGCTATGACAAGGGAATTTTGGGCCCCCATGATCTGATGAATGGACTCTGGACCTACCAAACGACCAAGTGAGGCTACACTGATTTTAGTGTACAGTCCCAATGTAAGGTACATGAATCATATTGACTTGTGTCCTTGTGTGTCTTAGGTGTTTTGAGAACATAAAATAAAAATAATTATGAGAAAAATTTAAAGATATTTTCTACACTACTCAGGGATATGAGTTTCTTATTTCATTTTTCAGTTATGACACTCAGACAACGTCCACGAGTATTGTGGGCATTCGAGGCCTAATAGGTTTATCTAGTTTATAATTAAGGGGATAATCAAGAGGAGTATGAATAAAAATGGAATTAGATTCCTTGTTCATTTCAATGGTAGGCTCTAGGAAAGTACGAGTGTAGCGTCTTAGACATAGAGATAGAGAGATGGATCGAGGAGCTAGTGATTTTTTTAAGCATAATCTGGGATCTGAAATAGTACTAGGTTCTTATGTCTTTGAGACATATGTGGGGAGTGGTTCGTTAGTGGTGGTTGCCTTATCTCAGAGAGAAAAAGGATGATGAGGTCTCATGGACTGACATTGAGAATGAGTTATGGGTGGAATTCCTTTATTCCATGATGAAGGCCGAAAAGAAGGATGAGATGCTCTCCTTCTAGCAGGAGAGTATGTCATTAAGAAAGATGGGGATCAAGTTCATAGATCTCATTTTTTTTCTCTGGACCTCTTCTCGGATGAAGAGTTGTGGGAACAAAGCTTAGATGAGGAGCTAAAAAATTCCCTTTAGTATTTTGTTACTCCATTAACCGTACTGATATACTTAAAGGTTCATAAGAGGACTAAAGCAGTGGAGATGATTACCACATTGGGAGGTGTACCATGAGTGGGAGATAGTTTAGTTCGTCAAAGGGGAAGATCTTCAACAATAGGCCTCTAGAAATAGGGCATTCTAGGTTTTCTCTGATGTGGTGTAGGCCTCACAAGTTCAAATTCTGATCTCCCAATCCGCCGAATGTTTCAATATTCCTAGGACCAAGGTGTTTTACCTATGGAAGTTGTGGGAAACTTTAGAATCAGTGCCCATACTGAGTGTAGTATAGGGGGTCGGTAGGTTCAGCGCCCACCTCAGAATCAACAGTTTATGGCCAAACATTTTTAGCTGCAGCATTAGGGACAATGAGCTCATGCTCCACCTAGGGCAGATGGTGCTAGAGAAGGCTGACCTTAGTGCACCAATTTTGGACCTCGACTACAGTGTGTCCGAGGAGACGGTTGACATCCGAAGGGCAGAAAATATAGGAGTGGGAAGTTTCACACTACAGAGGAAGAGATTCTAGTGGGTCCAGATGACCTTTGTGGTATGATCCGTTTGTTTAGTACTCTTTCTTGTGAATTGTTTGATTTCTGAGCTTTTCACTCATTTATTCCACCTAGTCCTTCCCATGACTTGGGTCTAGATGTAGATAATCTTTCCATTCCCTTGGTGTTGAGAACACATGTTGGAGGTCAAACCAGCCTGTTTTTTGTTTTTCGAGGATTTGGACTGATGTTGACGTCACATGAGTCTAGTGGGGATCTCTTTCTGCTATATATGTAGCAATACAATATCATCCCAGACATCAACTGGATGTTTTCTATGGATGCAGTTATCAACTACTTCTGGATAAGGGTCATGTTCTTAGATATGGGTTTCCAAAATGTAGCATTTGTTGGCGTGTAGGGTTTCCAGGAGGGCAGCGGTGAGTGCAACCCCTTATTTTTTTGTTTGCTGAGCATTCAGTGGATTCAATAGAGTTAGAGAATGTGGAAGTACCGGAGATTGTCACTGACATACATAACATATTTCCCAAATAGGTTTTGACTCTACCTCCATTATGTGATGTTAATTTTGGGATATACCTACAACACGGTGCCCATCCGATTTCGATGGCTCCATAACAGATGTAATGTGGGAGTTGGTGAATTATGATTATGAATTGATGAACAATGGTTTTATCATACCAAGCATGTCACTATGGGGGGATCAATTCTTGTTCTAAAATAAGGAATATGGTGGTCTCAGGCTGTGCATATACTACCGAAGACTGAATCAGGTGACGGTCAAGAATCGTTACACCCTCCTAATCATTAATGAACTCATTGACCATTTAAAGGGAGCATATTGGTTCTCTAAGATCAACCTGCGATATGGATATCACCAGTTGAGGGTTAAGGAGGTTGATATCCCGAAGACTTCTTTCAGGTGTAGATATGGGAACATTGAGTTCGTGTGCATGTCGTTTGGTGTTACAAAAAAAACAACTGTTCTCATGGGGCTCATGAACTTTATATTTCATGAGTATGTGGACCAGTTTGTGGTTATATTCACTGATGGCATCCTGATCTATTCAATATTTGAAGACGATCATGTTGAGAATCTAAGGACATTTTTTATGGTCCTATGACTCCATAAGTTCTATAGAACATTTTCCAAATGAATGTTCTGGACACAAGTGGTGGACTTTATTAGACACATGGTGTTATAATAGTGAATATCAGTGGACCCGTTGATGCTCAAATTGGTTGTTTCTTGGGCAGCACCAAAGAACGTATTTGTGGTTTGTTTTTTCCCAAGAATAAAATGTTAATGATGGAGGTTTGTACAAGAATTATCTGGAGTTTATGTTCCTTTGAAGTCCATTACAATAAAAGACCAAAATTTTTTATTGAGTGAGAAGTTGAATGAATCTTTTAGATATATAAAATAGAAGTTGGTGAGTTCCCCAATGATGAGGTTTATAGAGGAAGTGGTAACATTTGATGTGTTCTGGGATTCTTCCAATTTAGGCGTGGGGTGTGTGCTAATGCAACAAAGTGATGTAATATCATATTGGTCTAATCAGTTAATCCCTAAAGAACATTACTATTCCTCACAGGACCTGGAATATAAAGCGGTTGGGTTCGTGCTGAAGTTGTAGAAGCATTACCTCATCTGGGAATGCATCGTGGTCTTAACATATCACAAGAGCCTGAGGTATGTATTCTCCCAACAAGACCTGAACATGCAGTAGTAGGGGTGGATAGAGTTACTCTAGGAATAATACATTGATATAATCTACACCTTAGGAAAGTATAACGTGGTGGACGATTCCTTGATCAGCAAGACATAGAAGGATGTGGTTCAAGATTTAGCAGATTCTTTGGAAGCAATGGAGGAGTTGGATACTTTTAATCTAGGCATGAGAGTGGAGGATTGTTTAAGTTGTCTTTTTCATATGACATTGTAGTCTACTTTGGTACGATAGGTGAAGGAGTCTCAGTGAGGGTACATAGATGTTAAAGCTATGCATGATCAAATTATCCATCATGATGCACCAGATGGATGGTTGGAGGATTATCAGAATATGATACTATTCTATGGTAATCATATTGATTTGGTGGAAATTAATGGGGGATTTTTTGGTGAGTTCCATATATCATCCCTCTAGGTACATCTTGGAGTATCGACGATGTACTGGGGCCTAAGAGGTTAGTTCTGGTGGCCTGGATTGAAGCAGGAAATGGCGGAGTTTCTAGAAAATTACACAATGTGTGAGTAAGTGATGGTTGAACACCATGTTCACAACAGTCTATTGTAGCCCACATATATTCTTGAGTTTTAGTCAGATGACTTCTCGATGGATTTCATCCCATAACTACTCAGAGCAGAGGGAGGCTATGATTCCATCTGGGTAGTGGTGGATGGATTGATAAAATTTCGTCACTTTTCATTGGTGAAGGAGTCGAGCAAAGTGGATGCCTTAGCATAGATGTATGTGGGTGAGAATTTGTGAATACATGGAATTTTCAGATCCATATCTTTGGATCAGGAAAAATGATTCACATCATTTGTCTGGGAAAAATTATCGAGTAATTTGGACACCTATCTATGCCTTAGAAATGCTTTCCACCCTTAGATTGATGGGTTGACAGAGAGGACCATCCAGACATTGGAGTATATGTTGTGAGTGTGTGTTCTAGACTCTAGAGCATGGTGGGTATGATATTTTCCTCTGAAAGAGTTTGACTATAATAAATTGTTTTCACTCTACCATTGGTGTGAAACTATTTGAATCCTTGTATGGGAGATCGTGTCATTCACCTGTGTGTAGGACAGAGGTTGGAGAGGCAGGTGTTCCTGTCCCAGAGGTGGTGTAAAGAACAATTGAGAAGGCTCAGATTGTGTGTGATTGAATGAAGGAAGCTCAGGACCTTTATAATTCATATGAATATCATTGGATGAGACGCTTGGAGTTCAAGGCTGGAGAATACGTGTTATTAATGGTCTCCCCTTAGCGTGGATAGTGGTGGTTTGGCGGTTTGGGTAAGATTTCCCTTAAGTTCATCGGACCCATTGAGGTGTTGGGACAAGTCAGATAGGTGGAATATTAGATGGAGTTACCACCACTACTGGAAAGGATCCATAATGTCTTCCATGTATCACTTCTCTATTGGTTACTACATGATGACTCCCATGTCCTCGATGGGGGAGTGTTGGATTTTGAGGATGATGGGACTTTTGTGGAGAGACGGATGAGAATCGATGATCGTAAAGAGATGGTCCATTGTGGATGGACCATTCCAATGGATCATGTATTTTGTAGGCATGGTGGAGTTGAGGAGAGAACCTAGGAACAATATTTATAATGTCATGCCTAATACCTAGTGTTGTTTTGAGTTTTGATCTTTTTTTCTCTTTTCCTTACTTCGTATAAACTCTTAAACCTTGTAGTTGTATGACAAGTTGTTTCCATGTTCCCTATTTTGTGTGAAACGTCCTTACTATGGAGAGGGAAGAACCCAATCCCTAATCACTATTCCTTAATGTGGATGCGATTAAATACGTGTGAATGAGTTAGTGACATCTAAAGGGGATATTATTTCTACAAGGATCAAGGAGATCCATAACCCATGTATCTCGGAAATGTGACCTTTTTTGTGTATGTGTGGTTACTTGAGGTAGAGGAGTGGTAGTGTTTCTTCATTTGTTCAGGATATATTTGGGAGATGTTTTATTGGATTTCAACGTTTTTATTCTAGCTTTTGAACAACTCTAATGGGGTTTTTCCCAGAGATGTATCTTATGAGGTGGTTTTTCGAAACCCCTCTATTTTCATCATGATTGCTCTTAAATTATTGTGGGATAGAATAATTTGATAGGTATATAATGTAATTGATTGGACCATACTAGTCCATTAAATTTCTATATCATGATGTTCGAGGCAACCTAGGGACTATCTGTGACTCAATTAGGAGTATTCCAAATTCTAGGCTGAACAAACGGTGGAACTAATTGGCATTGGTGGCACCGATGGGCATCGGTGCCAGGGCGATGGAGCGAGGGAGATAGTTCTCGGGTGACAGTGCTTGGGTGATGCTTCCATGATGATGGTGTAAGGGAGATTGTGCTAGGGCAATGGTGCTGGGGTTTCAGTTACTCACCCATCGGTGAGCCATTTCGATTCTCTCCCGAACCTTCCAATTTCCCACCAGTAACGTATCTTCTGTAACAAAAGTGTTTCAATTCCCATTTCAAAGTGATTTAAGGCCCATAAAAGATGATTTAAACCCACATGAATTGGGAGAACAATGAATTTCAAAAACATGTGCCAAGTCACACCCTTTTCCACATTTTCAAGAATCCCATGTTTGGTAGTTATTCCCTTGTTATGTTTCATTCTCCATTTAAAGGAAATATATAAACTCACTACCATCAACTAGTCTATCTCCACAATCTCTGTAAATATTTATTTAATTAAAATTAATCCCAACAAGTTTAAATATTAATCTGCAAGGTCAATACACAATCCAACATTTATGTACTTCGAATTGGTCTCCCTGATTTTAGGATCTGGAGTCTTCATAAGCTGAGATCCTCTCCCCGTCTTCCTTTTCATTTCTGTAAGTTCACCTAGAGACATCGTCTAAATATGACTCATGTACCTATGTTTGGATCTCTTTCCACTCAGCCATGGAGTTCTTATTATAAGTCACGCTTCCCCTGTTCTTGGTGCAGTGGAAAAACTTCGACCCTTGATCGTCCAATTAGGGGTTTATCCATTGTCTCACATTACTGTGCATCATACGGGGTAGATGTGATGATTCTCACTTGGTACATAGATTTAACCAACATTAACTAATATAATAAATAAAAATTTAATGAATTAAGGATTGGAAGATATGATGATGATGTTTCATTTTACATTTGTGCTTATATTGTGAATTGAATGGGCTTAGGTATACTAAAATCAGGACCATTGGTTGTCCTTTGTTACACACTATGGAAGCTTTGTTTTCCAGATAATATTGTGATTGAATGTATGTAACATGGAAAAAGATTTATCACATAAACATGGTTGATTAAATGGATTCATGATGGGTAAGAACCCATATGTGATCACTTTGATTAACCATATAGAATGAAGGAACATAACTAATGGTGTTGGCCAAATTTGGAAATTTCCATTCCTTGTTATGTTGGTATACATGGTTTTAATATTAAATGTATGTGTGGTGACATAGAGGGGAATGGAATGTAACACCCCAAGATTTCATAGTGTATTATTTTTTCAAAATAATTCAATAACTTGCACTACACGCAACACTGAGTTCAATCGCACCATGAAATACCAAAAAAGCCGTTCAAAAGAAGTTATGAATAGTATTAACTAAATTTTAAACACTATATAATCCTTATAATTTTGGAATCCATATTATGAGTTCCATAGACATAATGTAAGAACAAAATCATTTTCAGTATTGCACTTTTATCAACTTTTAATAGTGAACCCTTTTTAAATAAAATATTTTAAACTTTTTGACTAAATGGGGACATCAAAAATTTAAAATGAAACATCCTAAGCTTCCACGGTACACTTTCCTTTGAATAATATAGTAGCGTGTGTTGTACGGAACTTCGAGTTCTAACACACACCACAACCAATCAAACTAGCCGTTATGAATAGTAATACATACTTTTTGAAATTATATATATTCTATATTTCAAAATGGACTTCATTTTTGGATTCGGAATATCGAAATTATCCTAGGGTGAAATTTTGGAACTTTTCGGATAACAGTTATATTTTGATGAATAGTGAAAATTTCTAAATTTTACTTAAAAACAACTTTTTTAATCAAAATAATTTATAGTGATAAATTATATTATTCAGTGGTTTAAAGTATAATTAGAAAATATTTTTACCATTTTATCCAATGGTGTCCATTATAATTAATTTCACATTGAAATAGGACCTAAACAATTGTCAATCTTTTGGTATATATTGTTTCTTAAAAACACGCTATTTGTTGTGAAAACGGGAATTAATTATAAAATTAATTAATGCAACTTATATGTTTGGAATTTTTTAAAATTGAAATCATTTTTGAATTCGTAATATCAATTATAGCTTAGGGTGAAATTTTGGCATTGTTCGGAAAAACTTCAATTTTTGATGAATATTGAAACTACTAAGTGGTAGTTAAAAAACTGAATTTTTCATAAAACCTAATTTTACCGCTTTTGTGAATGAAATTTCGAAAATCCGAGAGACACGGTTAATATCAAGAAGTAAAATGTGGTTCAATGAGATGAAAATAATTTTTGGTGAATAGTAACTTTTTACTTTTATTTACCACGGTTAAAAGTAAATAGGGTAATTAAGGGTAAAAATGATATTAATATTACCCTAACACATGTCCTAATTCTATTGGAGAAGTGTATCTCGACCAAACCATCCTTTGGAATAAAATATTATCATTTAGGTCCACTTGGATTAGATTAGAACATTTATTATTATTCAATTCAAAGAAGAGTTAAAAGAGTAAAAATAAAAGTTTATTTACTAAAACATTTTTAATATAGGGTTATACATAAGATAAATTAGATTGCAAATATTCATTAGAAATATAAAAAGATTTCCTACATAAGGATATTTTATTTATAATTTTTAGACTTTAAATAATATAATTTACTTATGACACAATGATGATGCAGTAATTACCATAATAGTGAAAAATTAAAATAATTGATATTATAAATACACAAATAAATATAATTTGAGACTTTTTAGGAATTACACTAATTTTCTAGGTTAATATGACATGTTAGTATTGATTAAATTATCTTTGTTCGAAGTAATCATTATGTTATGAATTTTACAAAAATCAATTATTGAATAGTGTCAAAATTGACATAAAAGAGTTTTTAAAAAAAATATTATATTATTATTTGATATTAAATTCTTAAAAATCTAAGGTTCGGCCAAGAGACTTATATCATGATATTTGCATCATTAGTGGTCCACTTGGGGGTCTCTTGGATGTATATGGTAAGTTTATTAACCATATAATATAAAAATACAAAGACATATTTTAAAAGTGAAACTAATTAACTTAGATTTAATACTTAAAGATAAGGATAATGTAATGACCCAAACCTATCTAAATTATATTGGTTTACTGTTTTTCGAACTATCCCAACCTTAACATTTAAATAATCAACTTTGTAGCCATTAGAAACCGAATATGAATTTATTATAAATTAATATTTCTTGCTTTTCCAAAGGTGCCCCTCACCCCTATTATAAAAGGGCACTCCTCCTTCTCATTTCTTCACACCTTCAAAGCATTTTGGTTCGGCCAAACTCTGACCAAATACTCTCCCAACTTCCCTCACTACATCCTAGAGGCCTTATTTTTATCATAAATACATCCTAAGGATCCCTTTTGATCAAATCAAAAGGAAGAACCCGAAGAAGAGGTAATGATTTCACCACCCTTTTCCAAATTCCTTTCTTCTTCCACTTCTTATTCCTTTGTTATTACCATTCTAAAATAATAACTCCAGTATCATATATATACTGTGATGTTATTATAAATATGGTACAACCATATTCATTATTCTATCCACCCTTTGAATAACATGTCCCCATACGTGCGTACGTACGGCTTACCGTCTCCACGTCATGGTGTAATTGTTATTCAAAATATTATTATTTGGATGGGTATAATAATGATGTGTAACTCATGTAAATAATAAATATAACATGTTAATTATTCTGTATATATGATATACCATCCTTTTATATATTATTTTAATATCAAAAGAAAGATATTTTCACTCGTGCGTACGTACGGACTACCGTCTCCACGAATGCGATAAGATTCATTCTCCATCGTATCCATTCAAATATAATTATCATTTGATGATTTAAAAATGATGTTTAAGGACATGATATCATTCTGGATATGAATTATATACAACCTATCCATTACAAAAATAGCTTATGTAACAAAACATATAAAAGAAAATGAGTAAGTTAACACCCAAAACAACGATAATACTAAGATATTATTAACAAAGCAATGTTAAAAGATCATATATGATATCATATGAATGTATATGATTCTTGTATCATTTAATAACAATTATTTCACCATTATATAGGAGGTTAACCTACCCCATCAAGGAAAAGTACAAGGTAAGGGTTTATTTCACAATCTCTTCATTATCCGAGGTTGTTTATACGCAATTATCTACTGGGATCTCTTTATCATCCACATCTTTGTTTCTTCGAAATGTATTTCAATTTTTTTTACTATTTACAAAGAATATCGGTAAAAGTAATTTATACCCTTATGTGTTTTTAAAGGAATATTTCCATCATTTTCCACACAATGTTCTTTTTAACCTTTTCGACAAAATTAAGGTAAAAATGTTTTTTTAACTTATACGGCGGGTGTGGCTATTTACCGCCGTTATAAAATTGTCAAAGTTTCCCTTACAAGCTTACAAGGATATTTTCAAATTAAATGTTTTATTTTATAATTATGTGACTTTTAAATGATTTCAAAATTAATATTTTAAGAATTTCAGAAAGGTACTTTTTATCAAAATCAGAATTTTAAATGTTTTAAAGATTTATCTTTCTAAATATTTTTAATTATTGTCAATGACTTCAAAATGGTTTTTAAGGATTTATTTATATGGACATGAATGTTTTTAAAATGTTAATTCCTTTCAAAAGTTTCAAAGTGGTATGGGACACTTTGATTCCAAAATATCTTTTTAATTACTTCCTTTGTAAATGTGTGACTTTTAAATGATTTCAAAAAAAGGAGATATTTCTCTCAAATAGTTTTGATTTAATCTATGTCAACATCCTTTGATGAATTTTATGATTATATGAAGTTGATTTATTATGATAAAAAAATTCCATAATGTATTGAAGGTTTTGTGATATGTTTGATTGTGGATGTGTTATTTTTATACCATTCATGGTTTATGGAGAAAGTTTTGACATTTAGTATGCTAGTTTTAATACGAATGTTTATGTTATGTTTAAACCTTTTCATATGGGAATGCATTGGACTTAGTAAGTGACGGGTGGATCCCTCTATAGCTCCTCGATGCATCGGTAGGTCTCATGAGACAAACTAGTGTCTTGGCACAAGGCCTTGGAAAAATCTTATTTGCAGTCTTGGCACGAGGCCTTGGATATGTGGTTATGATAGTCTGGCATTATGAATTCCATAATTATGAAAGTGGTTATTGATATTTCATGTGATTATTCGATTAGTAGAATATCCATGTGAATAAGTAAATGGCATTATTTCATTTTACTTTTGCCATACTATGTTGAAATTCAAGTTTAAAAGGCTTTTGTTTTATTAATGCATTGCCTTAAATGTTTATGCTTATTTTTGAAAGTTTCCGCTATATTGTTATCCTTACTGGGCATTTGAGCTCACCCCTTCTCTATGTTTTATTTTTTCCAGGATGTGAAGAAGTAAGTTATGAATGACCTGCAGGGATATTATGAGGTGATAATATTGTGGTTTATGGAGACAATAAGTGGTTGTTGTAGTTTTTCACTTCATGATGTAATGTAAAACTTTATGAATATATCTAGTGCTTCCAAGGATACTAAACCAATCGGTCTTTCGAGATTTGATCTTTCTTGTGATCATGCCAATGTTATGTAAAAATGCACCGACTCTGGATAACTGGGGTCGGGGCATTATAGTTGGTATCAGAGGAAGTTTAGTACAAAACTTGGATGCTATATTTAGATAAACTCTGATTAGAGCACGTAGACCTAAGATGAACTTTGAGGATTATTATAGAAGAACTTCCTAGAATTTTGGTATTTTATAAGTTTTCCGAGCAATACTTCCCTGTCTGGATATGAGCAGGTAGAGGCGGCTCTGGAACAGATGTACCTAGGGGTAAAACCCAAAAACACCGCTTTGAGCTAGACTCGAACGAGAACTGGTGCACGACAACAGGCCTTGCTGCACTCTTGGTTACGACACTCCCAGTGGATATGCTTAGGATAATTCTCATTTTCTTTACAAACCATTATAAAGGGTTTATGAGTATATACTTACTTAAAGGAGACATTTTTATGATTATGGATTATATCCATAAACTATTTAATTTATGTTATGTGTTTTACAAGTTTGGGATTAGGTATTGTTATTCATAAACTAATCTAGTGTATGCCATTGTTTAGAAATGGCGTCCAGTAGAAGGAATGAGAACTCTAGCAATGCACATGATCCAAAGAGAAGGAAGGATCATATCTTTCATGGTCTTAAGCCAGAATTTATAAGAGAAATAGTTTCACATGTATTATCATCATATGAAGAAATAATATCATGTGTTGATAAGATATGTAAAGAGTTTACTGAGTCCTATGGATTTGAAGGGAAGCAAGAGAAGAAAAGGATGTAAGAGAGAAAGAAGGGTGAAGGGAAGAGGGAAAAGAATAATTTTCCCATATGTGATAACTGTGGGAAGAAACACCCTGGAACTTGCCTGAAAGGAATGAGAGTTTGTTATAAGTGTGGAGGAAAAGGGCACAAAGTATGTGACTACAAGGGTAAAAAAATGGTTTCAAATGTACAATGCTTAATTTGCAAAGAGTTTGGACACTACACAAACCTACGTCCCAGTCATCAAACTATGCCGCAAATGATGCTATTGGATAATAATCAAGTTATGATACTACCACAGATGAAGAGGAATGATTAGAGTTCTTTTGTTTATTATGTCATTTGAGTGTTGTATCAACAATGTAATTTTTATTATAATTATGGAGTATATAAGGATTGTACTGCAATACTATTTCATTAAGGACTTGAGATTGTATGGAACAAAGAAAAGTGACTCAATAGCAGGTTAAATTTTTGGAAAATATATCGTTGAGAGAAAGATAAACCATAATATCGTTCTGATACCGAGGTAGTGATTTTAGAATAATACATGATTAATTTGGATAAATTATATTGGATATTCTTGACTACCTTGAAGCTGATTAATGATTTGTATATTCCATCATTGTTGGGGTTTAAAACATTTTCGGATTGAAAGAGTATATCTATTATTCTATAAGGAATAAGGTATCATGAATGTAATCAATAAGGTTTTATGATAATTCAGGATGTTGCAGTGTTTTGAAAGAATAGATGATGAAGGTGATCACATGTTATTACGCGACAAAAAAGGATCTTCATCGTGTTCGCCTTTCTTATAAATTTTGGACTGAAGTATTTTGGATAGTTCTAGTTTGGATTATTTTGGATTTCCATAAAAGGACCACCCGGAGGTCGGGCGGCAACCCGTCGCGTCTGGTAAGGCCACAAGACTTGAACCCACAACCGAAGGGTGACAAGGGTGTATCACCTTCCACTGACCCACATGATGTCCGGGATTAAATAATGTAGTTTTTTTAAAAGATCTGGTAGATGAATTATAAATTCGTTTATTTTGGAACCCTATACGAATAAGATATGTAGAATATTTTTTTACGTTCTATTATATTTTAGAGTGAAAGATGAGTTTGTGGTAGAAATTAGTTAAAGGATAGAACTCTACTTGTCAAGAATATATTTTTCTTCTTCTCTTATTCTATGAAGAAATTACTTCTTATACTTTATTTAAGGAATCCTAAAACCAAAAATGTGTTACCCTAATACCCTATGATTTGTTGAACCGATGGTATTTCAAATCATCATAGATTGGTGAATTTAAGGACCTCAATTTTACACTTGTTTGTGATTGATGGCCTCAATCACTACCTATAAACATTTAAGTTTTTCCTCCAATTATATGTCTCTAATTACCACCAATGTTCTCATAATAGAGATCATAATTTGGTGGTGACCCTTTCATTTCTCTGTTCCTCATATTAAGACTAAATTTTAGTAACCTAATTTCTGATGTGGGTTTTCCCACAAAGATATTTTCTATTTTCAACCTTTTATTTTCTAAGAACAATTTCAAATTGCGAAGACGCAATTTATTGAAGGAGGGGGGAATGTAACACCCCAAGATTTCATAGTGTATTATTTTTTCAAAATAATTCAATAACTTGCACTACACGCAACACTGAGTTCAATCGCACCATGACTTACCAAACAATCTGTTCAAAAGAGGTTATGAATAGTATTAACTAAATTTTAAACTTTATATAATACTTATAATTTTGGAATCCATATTATGAGTTTCATAGACATAATGTAAGAACAAAATCATTTTAAGTATTTCGCTTTTATCAACTTTTAATAGAATACCCTTTTTAAATACAATATTTTAAACTTTTTGACTAAATGGGGACATCAAAAATTTAAAATGAAACATCATAAGCTTCCACGGTACGCTTTCCTTTGAATAATACAGTAGTGTGTATTGTACGGAACTTCGAGTTCTAACACACACCACAACCAATCAAACTAGCCGTTATGAATAGTAATACCTATTTTTTGAAATTATATATATTTTATATTTCAAAATGGACTTAATTTTTGGATTCGGAATATCGAAATTATCCTAGGGTGAAATTTGGGAACTTTTCGGATAACACTTATATTTTGATGAATAGTGAAAATTACTAAATTTTACTTAAAAACAACTTTTTTAATCAAAATAATTTGTAGTGATAAATTATATTATAGAGTGGTTTTAAAGTATAATTAGAAAATATTTTTAACATTTTATCCAATGGTGTCCATTAGAATTAATTTCACTTTGAAATATGACCTAAACAATTGTCAATCTTTTGGTATATATTGTTTCTTAAAAACACGCTATTTGTTGTGACAGCGGGAATTAATTATAAAATTAATTAATGCAACTTCTATTTTTGGAATTTTGTAAAATAGAAATCATTTTTGAATTTGGAATATAAATTATAGCTTAGGGTGAAATTTTGGCATTGTTATGAAAAACTTCAATTTTTTATGAATAGTGAAACTACTAAGTGGTAGTTAAAAAACTGAATTTTTCATAAAACCTAATTTTACCGCTTCTGTGAATGGAATTTCAAAAATACGAGAGATACGGTTAATATCAAGAAGTAAAATGTGGTTCAATGAGATGAAAATAATTTTTGGTGAATAGTAACTTTTTACTTTTATTTACCACGGTTAAAAGTAAATAGGGTAATTAAGGGTAAAAATGATATTAATATTACCCTAACACATGTCCTAATTCTATTGGACAAGTTTATCTCGACCAAAATAGCCTTAGGAATAAAATATTATCATTTAGGTCCACTTGGATTAGATTAGGACATTTATTATTATTCAATTCAAAGAAGAGTTAAAAGAGTTAAAATCAAAGTTTATTTTCTAAAACATTTTTAATATAGGGTTATACATAAGATAAATTCGATTGTAAATATTCATTAGAAATATAAAAAAATTTCCTACATAAGGATATTTTATTTATAATTTTTAGACTTTAAATATTTCAATTTACTTATGACACAATGATGATGGAGTAATTACCATAATAGTGAAAAATTAAAATAATTGATATTATAAATACACAAATAAATATAATTTGAGACTTTTTAGGAATTACACTAATTTTTTAGGTTAATATGACATGTTAGGATTGATTCAATTAACTTTTTTCTAAGTAATCATTATGTTATGAATTTTACAAAAATCAATTATTGAATAGTGTCAAAATTGACATAAAAGAGTTTTTAAAACAAATATTATATTATTATTTGATATTAAATTCCTAAAAATCTAAGGATCGGCCAAGAGACTTATATCATGATATTTCCATCATTAATGGACCACTTGGGGGTCTCTTGGATGTATATGGTAAGTTTATTAACCATATAATATAAAAATACAAAGAGACATTGTAAAAGTGAAACTAATTAACTTAGAGTTAATACTTAAAGATAAGGTTAATATAATGACCCAAACCTGTCTAAATTATATTGGTTTACTGGTTTTTGAACTATCCCAACCTTAACATTTATATAATCAACTTTGGAGCCATTATAAACCGAATATAAATTTATTATAAATTAATATTTCTTGCTTTTCCAAAGGTGCCCCTCACCCCTCTTATAAAAGGGCACTCCTCCTTCTCATTTCTTCACACCTTAAAAGACTTTTGGTTCGGCCAAACTCTGACCAAATACTTTCCCAACTTCCCTCACTACAACCTAGAGGCCTTAGTTTGATCAGAAAGCCATCATAAGGAGCCCTTTTGATCAAATCAAAAGGAAGAACCCGAAGAAGAGGTAATGATTTCACCACCCTTTTCCAAGTTCCTTTCTTCTTCCACTTCTTCTTCCTTTGTTATTACCATTCTAAAATAATAACTCCAGTATCATATATATACTGTGATGTTATTATAAATATGGTACAACCATATTCAGTATTCTATCCACCCTTTGAATTACATGTCACCATACGTGCGTACGTACGGCTTTCCGTCTCCACGTCGTGGTGTAATTGTTATTCAATATATTATTATTTGGATGGGTATAATAATGATGTGTAACTAATGTAAATAATATATATAACATGTTAATAATTCTGTATATATGATATACCATCCATTTATATATTATTTTAATATCAAAAGAATGATATTGTCGCTCGTGCGTACGTACGGACTACCGTCTCCACGAACGCGATGAGATTCATTCTCCATCGTATCCATTCAAGTATAATTATCATTTGATGATTTAAAAATTATGTTTAAGGAATTGATATCATTCTGGATATGAATAATATACAACCTATCCATTACAAAAATAGCTTATGTAACAAAACATATAAAATAAAACGAGTAAGTTAACTCCCAAAACAACGATAATACTAAGATATTATTAACAAAGCAATGTTAAAAGATCATATATGATATCATATGAATGTATATGATTCTTGTATAATTTAATAACAATTATTTCACCATTATACAGGAGTTTAACCTACCCCAACCAAGGAAAAGTACAAGGTAAGGGTTTATTTCACAATCTCTTCATTATCCGAGGTTGTTTATACGCAATTATCTACTGGGATCTCTTTATCATCCACATCCATGTTTCTTCGAAATGTATTTCAAAACATTTTTACTATTTACAAAGAATATGGGTTAAAGTCATTTATACCCTTATGTGTTTTTAAAGGATTATTTCCGTCGTTTTCCAAACAAGGTGCTTTTTAACCTTTTCGACAAAATTAAGGTAAGAATGTTTTTTTAACTTATACGGAGGGTGCGGCTATTTACCGCCGTTATAAAATTGTCAAAGTTTCCCTTACAAGCCTACAAGGATATTTTCAAATTAAATGTTTTATTTTATAATTATGTGACTTTTAAATGATTTCAAAATGAATATTTTATGAATTTCGGAAAGGTACTCTTTATCAAAATCATAATTTTAAATGTTTTAAAGATTTATCTTTCTAAATCTTTTAAATTAATTTCCATGTCTTCAAAATGGTTTTTAAGGATTTATTTATATGGACATGAATGTTTTTAAAATGTTAATTCCTTTAAAAAGTTTCAAAGTGGTATGGGAAACTTTGATTCCAAAATCTCTTTTTAATTACTTCCTTTATAAATGTGTGACTTTTAAATGATTTCAAAAAAAGGAGATATTTCTCTCAATTAGTTTTGATTTCATCTATGTCAACATCCTTTGATGTATTTTATGATTATATGAAGTTGATTTATAATGATACAAAACCTCCATAATGTATTGAAGGTTTTGTGATATGTTTGACTGTGGATGTGTTATTTTTATACCATTCATTGTTTATGGAGAAAGTATTGACATTTCGTATGCTAGTTTTAATACGAATGTTTATGTTATTTTTAAACCTTTTCATATGGGAATGCATTGGACTTAGTAAGTGACGTGTGGAGCCCGCTATAGCTCCTCGATGCATCGGTAGGTCTCATGAGACAAACAAGTGTCTTGGCACATGGCCTTGGCAAAATCTTATTTGTAGTCTTGGCACGAGGCCTTGGCTATGTGGTCATGATAGTCTGGAATTATGCATTCCATCATTATGAAAGTGGTTATTGATATTGCATGTGATTATTAGATTAGTAGAATATCCATGTGAATAAGTAAATGGCATTATTTCATTTTACTTTTGCCATACTATGTTGAAGTTCAAGTTTAAAAGGCTTTTGATTTAGTAATGCATTGCCTTAAATGTTTATGCTTATTTTTTAAAGTTTCTACTATATTGTTATCCTTACTGGGCATTTGAGCTCACTCCTTTTCTATGTTTTATTTTTCCCAGGATGTGAAGAAGTAAGTTATGAATGACCTACAGGGATATTATGAGGGGATAATAGTGTGGTTTATGGAGACAATATGCTGTTGTTGTATTTTTTCTCTTCATGATGTAATGTAAAACTTTATGAATATATCTAGTGCTTCCAAGGATACTAAACCAATTGGTCTTTCGAGATTTGATCTTTCTTGTGATCATGCCAATGTTATGTAATAATGCACCGACTCTGGGTAACTGGGGTCAGGGCGTTACATGGAATCTCTGGTCGAGAGGTTGTTGGTAGTGAATCTAAGGCCTTTGAAGCCAAAATTAATTGTTATAGACCTGAAATGTTGGGTCTTGGTTTGGTTATATTACTTCGGGGGATCTCACAGATCCCTTTTGAATTTGTTACATACAGGAGAACTTGGAGTGAATGTCAAATGACTTTCTTGGCAGTTTTTCTACCATTTTTATGGATTATGGTTATGCATGTTAGTTTCTCATTTTTTAAGTAATATTTAAATAAAATAATTTTAACATGATAATGAGAACTGGTACGATGGGGAACTATATTCTGGAAATGGTTTTTTCTCCGGTTGTGGTTGTTGTGTAGTTGTGAATTTATGGATATCCTCAAGAGTGGTCATGTATGATTTGTTGGATAGTTGTGGGACCCTTAGGTTGGTATGAGTGCTTGATTACCTATATGTATAAAATTTAGTTCTTTTTTTTCTTATACACATCTCACCCATGTTGATAAATTCATGAAGAACCCCCCATTTCATGAGTGATAGTGTTTTTTCCATCATTCCTATGATTTGATTGTTATTAGAACGTTTTTGTTCCTCTCCCAGGTATCCCAAGACTCTTCAGGTAGGACGTGATGGACTAAGGTTCATTATAGCCTAATAATCTTTGACCCTAGGTGTGTGTGGGAACGTTTGTTTCCCAAGTATCTTTGGGAAGAGGCCCAAGTGTCTTTGGGTATGGAAGTGGTTATTATGGCCTAGTTGTCTTCAGGCATGGTAGTGGTTGTTCTGGACTAGGTTTCTTCTGCCGTGGAAGTGGTTGTTGTGACCAAGGGTTCTGTGGGTGTGGATATGTGTGGTTGTGGTAGCCCAAGTGTTTTTGGGTGGGATATACATGTAGATGGGATGGCCCATGGGGTTGATGTTGGGGAGGTAGTGGGACTACAGTGGGATCTATGGGGTGTGTTTGATACATAGGAAATCTTAAAAAACCAGTGGAAAAGTGGTTTGGGTTATCCAAATGTCATTGTTCTCTTACTATTACATTACTAGAGATGTGTTAGTTGGGGAGTGAGCCTTGTTAACAATGGGTGGATAGTTTCCATGATAGTTGTTTTGGTCAGCTCTATTTATCATTGGGCATTAAAATGTCTCCCCGCATGTGCATGAGAGTTATTGATATTACCTACTCTGTATAACTATATACTCTCCCTACATTTATATCACTACTTTATGGTATCCATGAGAACACTGAGGACTATGAGGGTCCTTACTAGCTCGGGCATCATGAGTTGTCTTTGCTTATTTTACTTTCATTTGGTATATTCCTTCAGAGTTTATATTACATTTTAGCACTTTATTTTGGAAATTCATATGGGAGTGAATTTTGTGATTTATATTTATTTCAGTCTTTGGAGTTGTTTGGGATTTACCATCTTATCTCCAGTTCTTATTAAATAAAAATGGTAATGCCTTATATTTTACATGAGGTTATATACCCTTGATGAATTATTATATCAACTACACATAGCTCGATACATTTATTATATTGGACATCATTTTTGATATCATCGATTGATGGTGAAGAAGGATGATATATTCAAAATGACATTCTGTATAAGGTATGGACACTATGAAATTATGGTGATACATTTTAGTCTTATTAGTGCCTTTTTTATCATCATGGATTTAATGAATAATCTTTAGAGGCCATCTTGATCAATTTGTGGTAGTATATATAGATTACATTCTTGTATATTCAAAGAGGAAGGAAGAACATTAATAGAAATCATGTATTATACTAAAAACCCTTTGAATTGAAAATATTATTGAAATATTTACAATGTGAGAATATTGGATACATAATGTTTAATATTTTTTTGTCACATAATCCAAAGTGAGGGGATATCTGTGGATATAACAATAAATTAATATATTTAAAATTTTCCAATAAAAATAATGATTACTGAGATTTGACATTTTCTTTGTTTGAATTTATTTTATCAATATTTTTTGAAACATTAATCATGATTATCTAATCCACTCCTCATGGTGACTAGGAATGGAGTTATGTTGATATGGACAGAAGAATGTGAATTGAATTTATAAGAGTTAAAAATAAGGTTAGTTAGTGATCCAATGATCACACTAAGAAATAGTGGATAATGTTTTGGGATATATATTGAATCATCCTTAAAGGTGTTGGGATGTATTATCATGAAAAATGATATGGTGATAGCCCATGACTCATGGAAATTGGAAATCCATGAGAGAAAATTCCCAAATTTTAATTTATTGTTACATGTACTAATTATTGCATAAAATATTTGGAGGTATTACCTTAATGTAAAATGTCGTTACATATATTCGAATCAAAAAAACATTAAAATACATGTTCACTAAAAAGGAGGTCAATATGCACTAATAAAGATAGTTTTAGTTAATTAATCATTACCAATGATCAATAAATTACAAAACATGGTATGTGATCAAGTTAGAAGACATTGTGAGTCGATAGGACCATGTTGGCCTATCAATGATGAGTATCACAAAAGATCCTATATTTATGGATTTTCAATAGACAGACCTATAAATTTCAAAGGATGAACTGAAATCAAATATGTATCACATAATTGTTCAACCATATATACATGTTAATATTGAGGAGTCATAAAAAAATAATGTAGAATAAAAACCCATGGTTAGAAATGTTAATTATTTCAACATTGATTGGTATGTAATTTTAATGTTTTTGAATTCCGTTTGTATCCATATAATACAAGAATTAGTGAATGATCTATTGCATAAGGCACATAGTGTATCATTATTTATTCATCCTGAATGAACTAACATGATTAGATTCACTAATGGGTATTTGTGGTGGGATGGGATGAAGAAAGAAATTGGAGAATATGTTTCTTGCTGCTCAATTTCTAATAAAGTGATGAATGAGAGACAAAAGTATAAGGGGATGTTATAACCATTAACTATTCCAAAATAAAAATTTGAAAACATCCCCCTATATTTTTTCTTCAGACTTCCAAAATAATTTAAGGGAAATTATTATATATGTATTATAATTTATTTATATACGAAGTCGAAACACTTAATTGTTATCAGAGAATATTTATCTATTGTTAATATACCCATAATATATATTAAGAATGTGGTGAGATTGGATGTAGTACCAATCATTGGTATTATTATTTTATAACAATATCTTTTATTCCAGTATTTATATGGATCCTTATTAATCCCTCTATGGTAGGAAGTGCAGAAATAAAATATGATGGAATGATGATAGGAAATTAAAATAACCGGACCCGATCTTGTTCTACTAAAGTTATAGACAATTAAATCTATACAATATCACATAAGTGAATCACAGATTCAACAAATAAGTTATGTCAACAATTGATGAAATGTAATAGATTCTGAAAATATCAATAAATTATTTCTATAAATATCTTCTTAGAATAGATTAATGAGATTTGAAAAAATGGAAAATATAGGCCCTTGGTATATTGGTCATTTTTAAATTCTTGATCTTGTTAGGAAAGTATATTATACATTGAATGATTTAGAGATTCTCCATCTAGATCATGATGTATTCCATGTATCCCTACTGAGAAAGAACATACATTATCCTTAATATTTACTAATACCAGAATTCATTCGACAAGAGAAATATTTTTCTTTTAAAAAACATATTATAGATATTCTAGATCATATATATAAATGTTCTAGGAAACCAGACCAGTATCTTGGTTATTGTTTTATTATGGAATAATAAATTTGATGAATATATGTTGGGAACTAAAGTTTATGATGAGGGAGTGTTATCTGCATCTATTTATATCTTAGGTATTAATTTATAGAGAGAAATTCATTTTATGTGGGGTATAATGTAAAACACCTATATTTTTATCAATATTTCAATTTGAATAATATTAATTCTCTAATAGGATTTGTTGCATGAAACCACGAGTTGAAACTAACCGTGTGATACTGTAACAATAACCAAGAAAATAATTTGGAGGGAATAAATATGAATATGTAATTTATGAATTAAATATAATGTTCAAAATAAATATTATTTTATTGGTTTGTTATTTGAAATTAAGCAAACAATTATAGATAAATCAATTTATTATTCAAATTTATGTTTCCATCCAAAACAAGTTTATATTTTTTATTAATTTTTTTAAGATATAGAAAATGATTTTCAAAAAATGCATTTGTTTTTTCATACATAATGAAATAATTATATTGAATATAATTTTTTTGAATACAATTAATTTTTAAAGGAATTGTGAACATTCTTATTTTTATTGATAAGTAAAATTTATTTTAAATAATATTAGGAGTTAAATTAATTTTTTATTCATTTATTTTTAAATTTTCAAATTAATTTTAAATATTCCATTTATAGTTCATGTAATATTTTTTATACAAGAGTTTAATATACAAACAGTTTATGTTTTGAATGGGAATAATTCCCAAAAACTATGCTTCATAGAGTTTTACAAGTTTTAAATTAAATTAAATTCGATATCATAGGTATTTTGATTTTTTTAAAACGGATTCCAAATTTTGATTTATATAGAAAAAATTAAATGAATATTTACCTTTATTTATAGGCCAATATTAATAGTATCTTTGGTAAATTTGGTTACCATGGTAAAGGTTAAATTTGTAAATTTTGGTTAAAAATTCCATGATAAATATTATAAAATGTCGCAAACAAATGAAAAAATATTATTGAAATAATATAATTCTACACTTAAAATTTATTTATCGAAATGAAATTTTTTAGTGATCACGTGTCTCGTAAAATTATATATATAATATTTAAATCACAGAAAGTCATAAAATGGCTTATAATTTGTCTAAAAAATCCATTATGACTCCCCATGGTTACAATGGTATGTTATGAAAGAATATAAATGTAAATTTTAATCTTTATAAACATATTTTCATGATAAAAAAATTTTTCCACATTATTGGCCACATAAGAAGATTGGGATATTTATATTATTTTATTTAAAAAAAGTTAAATAATATCATATTCATATATTCAATACTATATCATTTTTAATATATAGTTAACCATAATATATATTTAACTCAAAATAATATCCTGAAATATATTTTATATATCATCATTATGGTATTTTGTTTTTAATTTTTACTAAATAAATAAGTATATGAAATAATTACACAATGCTGATTTAGTAATTACATTATTAATGGAAATATAAAAAAATGTTATTAAAATATTAACTATTATTCAATTTGACATAATTAATGTGGTAACAAAAATTCAAGATGACCATGACCTCATAAGGATATAATAAAATAGTTGGCTACAAAATAACTTATACCGAAGATATTTTTAAAATACCAAATAAAGATTAGTGTCAAGATTTACACTTATAATATTTTATCAAAATATTATTTTATTAGTTTTTCAAAACAAAAAAAACCTATATTATAAATAATATATTATAATATAAAATGATATAAATTTTTCATTTATGGTATTATTGACAACACATAAGTTAAAATTAAAACCCTTTAATACTAATTTTTTATCTTACATAAAATTGAAATCGGTTGATGAAGGGTAAATCAAATGATAAGGTATAAAATAATCAATAAATCATCTAAAATTTATTTTTTGATGATATTAAAAACATAACTCATATATTATTTGAATACATGGAATTTTTTATGTATTTTCTTAGATTCTGAATTACTTATAATAAATATTTATGAATATACAAAAGTTTTCACATCTCAATTATAAATTAAACCCCCCCCCCCTCACTTTTTCATATAACAGTGATCCTTAAACCTCATAAATTCACTTTTAATTTCAATTCTCAAATTACTTATTCACATTATAAAAATTCTAGTCATCTTAAATGAATAACTCTAGTGTCTATAAGAGGGTATCTAAATGTTGTTATTTGAAGAAGAGGCAATCTTCTTTACCGAAACCTTAAAGATTACTTCTTCTTCTACTTCTTATTCATGTATTGTTTTTTTGTAAAGTAATAAATCGAGTATAATCTATATAATGTGATTTTTTATTATTAAGGAATAACCATATTCAACCATTTATACATCTTATGAAAAATATCACCATGGTTGCGTAAGTAAAACATACCATTTCCACATCATGGTGTTATCATTTTTTTCATCACCACTTTATTTGGATGTGTATAATGATGGAAATAATATATATGATAATTATAAAATTATATTTATTGTGGAAAATAGAAAATTTACCATTCAATTAATTAGTATTTCATGATTAAGGGAATGATATCATCGCTCCTGCATGAGCATGGCCTACCCTCTCCACAACATGATGTGATTCATTTTCCATAATAACCATTTAATAATGATTATATATATTTATATTATATGTATATAGTCTTAAACATTATAAAATATATTAAATTCAATTAGAATTTACTTCCTTGATTTTCCATAGACCTTTTTGTTTTATAGTTTTAAAAAAATTATGATATAATTCATACACATGAACCCACAGGCATACAGAGTGGGTTCTATTAAAATAGTATACATTTCAACTTTAATTAAAATATTTTTAATAAAAACATGAAATATTTTCATGAATAGTATTCAGAAAATTTATCTTATCAAATATGGTTCTCTTAACCATCCTTAAAACCTATGAAAAACAATTTAAAGGATGGTATGAGCACAAAAAGCTTAGTAAGGGACATAAAAATAAAAATATGAACTATTATTACATGAATACGTATAATAATATAAATACATTTTCATTAATACATACTTATCTCCTAATAAGTATATTATAGTTACATTTGTAAATGATGAGATTAACATTAAACATGGAAATAAATTTTAAACCATAAAGTTTAATTAGGGAATTAATTACTTAATATTATAACCCTCATGACTACCATATGATTTTTAACCCTCATAGATAACTTAAATTTTAACCCTCACCACTACCTTATGGTGTATCTACCATAGCCACACTTAGAGTAAGAACATAGTTGACCTCCAACATAAAAATAAAAAATGAATTTAAGGGAGATATAGGTCACACCATTCATTATAAACAATTATTAAGAACAATGAAATAATCATAAAATAAAAATAATTTAAAAAAAAAACTCCTTTGGAATTTTGAAAAAAATTGATATTATAATAGGTATCTTGAAAGAAAATTCCATTACAAATATATTATATTTGAAGTGATAATTTATAAAAGGAATGGACCATGTGTATAAAATATAAATTAAAATATTATAACATAATATAATAAAAATTAATTTCACACATAATCTTAGTACCACATAAATAATTTAGTATAATATGAATGCAAAAAATGCCAATTGGGTTAAGAATTCCATTAACTCGGGTTCATATTACTTCAAACATGTTAAAACATCATGTATAATGGTTAAAATATATTTATTAATATATTAATGAACTAAATTCAAATTTATATTTATTTATATGATATTCTTAAAAGATATTGCAACCCATTTCATAAAAATATTTTTTTATTCTTTCAGTTGCATTTATATAATTATTTCCCTAGTTGGTTGATTCTGGATTTTTTTTTGTCAAAATAGTGGAAAATATAGAATTGAAATAATTTTTTATTAATTAAATTACATAATATAAATGGTATTTTATATCATTTTTGTTATATTGTAAGAGGATGAATAAGTAGATAAAAGAATAGTGATGAAGATGAGTTTATTTTGGTGATTTTGGATCATTATGAACCCTATTTTTTCATTAATTAATAGTATGAATGAAAAAATGTTATAGAATATAATATAACAAATAATATTGATAATAAAATCTTATTTGACCATACTAATGGTATTATGTTAATAAATGAAGGTTCTGTTGAAAAATGAATGTGTATCATCCATGATGTATGTAAATTGGAACATCCAGGATAATGTTATCATTTTTAGAATAAAAAGGAGATGATAAGAATATTTATGGTGAGTATTTACAGAAACAAGATAACATTATAGTATATATTTAAAAAAATTATTTTTCCTTCCACTTGGATAAGGAGATGTGAAAAGATTATATGAAAATAATAACTATATAAAACAGAGTAAAAGAAAATCAAGGTAAAATTTACCTATTGAATTCTCCACCTTGGGAACCTCATTAAGGAACTTTTCATTTGTATTTTGGTGATTCTAGAAGTTTTTGGACATGGGTATGATTAATTTTAAGGGTATTATGATGAAATTAAAAAATATACATGTATCAACCCAAGGTTGAAAAAAATTAAAATTTCATTAATTTTATGGAATACTTAATACATTAAACAAAATATCAACCAAAGAAAATTTTAGATTAGTTTCATTGGAAAAATGGAACATTAAATTCTTTAGTATTGAAATTTGTTTAATTTCACCCAAAAATATACTCCCATTTTCTACTCCATCTAAAATATTTTTTTATATCATGGGTAAAGAAAACATAAGAAAGGGTGAGCTTAAATTCTCAATAATAGTAAACAAGGTTGATATGTAAACATAAAAATTTGCATAAAGGGTATGAGAATGTGTTCATAGCATTAAAATATCAGTCCCTTCATATCAATGTAATTCTAAAATTCTAAAGAAATCAATGAATATAATAAAAAAGATAATAAAATTTTCATAAGGTATGAAATTATGACATAAACATAAACTCCTAACTTTGTGAACTTGTATAAATATTAATAGGTTAAATCACGTATGACATGAAATAAAGAAATTTAATAATCATATGGAAATAGAAACCAGTTATAATCATAAAATTATGGACATTAAAACCATATCCACGCATAGAATTGTAATTATGAAATCAAGTTCATGATTAACATATATACCTCATGAGTTATCCATCATTTCTTAAATAAATGGATAGAAATATAGGTCCCAACAATCTTATAATTAAATCATGCATATTTGTTAAAAAAACAAATTACATTCGACATATTAAAATGATGAAATAAAATGGGTTTTCTCAACATCGTCCCATCACAAAATAATCCATAGAAAATTAATGGATTTCATAAATATATTTCCATTATAAACCTAAAAAACCTGAGAAATAAATATAATAATATTCCTGAAACATATTCTTAATAAATAATTTCTAATTAGCTGGAAAATATTTTTTTACAAAACACATGAAATTGATTCTTGAAGAAAATATACTATCTTGTTTGGAAACAATTTCTTTTTTTAAGCACCATGAAAATTTGAAGGAAAAGAATTACATTAATGATAACCAAGAAAAATTTAAGGTAAAATTCTTAGAAATAAGAAATTATTAAATCAAAGAAATGTATTCATATTATATATGATAAACCAAAATTATTCTTATACTTGTTCTCGAAATATCAACAAGATCCCCATTTTAAAAACCAATTAATGATTCTTCTCAAACAATGCTTTAAAAAGACAAAGTTGAGTAAAAATGATGTTATACATCCATAATAGAATTGAAAATCATTTAATGAATAAAAGTTAATAAAATGGACATGGATGATAAATAAATCACAGTAAATATATACATATAAATAGTCTATGATAATAATGAGATTGGTAAATTATCCCTTACCATAGGTTGGGGTACCTTAATATGAGTAAGAAACTTGTCTCCTTCAGCGAGCTCTCTACTGATCTCCTATTAAGGATCTAGTTTGTCTTTTGGGATAACTAGAACCTCTATAATGAAATTAGGGATGTTGGGAAGGGAAATGAGTAGTGTATGGCTGACCATTAATTCTCAAAATGAAGTGAATAAATGATAGAGGAGGGGCTCTTTTATAATTGAGGTGAGGGGAACCTTTGGAATCTCTCATATTAATAATTTATTATAGAATTAAAACACATGAAAACAATCAAAATATCATAGTTTCAAATATTATAAGAGTTATGTTTTTAATATCATCATCTAATAATGTTTGGTTATGTTCTCTATCAATGTAATCCTTATCCATTTAATTAATACTTAGTTATTCTATTTGATTTTTATTTACGGTAATGAATATATCAATATTGAATGAGTGAAATATTCATTTAAATGAGGTAAATTTTGAAAATAATTTAATTATATAGAACATTTCCACCATATCATAATTTCTATATATTTTTTCAAAAATTTATTATTTTTATATAATTAATAATTCATTATTCTTGAAAAATATAAATTGTGTCCATTATGAAACTATTCAATTTGTAGATTTTTTAGAAAAATCAAGGTAATATTTTAACCTAGGGAAAAATTATTATATCCCTATGGGGTCATGGTCATCCAGAATTTTTTTGTATAGATGAATAATTGAAAAATATATTTATTTTAATATTTTTAATAGCATTAATTTGATATTTCTATTATTAAAATAATTACTACATCAGTTTTGTGTAATTATTTAATATACTCATTTGTTGGGTAAAAATTAGAAATTAAATACCATGCTGAAGATAAATCCTATAGATTTCATAAAAATACCTATATTCGAATATATCTTTGGGAAAATCAAACATAAAAAATGGTATATTTATTAAAACATGAATGTGATAACATTAGCATCACTTTAAATAAAATATTATATGTGACATAATCATGTAATTATGGATCCAAATGGTCAATAACTGAACCCTTGGATGATTATGGCCATTATATACTTGTCCAATAATATTTGGTCATGTTTTCTAGTTTTTAATAGTCATTATAATTTTAATAAAAATTATTTTATTTATTTTCAATCAATTAAATAATTTCTCTATCATCAACGTATAATCCGTTAATGTAATTATTTATTTCATAAAAATTTAAAACAAATTACCCTAGAAAAAAAATTTATCTCTAAATTGAGTATTTATAGTTGAATTTTATATTTTTATGAACTTATATTAATAATAATAATGTTATTAAAATTAGTGTAAGAAATATATAACCTCTCATTTAAAAAATATATAAAATGACATAATCTAATAAATTTGGATTAAAAAGGGTACTATTTCGACTCATGAATGATTTTGGTAAAAAATCCATCATCCAATAATATTAGGATAAGTGTTAGTGTAATTTTATAATATTATATTTGCACTAAGTTATGAAATTTACCTTTTTATCGTAGTGATAAAAATTTATGAAATTACGATTCATAATGCCTAAAAATAAAAGAAATATATTTAAATAATTTGGACTCATTGATTCCAAATATGGAAAGAAATTTAAAATTAAATACATATAAATTTCAATAAATAATTAAAAATTAATCTCATTGTTCGAATGAAAAATGATGTTTAATGGATAAAAAATTTCAAAATGTTGAAATGTTATTACATCTAAATTCATTTTATAATTACTTTAAATGAAAAAAATTGTATTAATTGATAAATATATAAGAATTTTATAATTGAAAATAATTCCACATTATTATTTAACAATATAAATTATTTTTATGAAGGAAATTGTTTTCTATTAAAATTTAGTATATATGAACTACTCATCAAAGCATTAAACCTATTAGAAAAATATCAAAAAATCATCCAAAGTAATATTTATATCCAAATTCTATCAAAAAAGCCTATTTTTTATTAGAATATTTAAAATTACAAAAAACTAAATTCAAAATGGTTGATCCATCAAAATGCACTAATGAATTATTTTTTGAAAATTAATTCTTTCATCCAAAAACCGAATTTTCATTATATCATGTATTGAAAAAATATAATATAAATTTTAAACATTATATTGGATATATAAAAATTATATATCAATATTAAAACACATCATGAGTGATTTTATTGTTCCATAAAATCGCATATTTTTATTAAAATAGTTTTTTTTAAAACATTTCCTTTTATTTAAAATGTGTTTAATTTTCATTTAAAATAAATTTATAACAAACTATTTATTTATATATATGTTTAAAGAATATGTTCACAATTATATATTTCATAATCACCATTATAATGACAAGGTTATAATGTATAATAACAATATTTAGTTTTCCACTTAAACTCAATCTTCTGTGAAATAAAATCTATAAAATGAACGTGGAATTGAGTGTAGCACTGTCCAAGTTTAGTGTTTCATATACCACAATATAATATAGTGTTTCATTAAGTGCAAGATTATATTTGTGCAGAATATAACACAGTACATAAATAGAATTTAAAAAATATATATCTCATAAAAATCATGGGGTATTATATTATACCTCCCTTAAAATGGATTTCACTCTCAAATTTCATCTCGATTATAAATGGATTAAAAAATGAAACATTCTTTTAAAGAAATAAATTTCTTAAATTTGAAGACAAAAACATTAAAAAACAGTTTTAAAATAACAGTTACCCAATTAAGTTCTTAAATTGGTATCTACTTAAGAGGACATAGGTGAAGATATTTTGATGAAGGAAAAGGACAAATAATCAAAGATATTTATAAAGATCATTGATCACATGAATGTTTTTGATCTTGAGAAATATACAAATCACATAAGCATAGACTAAGGAATCATGAAATAGGCCATTGATATCATCATAAATAATTACAATATGACACCCTTTTACATTATGATCTATTTTCATAATGTTGATGCATTTCCATGGGAAGATATACTTACACGATTTTGGTAAAATCTCATAGCTGGTTGTCCCTTGAAATTTTTTCACATTAACTATTATTCAAATAAATTATGATTAATATTTTCTTCCTAAATCATTGTAAAATAATTTGATAAATTAATATAATGATAATTAATTCCACCCATCATTATCATAAGAAAAAGTTAACACATGTTATCAAATATGCATAAGTCCATCTATGGTAAGATAATTCAAAACTCTAACAAACCTAATCTGATATTTAACATAAACATTCCATATATTCATAAACATATAATCCTTATGAAATATGAAAATCTAAAACATTAAAAAGTGGTTAACTAAATCAAATTAACATTTATCGAACATATATCATAATGTATCTTTTATTGGTCACATTCCAAATATCTGAATTCCTTCATCATGTATTCTATTTTCTAGACATCCATATTTTAATCGTTCATGTTTCCTTATTATAATATATTAAAATCTTTAATCTTTATTCATGATATCAAAATTCACATTTCAACATTCCATAATTAGTTATAAGGAAATCATTACCACCAAATTTAATTATTCATATCCAACCTATTTTTATACAAAAATAATCAATATATCATCACGCTCATATTAATGGTTATCCTTCCCTTAATCATGTATTTTCAAAAAATACCAACTTATTACCTCAATAACTATTCATGTTTACTAGTACCATTTAGTATATTCCCCTAAATACTTATGGAAAACTATAATGGACCAATATATAGATGTTTCATTATTTAATAATACCATAAATTTACATCCATTACAATATTAATGAATTATAATATATAAACACTCAATAATTAAACCAATTTATTTTATTAAGATATATATCTAATAGTGATCCATGGTGACATTCCTTTGTCAATATATTATGAGATTACAGACCTTTATAATCATCATTAAGCCTTCAAATTTTGAATTAGTTAGCATAATTCACATTTTCATTGAACCTAAATCACTTAATTTAATAAGGTTTATTATTTAGAGTTTTTTATTTATTCACATTATTTTAGAAAAATAATTTCTTATATCCTTCATTCCCACACATAAAACATTTATCGGCCCCCTGGATAATATTTCCTTCATGTGTCCTTCCACACTATGAGAATAATGAAAATATAATCAACTTTTCTCCATTTTTTTAGAGTTTACTTCGATCACTATCCATATTGTCTTATCATAACCTTGAGAAAGATGGGTAACCTCAACCTGTCTTTTTTAAGAGGTGTATAGAGAATTTATGTACTATATAATAAGTTCTTGAACTCACCCCAAACCAATCAGTCAAATTTATCTTGCTGCCTCATATTTTGGATAATGTTCAATCAAATATTTTTTTTACCTACCATGGGATAAGGTCCCAACATTACATTATCATATTTTCAATAGAAAAGAAAGAAAAATAAATTTTCAATGGAATAGATCCATTTATAATCAACTAGGAGAATAGTCATTCCACTAAAACAATGTGGACATTAGATTAAGAAGGAATCAAGAGGACATTTTTCCCTATATTATTCATTTTGAAGCCCAGTAGGATTCATGTAAAAAACATTATCTTTCTAGCTTCCATAATATTTAGTTACTCATGAGGAAAATCATTTGATTTCCCAACAATTCTAGATTTAATGTGGTTCCTTTTGTTTAAATACATTATTTAAATCCCGAAATTAATAGCATGCGAGGCAAAAATCATACTAGGAATATAACATAATCAAGGGGAATTACTTTTAATCTCTAACATCGTTGGTTTAGTACTAGGTTAACTATGATCATTAATAATTTTCAGGGATTTTAATCTTTAACTCTAACTTATCATCAGGGAAATATATAGGCATATCCTTATAAATATTTACACGAATCACATTACTGTTTTCACATCCATGGTACCAAAGGTTGAATAAAACTATACTTTGATACAGACTATAATTAACCAATCATGATGTACATGAACATTACATTAAAAATCAGGAAAACCTTATACATTAATAAAACTGATTCCCAAAGACCGTATTAGTTTAGTGACATTGTAAATATGTATAACTAACTACTAGTCAATTGAATGATATTCAATGTTTCCCATAGGTATAGTCCTCTTTTTATACTCTTACCTAAACATAATCTTAATAACTTAGGGAATAGAAAAATTAATAAAGGGTGAGATTATATGCTTATTAATAGTAAACAACGGTGATATATAAACATAACATGAGGATAAACTCTTTGAGAATGTGATCATATCATTTAAAGATCAATCCCTTAATATCAAAGGTAAACAATAATCATAAAAAATCAAGGAACATAATCCATAAGATTGTAACATTGACATATTGTGTGTAAATATGGCATAAAAATCAACGTGTAAAATTTTGAATTTTTATAAATATTAATAAGATCACTCGTTAAGGAATAGAAACAAAGAACTTGCATAAAAATATATACATAGAAACTAGGTTCACTTAGAAAATTATTGACATGAAATCCAGGTCCATGTATAAAATTTTTAACATGAAATTGGGTTAACACAAAACATAAATACCTCATGAGTTATCCATATTTATCCAATTAATTAGAGGGTGATATATTTCCCACCCATCTCATAATGAAATCATACATAGGTGTGAAATAGAATTAGAAATAATTCATTCTATCAAAATTAATTAAATAAAAGTGGTTTCGCAAAAATCCTTCTATCATAAAATAATACATATAAAATTAATATATTCCATAAATATATATCGATCATAAACATAATCATCCATGGTAATAATAAAAATAAGATAATTGAAACATATAATTATTAAATAATGATTCCATATATGGAAAATAATTTTGATAAAAAATATTTAACATATTATTGATGAAGAAATCCATTGATTTTAATAACATATGATTTTCTAAAAACACCACACAAATTTAAAATGTACTAATTTCATTGAACAGGACCATGAAAACATGCCAGAAAAGATTAATGGAAATAAGGTTTAATTAAATCATAAAAATCCACTTATTCTGTAAAAGATAAAAAATCATTCATCTCGTACTTATGCCTGAATGTTATGAAATACCTTTTTCGGAAAAATAAAGACAAATTAATTTCAAAATGTGTATGAAAATGTCAAATATGGGTAAAATGACTTTAATAATCGATGAGAGAATTGTAAAAAAATTTATGAAATAATTTTTTAAAAAATATGGACATATATGATAAATAAACCACAATAAATACTTATATATAAACAATAGTGAGTAATAATGAGATTGTGTGATTATCCTTTACCTTAGGTCTGGGTTCCTTTGAATGTATTAGAAACTCATCTTCTTATGTGAGCTCCCTATAGATATTCTATAAAGGCACTACAATTGGATTTTTAGAAGAAAACTACCTATTAAATTTTAATAGAGAAGTTGAGAATTGAAATGGGTAGGGGATGGAAACTCATGAAGGGTCAATGTGAAGTAGAGAAATTAAAGAGGAGGTTCCCTTTTATTTTTAGGTGTGGGGCACATTTGGAATCTCTATAAATATTAATTTATAATAAAATAAAAACCCACAAAACCCTAAAAATGTCTTAGCCTCAAATATTAGATTATGTAAGTTTATATTCTCATATACCAATTAATTTTATACCTTTTTTCGTATAAATTTAATCCTTATACTTTGTAATTAATACTTAGTTATTCTATTTAATTTATTTAGTATTGTAACAAATTTGTAAATTTTTATGGGGTGAAGTATTAACTTATTTGATATAAATTATAATATAAATGAATAAATTAGAAAAATTTCCCCAATATTATATTAATTATATATTTCAAATTTTTTTCTGATTTTTAAATAATTAAATAAAACACTATTTTGTCAAAATATCATAAGTGTAAATTTTTACACTATTTATTTCTAGGATTTTTAGAAATATCATGACAAGATGATTACCTCAAACCATATATTTTATTATATCCCTAAAGGTTATTGGTTATCTATAAAATTAAATGGTTATTGGAATCATACATAATAATATTTATTTTAAAATTTTAATAACTATAATTTAATATTTCCATTAATAAAATATTTTCTACATCAGTATTGTGTAATTATTTAAGACAATTATTAGTTGGATTTAAATTGAAAATAAAATACTAATATAAATATAAATACTTTATATTTCATAAGAGTACTTATATTCAAATATATATACTAGATATTCCAACATTAAAAATCTTATATTTTTTAAAACAAGAATGTCGCAATGTTAACATCACATTAAATAAAACATTATATGTGTCATAATATTTATATTATGGCTCCAAATAATCAACAACAAGACCCTTGTAAGAATATGTTCTTGGTATAATCTACCAATAATAATTTTTCAAGATTAATGGAATTTTAATCATTTTAATAATATTAATACAAGTTATTTTATTGATTTTTAATAAATAAAATATTTTATGCATCCTAAATATAGATGCCATTAATGTAATTATTTTTTTCTAAAAAAATACATATAAATTTACATGAAAAGTAAATAAAAATTATATTTAATATTGGTATTTATATTTGAATTTACCTTATTTATTACATTATTTTAAAATTTTCAGATTTATTAATATTTGAGTAACACATATGGAACATTTTATTAAATTAAATGTATTAAAAATAATAATCTAATCCAAGTAGATGAAAAATAGTACTATTATAACTAAAGATCATTTAGGTCAAAAATAACTCATCCAATTAAATTAATATAATTGATAGGTTGAGTTTATAATGTTATATTTACCTATAATTACAAAATTTACACTTTTACAATATTAATAAAAATTACTCATGTTATTATTCATAATGCCCCCCAAAAAGAAAAATAGTTACATAATATGGAATCATTTATTCCAATTATGTAATAAAATTTTCAATATTTGAAAACATTGGATTTTTATTATATAATATAAAATTAATACTAGTGTCAAAATGAGAAAGAGGTTTGAAATGTTAAAAAAGTACAAAGGATTGAATATTTTTTACATCAAAATGAAATTTAAAATTAACACCAATGACCATAATTATATTAAATGTTAATAATACATTGTATTTATAATTGGAAATCATTGAATAATATAATTTAACAATATAAATTCTTTCAATGAATCTCATTGTTTTAATTTAAAATTTATATTATTTTTATTTTTCATGAAAACATGATTCTTATCATAATAATATCAAACATTCAACCGAGAAAAATTTTAAATCCCACTTAAAAATAAAAATTATATTTTTTTAAAAAGAATATATAAATGTTTCAAAAACTGGATTTTATTATAGGGGCATCATCATATGTTTGTAAATGTATATTTTTTGAAAAGTACTAATTTTATCCAAAATAATTAATTTGTTCATATATCATGTCTAGAAAAAATATAAGATGAATTTTAAACATTATATTGGATATTTAAATAATATTTTTCTTTAAAAACTTTCAATAGTGGTATATTATTTCATAATGTCACTTTTTTTATTCTAATAGTTTTCCATAAAACATTTCATTCTATTTAAAAATGGCTTTATTTTCATTTATAATTATTTGCCTTACAAAAAATTATTTATATATATTTTTGTAAATCATATTTTCAAAATTTATTTATTCATACTCCCTATTATAATGACTAGGTTATAAGTAGAATAAAAAAAAATCCCTAAAAGTTGATTTTTCATGAAATGAAATATATAAAAAGAAATTGAAAATGTGTGTCACACTGGCTAAGCATAGTGTTGCGTATAGAGCAAGCTAAGATGGAATTTCATTTAGTGCAAGATAATTATGATATATTTTAAAATATATGACCTGAAATTTTTAAAAAATTCTATCACATAAAAAATCATTGGGGTGATACTACAAGGATTTGAATTGTGATCAAAATAGATGGTTAGGGTTGAATTTTCAATAGAGGAAATGTTTGTTTTCTCATTATTATATTAATTAGTTTTTTATTTCGCCCTTATAAAATTATGTTTTTTATAGTTATAAATAATGATATTAAAATAATGAATGGAATTTCTATATTTTGTGTATACATCATCCTTACATAATTTATGAATTAATAATTCATGAATTTTTTAAATGCCGCAAATTATCATATTTCAATATTCACAAAAAATTAAACTATTTAACAAATCTCTTAAAAAATAACCCTAAAAACCTATTGATATGTAGAATAATAATATGAATTACATTTTTTAAAATAATTTCCTAAATATGGGGAATTTAATTATTATTTAAAATCATAATTCATTTGAAAAATTACAATTTTAAAACTACAAATTATTTTATAACACCTTAGAAATTTATTCAAGATCTCATAAAATCTTCCTATCATCATATTAAAATAAAAAATTAATTTATGTAACTATTTTATGAAAATTAATATTATTCTAATTCATTAAATTAGATATAAAATTATAAATAAATAGTTATTGTCTTCTTCCATAATATAAATATATTATCATCATCATCATCATCATCATCATCATTGTATAATTTTTATTCAAGAAAGAGTAGAAGCCCAAGGGCCTCTAGGTCCTAAGGAGGACTGATGTAGTGTAGGCTGAGGGCATCCCCTCTAATCATATTCACCCACAGGTTTAAAGCATGAGATGTTTTGGGGACATGTGACCTCAAAATCTTGACCTGCCTGAGATGCAAGGTGATCCTTTACTTTATTCCCCTGTCACCAGGTATGGGTGACATTAATATAGTTGGTTATGAGTGACATAAACTTCTTAATGATGTAAGATATCGACCAAGGTGTGGGAACTCTCCCATGAAAGTAGTCATGTGTGATCACTGAGCCAGTCTCCTCCAGAGAGAGGCTCACATACTTTTTCATAGAAAGGTTGAGCCCGGTTAAGACGACATTGGAATATGCTTTTAAGGAGTTTACACTCCATTATTAAGCCGTTATGGCCATGTAAATACTCCACATATAGTTCATCGCTTGACCACCTCCTCATAGGACACCTGAAGAGCAAGATCCATCCTTATTCAACTTGAAATCGTTTGTAGGGGGAGTCCACTGTACCCAATGGAATTGTGACGTGGGATGAGCCACCAAGTATATACCATACATAAATCGAAACATGGGTGATTATATCCAATTTCTAATTTGGGTCACCCAGTTGACTAGTAGGCTCCATGTGAATACAATGAGTGATCTCCCAGTTGACATAATCCTTTAATATCTTGCCCGGTTCCTAGTCTTGATACATGGTTTTGGAACAATCCAATAGTCCTAATTACTATTCATAATGGATAAGTTTCTATTTATATGGTCATGTTACAGTTTCATTATTATAATATCTATATTTAATTTAAATATCAATTATTTATTTATAAATTTATAATAAATTTAATTATTTAATTATATTATGAAATGAAATTATTTTATAAGTACCCGGGATATTACATTCTCACCACATTTTGAAAAAATTTTCCACAAAATTTTGATTAACACATTAACAAATTTATTATATAGTACCCACATAGATTTTTTTTAGATTCCCATGTTCCTTCTAAGACCATTTATTTCTCCAAAAAACATAACCGGTTGAATTAAAATATTCTGCAATACATGCTCTCTATGGTCATGAATCTAAACTTGTTTCTCATCATAAAAAAGGTTCACATCCCTATGAACTACTTCTAGTCTCAAAATATGACATATATCTGGAAAATACATTCTCAATATTCTAACATGAATATCATTTTTTGCCTTAGATAATCTTGAAATAAATGTTACACGATAGGTGATTAGTCTAATATTATTAATTATTTCATATGTTCTAATGATATTTTGACTTATCATTCCATTTTTACCTAATAAAATTACACTTTTCCAAGTAATGATTCTAAGAAAAAAAAATAACCTTCTAATAATGAAATGTATTTCCTCCTATTATCTGCATAACCTTTATGCCTTCTTGGAGTAGTCCACTTGTGCTACCGGATCATCTCCACTTTCTCAGTCACTTCCTTTACTAAATTTAGTCATCTCAAAATACATACCATGAATTAATCTCAAAATGTAATGAATTATGTTAATCCAAACATCCATTATTGTCTATTGAATAATCTTGAATCATATCCTCAAATGTCTGAATTTTTTTCTTGGTCCAACAACAAAACTAAAGTCGAAAAGAACTGTTGAAATTTAATTCTATTCCCAATGACTTCATAATTCTATTCTAAAAGATATAATTGAACATTTGATCATGTCCAGATACAATGGAAATAGGAACTCCTGGTAACCTGGTTATATCATTGAGGTATAGTCATCAAATCTCATGTAATGACATAGTATCCAGAATATGAAGGAAATGTGAATATTTAGTTGGCCAGTCAACATTAACCCAAATTTCATCATTACATTGAGAATTATTTAGTATTCCCACCATGAAATACATGGATATAATCTGTCATTTACACTCTAGAATTAAAAATTTATAAATCATACCATTTGGTTATTGTGGCTCAACATTAACTTGTTGAAAAATTAAATATTTCATTTTAAAATATGAAATATCAATTTTTATTCCATCCCAGTAGAAATACACATGAAGGTCTCTATACATCTTTGTGCTTCTAGAAAAAACTACAAACAACAAAAAATAAGCATCTCTTAAAAAATATTTCTTAAACTATGAATCACAGGGATCACATCATCTCTTCCCAAATACAAAAACATAATGTATATCAACATAAAATTCTGTCACCTAACCCTTTCACCAATTTTACCTTATTTCTAGGACTCACTTATTCTCTCTGTGATTGATTAATTATTTTGAGTGAGATTACTGTACTAAAAACAGAAACAAAACATTGGAATTTTCTTCAGTAACCACATTCATGACAGAATTCATAAAATCATTAATCATTAGGTCTTATTCCAATGGAAACATGGTTAATATTGGATGATGTTTCGAAATCATGGATTATGACACATTTTTTATTTTCCATTATAGTAATTTATCATGAAATCATAATCCTTAATTAGTTAAATCCATCTTCTCTATCTCATGATTAATTCCATCTACATTAATATATACTTCAGACATTTTTGGTCAGTATATACTTTACATTTAGCTCTGTATAATAGATGCCCCAAAATTTTCAAAGTGAAAAACCAGCAGCTAATTCCACATGATTTGTTGGATAACTTCACTCATTGGGTTTTATTTTCTATAACTAATATGTAATTAACTTATTTTTTTGCATCAGAACACGACCATGTTTCTTCAATTGAGAATCAATTTAGGTGAAAAAATCACCATTTCAAGAACAAAGGGCCGAAACTTGAGCATTAACCAATCTCTTATTTTTTCTGGAAAATAAAAATCACAAAATTCGATCAAATTAAATTTACCCCATTTTTGTATACATATATATCATGCTCAATAACCAGGTAATTAGTTATAAAAATTGTTGTTATTAACCTGCTAATCCAATAAAACTACAAATCCATATATCATTTTTATTTATTGGATATTCATTAACAACTATTTTTTGTGGGACCAACTTTTATTCCATCTAATTTACAATGTTTTTAAGAATTTAAATCTATTAAAAATAAATATTATATTTTCTAAATATTTCCTATATATTGTTTTATTTATGTGTTTTCAGGAAAATAATTAAATATTTTCATGATCCACAAAAATTTTTGAAAAAACCAAAAATAACATCAATAAAAAATTAACAAAATTATCGAAATATTCACAGAATATTATATTCATCAAATAATTGAGTACAACAAAAAAAATTTAAACAAAATGGAATACCAAAAAACTCATAATTCACATACTAAGTAAGAAAATTTGTTTTGAGGATTTCATCCTCCTTTTCCATCATCTATTGGTACCATGATCTAAAGTTAAGCTTGGATAATTAATAAGCTCACTAGAGGTGATCAACCTTGTCATCAATATTAAAAAAAGGATACTTATTCATAAAATTAATTTTATTAAAAGTACTATAATTTATGAAACTCCTCATGTAACCATCATTGTTTTTAAAAAATTTAATATGGGAACCCCATTGAGATTTGATATGATAAATAAATCCTTTATCGAGAAACTTATGCGACCGATATTTTCAATTCAGGATGTTCCACATGAACCATTCAGTAAGAGGCTTCTGTAATTGGATTTGCATCAAGAACCAATTAAATAATAAATTATACTTCCCAATAAGTTAAAACATCAGGAAATAAATTTTTACAAACAACCATGGAATCATTTACCACTAACACGTCATTAATCTAAATAGTTTTATATATTGATAATATGAGAATAATAACATTCCATTCCATCTTTAATCAAATTCTAATCTTCATTATATGTTATCAATTATATTTTTTAAATATTTTATACAAAAATTAATTATTATATAATATAAACAACTTTATATTTATAATCAATCATAGAATGATAAATAGAAAGCCAATCCTTACCTATAATATGACAAAACTCTACTAAGTAATAAACAACACATTTTGGTGGTAATTTGTCTCTAAATACAAGAGCACATATATTTTTATAATTCCATTATGTGAAAATATATTAAGTAGTGTTTTAACAAAAAGTTCTTTCACATTTTATGTGGTGAAATTTAAATTTTTTGTGGGAATTTTTAAAAAATAAGTTAATGTGTGGAGACTAGAAAAAAATGATAAAAAAATTACCTTATCTAACTTAATTGTATGGAATGACATCTATTGATATAGTCCAAATGGTTCTCACTACACCTTTTCTCTTATAATATGTCTTCTTCCAATCAAATAGATCATTATTCGGGAATGAATTCACATAATCCCTTATCTTACCACATTTAAAACCCTTTATAGTTTTTTATGATATTTAATATTAATATCATTTTCATTACAATATAGATTCATATATCCATGCATTCCCCATCAAAAACACTTCCCGATTTTGGTGATACAATCCCCTAAGAGATTTTTACCACAATTTCCAAATATATAAACTGGACATTCTTACCTCCACATTTCAATAATTGATTCTTACCCTTTTATTTCCATCTCGATAAATTATTCTGGTTGATTTCAATGTAAATATGATCATTAAGAAAATTATTTCTACCCGCTCCTCACATTAGAAAATTTTCTAAAAAAAATTCAATTCATGGGAGTCCAATGCCCTTATATATCATCACTTTAATCACGAAAAAATAATATTTATTTTTATATAAATATCCTCAATATTATTTAGGGAATACCTGCAAAATCTAGTAATGTTTTATTCACATATGGTAACTCAGTAAACCTCTATTTGATTCAATTAAATGAATTTATTTTAGATCCTATGTCGAACAACTATAGGAAATTATTTTTAAAGGAAATAATTCTTGAATTTATCCATTTCTATGTCATCAATCTTCTCACCAACCCAGATATTTTTGACCATTTAACTACCACTATTCAAATTTACCTTAAAAATTTTAAATCATAAGACTTACCATTTGATTATATAATCCCCCAATAACAATTCATATATTTTAAAGGGAATTAATATTTCTATCAGTTGCCACTATTTCATAAGATCCCCAAATACATGATTGTGCTTCCTCATTAAATATTACACTATCATCATCTACCTTTTTTAAAACATTTGTTTTTATCTTGAATATATTTGAACACAATTTATAAATTGTGTAAATTGAACCATTACAATCACAAACTTTTTGGCTCTAATTCCCACCATTATAGGTTGCGAATTTAGAAAGATATCGTCCTCTAAATGCCTTCCTAATTATGATTCCCAATTTCTTTTATGCAATAATTATTATGAATAAACTTATATTAGATGAATAAACATGGTAATATTAATGGTCTATATCATTCCAACATAAAAATATGGTAAAATGCATTTATGGTATTCCGGTATCATCATACTAGCCCCAAACGTTTTCTAAACAGCTCTATGAAACCAACTATATGTACCCTCCCTTAAACATTACATAATCTTGTCAATTACATTAGAATTAACTAACTTAAATTTCCATATGTCATTCCATTTTATAATTTAAAAAAAATTGGTCATAATTCATACATATCAATCCAAAAACATACAAAGTGGGTTCTATTAAAATAATATCCATTTCATCCATAAAACAATTTTTTTAATAAAAAAATTTAATATTTTCATGAATAGTCTCCCCAAAATTCATATTTGTATCTAAATTTCTCATAACCATTCTTAAAACCTATCAAAAACATTTTAAAAAATATATTGAGAAAAATAAGTTAAGTATGGTACATAAAACAGATGAATGGAAACTATTACTACATGAATACTTATAGACATAGGAAATAATTTTTTAAAAAAAATACTTCTCACACGATAAGTATCATATATATACTTTCTGAAAACATGATATTTCCATAAAATATAGAAAACATAAATAATACCATAAATGTAAATTGGGGAATTACATTCTTTTGATTTTAGCCATCACAATTACTATGTGATTTTTAAGCCTCCTGGATACCTTCCATTGTAACCCTCATGAAAACCGTATGGTGTAACCATCGCAGTTACACATGGAGTAACTATACAGCCAACCTCAAAAAAACATACCTAATTCATTGGAGGGAGATATAGGTCACAAAATTCTTTATACAAAATTCCAATGAGCAATAAAACAATCATTCAATAAGAATAATTTCATAAAAACATTCCTTTTTAATTCTATTAAAATATAAAATTAAAAAATGTTTTTAATAGATTAGTCCATTTAAAATATAATATATTTAAATTAATAATTGATAAAAAAATTAAAATGTCTATATATTATAAATAAATATAATAAAAAAATATAAAATCAAAATTAATTTAACAAATACTGTTTTTCCCATGTAATAAATTAAGAGCTAGGTCAACCCTAATAATGGATATTGGGTTAAGAATTCCCTTACATTGGGGTTGTCTTATATCAATAGTGTTAAAATATCATGTATAATGGTTTAAAGAATGTTATAAATATATTAGAGAACAATATTCAAATTTATAATTATTTATATGATATTCTCAAAACATATTTCCATCAATTTATTAATAATATTTTGTTATTTTCTATGTTTCTCATTCATTTATTTAATGTATTATATGGTTGGTTCATTATAATTTTTCTTTTATAATGGGAGAAAAACTATTGAATTGAAATTAAATGTTATTGATGGACGTACCTAAAATTAAATGGTTTTATATACGAATTTTTGATATGTTATAAGGTAGAATAATTACATAAAACATTAGTGATGAGCATTTGTTTATTTTTGTGAACTTTGATCATTATGAACAACTTTTTTTTAATTAATATTATGTATAAACATGGGTTACATAACATATTATAAAATATTATTTGTATAATAAAATCTGATCTATCCATAATAAAGGGTTTATGACTAGCCTTTAAGGTTATAATGAAAAATTAATTTGTATCATCCATGATGGTGGAAAATCGACACATCAGCATTGTTGTTCTCATTTATTTGAATAAAATAAAGAGAGGAATAATTTTGATGATGAATATTCCTATAAACATGATGAAATTATAGTATATATAATATATTTTTGTTTTAGTTCCACTGGGATATGGTTAGGTGAAGAGTGTATATGAAAAGAAAATAAAACAAAATGAAAGAGGAATTTTCCTTACGAATTATCCACCTAGAGAAAATCCATAAGGTCTATGTATTTGGCCTTTTGTTGAGACTATAATGTATTGGACGTTGGGAATATGTTTGGGACATAAATTGGGAATAAATTAGACAAGATAAAATGATTATTAGTGTGAGTATAATTGGTTGTGAGCTGTGATATTTGTAGTGGAGGAGAGGGTTGATTTCTCATTATTATATTCATTAGTGTATTGTTTTATCAAAAAAATATGAATATTTTTTATAATAATCAGTAAATATATTAAAATAATTATTTATAATACTATATTGTTTCATTACATTAGCCTTACATCATCTATGACACAACAATTATTGAATTTTCAATATCTCGTAAATTATCATAATTAAGAATTCACCAAAAATACAATTAGTTTAGAAAAATAACAAAAAAACTGCCATAGCATTTTTCAGTGTGTAGAACACCAATATTATCTATATTTATTGAAAATTATTTTCTTATTTTATTAAATTTATTTTTTAATGAAAATAATTATTTATTAAAAAAATAGTTTTTTTAAACTATATCAAATTTTATAACACCTTGAAAAAGTTATAAAGGTATAATAACATTATCTTACAATCATAAGAAAATAAAAAAAATAATTTATGAAACTATTTTATGAAAAGATATTTTCTTTAACATCATTGAATTAATTATACAAGTATAAATAGAAATTTATTTACTTATACAATGATATAAATATATAATATTTTTTTCAAGATACCTGAATTCTCTTTATAGTTTTATAGGTGAGGTTAATATTATAGTGGCCAAATTATTATTCATAATTTTCATGTTACTATTCTTATGGTCAGGTTTCTATTCCATTCTAATAAATTTCTTAATATCTATAAATATCATTTATTTCATTATAAATTTATAATATGTTTATTTATTTAAATTCAAAATGAAAAAAAATATTATATATGGACTAAGGTTTTTACATATATAATTAAAAAATATGATATAATTATATGCTATTCATAAGAACTATGACTTATTCGACATGAAATGTATATTGGAATGAAGAAGTTGACAACTGAATGAACGAGAAATATTAAAACATTATTAACAATGTGGTGATAAAATGATATAATAAGATCATATATGATATTAAAAAAATTAAAATAGTTCAACAATAAAATAATAACATTAATAAAACCATTATATAGTATTTTTAGACAAATATGATGTAAATCAGACCTACAGTAAGGGTCAATTTCAAAATATCATTTTTCTTATTGATTATTTATACATATCAAATTATGGGGAAATACTTATCTTTAAAATCAATTTTTCATAATTTATTTTAAAAATAAGTTTAATATTCTTATACAAGGGTACAAATTGATTTTTACCCATGTGGGAATTTTTAATAAATATTTTGAATGGAATATTTTTGACTTCTTTCAAACTAGATACTTCAAAACATATTGGTCAATAGTATGAAGAGGATGTTTTTAATTGATACATCATGAATGGATTTTCAAGGTTTTGTTACAAATTAAATACTTTAAACAAACCTTATAATCTTAAATGGTTTCACCAAATGAAAAAAAAATCTTTTAAAATTTGGTGTAATTTTAAGAATATAAATTGTTTTGAAGGAATAAGGGATATTTTCCTCAAGAATTGTTTTCATTTGATATATGGATTTTTTTCCATTTATGATAATAATATTTTATGTTATATATTATTTATCGGGATATTTTTCAAGGATATTATCCCTATTATTTTTATTTTTGTTTTATGATTATGATGGAATGATATTTTTTGAATCTCATTTCTTTTACATGAGTTATGATATGATGGAATATAATTATGAAACCCATTTCGTTTTATTGGTTCTTATATGATGAATTAATTATATTCCTGTTTCACACATAAGTATGGTTTTAATATGTAGTGGTGGGATGTATATATCCCTCCAATTAAATGGGTAATGATTTATTTCTCATATGATATGTAGGACTCAAATGATGACTGATTTTTGTTAGGAAATACATGGCTGGGTGGGTAGGACACTGCCAAGCACGGGGTTCAAACATAACACTGATGGGTCGTAAAACAGGGGGATTATACAAGGAGGAGGGGTGGTGCGTATCCCCTTGGGATCGGTCATTATGGCGTTCTCTGCCCGCTTGGACCATGTGTCTTCACTCCATGCAGATTCCAAGGTGATGTTTGCTGGCCTCCTCCTATGCCATCAGATGGGGATCTCCTTATCGATGGTGGAAACGGTCTCCCAAATTCTCCACAACGCCATACGAGGAAATGGTACCATCCCATGGTATATCCTTTACATCATCCGAAAGTGCAGGGGCATTATTGGCCCAAATACTAGTGTGGCCCACACATGGTGAGAAGGGAACAAGGTCGCGGACCACCTTGCCACCCTTGATGTTGCCGGTCCGGATCCCATTTGTATCCACAATGAGTCCACCATGAATGAAGAGGGAGTCAATATGGTTCGAGGGGATTCCCTAGGCCTTCACTACTTTCGGCCTCCTTAGGTCCCTTGTCCGGGGCTTTTGGGCCTTTCCTTCTTGAATAAAAATTTACTCGATGATGATGGTCTAGACAACGAGCCTTGACTATTTTGGAACTTATTTTCTATGGCTATTTTTCTTACACAATTATATTTCATATGCTACTCTCTCATAGAATATTTCCATTTATTATTAATGACATTTCATTATTTTTTCTATGACATGATATCCTGATCTTTGATATGAAGGTACTAAATTCCAAATATTTCAATTATTTCTCATGTATTATGATTATGGAATAATTTATATCTCCCTAATTTATCCTTATTGGGTAACAAATACCACCCTTTCATATGCTTTTTTTCCACAGGATATGAAGAACGATATTAATTATGATGTTTTAAAAAGAGTTCTAGTTGTGACGGAATACACAATAGATGATATATATGTTTTCCAAATCAGATTTTTATGTTTCCCAATTTTCAAAGACACTAAACCAATATAGTTATGGAATTATTTGGTTATGTTATGTGAGTAATACTCTTCTATTTTAGATTTAATATCTATGTATTAAAAGCATAGAACATTATAATTTGGGAAATAAAGGAATGAAAAAATTAAAAACTATATGAAATGTTTATAAAAAGAAAATTTTAGATGAAATTGTTTTAATTTTTAGTGCATATAATATCACGATATTGTTTATTTTATGATCCATCAATGATTAAATATATTTATGTTTTTTCCAAACCAAAAATTGTCACTAAGATCCATCATTTTGTTGGTTTTTCTCTATATTTTCAATAGATTGTGGAAAAATTTTCAGGACTATACAATTCACATATCATGATAACTGAGAAGGTAGACATGTTCCATTTGATATATGAATGTGAGGAAAATTTCAATGAACTTAATAAGAGATTTGTTATTGAACCTTTGTATACATTAACCATTTAAAGAGAATAGTTTTTAATCTATTGTTATTCATCTATAAAGGGTTTATGGTTTTTAATTATGACCAATATAATGGTTGCAGCTTATGCTATCTGATAATTGAAGGATCGCGAGAAGCATTACATAACATGTGATTTGGAGTTAATTGTGGTAAATTTTTCATTATAGATATAGATTCATTATCTATGTATATAAATGTGTAATATATATACATATTTTCAAATTTCAATGTATAAATTCACACATAATTAGTATAATATTCATTATAGAAGATTGTTATTGAGTATTAAATATAATGAATTTTCAATACACTACCACCAGAGGAATGAGAAATATGTGGCTATTATTTTGAGTCTAAATGATCATACATGGTTATCAATTTGTAGTATCACAAAAATAAAATGATATAAGTATTTTCAAAGGAAGGATAAGTAAATCCATAATGAATTGGAGAAATCATAGCATAATCAAATGAATATTAAAATATCTATCATTATGAATATTTAAGAGATGTATGAGGAAGATATCAACCTAAAATATAAGTATAGAAATGTTCTTGAGTTTATAATTTATCATGGTATAATGATAAGGTTCCAGAACTATGTATATATACTATCGATGAAAAAACTTTCAAAGTATTTATTAGATGAATCTCTTTGTTATGAATTATTACTTCGTACTAGAAGTGAAATGATTTATAATGATTTTGAAAACTATTTTAGGTCAGATGGCATGTAGAGAGATACAACAGATAATATATCTCAGTTCTTGGTATGTTAGAGTGATAAGGATTATAGATTAAAATCTAAGAGAATGGTACACCAATTACCCACACAAAAACGGAAATTGGAAAACATTTTCATGGAATTTCTAATTCAAATCCCAAAAACATCATAGAGAAATAATACTATATAGAAGATATTTAAATAGCATAAAATATCATCACAATTAATCTCTATAAAAGAAGGATTATCTCTATATAAACTTTCAATATTTACATAAATAATATGGTAATGTTTCATTGAGTACCATATTCAATTCGAACTGGAGAGGATATGAGGTTTACATAAATTTTCAAAAGAAGTATTAAAAAATATAATGATAAAGTGTTGACTTTCAAAAATGTACCTCATCATCAAATATATGGTTATTCAGAGAGAATAATTCAAAACATAGAGGAATTATTTTTATCTTTTTATATTTATTTTTAAAATTATAATTTATTAACAACTTCCTCTAGATCAATTCTCTAACTAATATTTCATTCTCTCACGCATTCAGATGGATCCTTATGAATCCCTCTAAGAAAAGTACTGTAGGGAGAGAATGTGATATAACGAAGTTGGATAATGAATGATATTGATTACTAAAATATACTAATAAATAGTAGACAATTTTATATCCATTAAAAAAATTAATTGAAATTGAAATCTTGTAGAAAAGTTATATTTATAATCATCTATGAGAATAGAAATTTGTATATGAAGATAACGTGTTTCTAACAAATTTTACATTATTAAGGTAATGATATTTTTAGTGAAGGGAAATCTATGAAATATATTTATTTGTACCTTTTTCATTCATTATTTTATTTGTATAAAATAATATCAGTTCGAACATCCACCATACCTATCTCAAGATCATGATGTGTTCCATGTATCACTCTTGAAAAAGTACATACCTAAACATTCATATGTAGTGAACTTAGAGTATGAGCTTTGGGAGAAATATAAATCTTTTGAGGAAACCCAATGGAGATTCTTGTTATTATAGAGAATTTTCTATAAATCAATGCCACTCTCCTTGTTAATGTTTTTTTTGAAACCACTAGTTTAAAAATCTATATAAGAACATTAGGATATGGTGAGGAAAATGTATCATTATATTTTTGTATGAGATTGATATAATCAAAATTGTATAAATTCATATTAATAGGGTTATTATTTAACACCCAAATATTTTATGAAATATATATATTTATCGAATAAAATAAATATACAGTATAGCTTGACATATATGCTACACCGGAATGTATCTAATGATTACAATATATTAATATTATTATCTAAATAATACCATTATTACCTTGCCATTAGTACTAGTGTAATGAATATGAATAAAAAAACTTAAAATATTTAACAAAATGGTTTTAAAAAATGAATAAATGTGGTTAAAAAATATTTAATTTTGAATTATAATATTATATGTTTAGAATATTATAATTTATCAAAAAATTATTTTTTGTTATATTTGGTGATAAATAATAAAAAATTAAAATTTTAGACATTAAAAAATTATAATATAGACACTATTTTTATCATTTTATTTCAAAATTATCATACGGATGATTTTTTTATTTTTATAAAATGATTATTTTAATAATAAATACAAAAAAATAATTGGTTTTTATTGAAAATTGATTTTTTCTTATAAATAAATAAAATGATTAATTTTTGTTTTAAAAAAAGGTAACATAAAATTATTTGAATTATGTGTATGTTATTCCAATTTATGTATTTATAATAATTTTTTTTTTAATTTTGATTTACATTTTTTGGAAACTTTTTTCAATCTTGACATTAGAAAACTATTTTCATGTCACGCTAGTGGGTTTGAATGTAACTTAAATTTTAAAAATCAATGAATGAAATTATAAAAAATGGCTTACATATTTGGAATAATAATAATTTATATTATATAATATATTTAAATTAATTTTTGATCATAATTAATTTTAAATATAGTAAAATTATTTACCATAATTAAGGTAAAAATATCATTATTGTGGGTGTTACACTAAAATAAAATGGGATTAAAATGACCCAAGACTATGAAAATATAATAAATTATAAATATTTATACCATATAAGGTCTATTACTATAGAATAATATATTTTTAATCCTTCCTAATGTGAGAATATTCATTACACATTTTTTATATGAAAAATTACATGTGTGCCACTCACCACACATATAAAAAGACACAATATATCCTCTCCTATTCAAACATTTATAATTTTTTAAAAAATAACTACCAAAATATCTTCTTGATTTAACTCATGTAATTTCATAATAATTATTTTTTTGATAAACCCATCCTATGGAGGATTTTGATGAAAACCTAAGGTGGTTACTCGAAGAAGATGTAAACTTCTTTAATGATATTTTTATTTTATTTATTTATTTATTAAACGAAGATCATATTATAATCTCAATATATTTTAAATAATAATATTTTTTATAGGAAATTAATTATTTAAAACCATCTCCACTTCCATAAAATGGGATACAAATCATCACTTGCATGTATGATAGATTGTATCTCGTGAACTGGTATTATTAAATTTTCATCACCACATATCACAATAATATGTAATTATGGATTAAATATTAATATATTATTTTCACTATTTTATTATACTTACATAATTTTTATATCACATATACCTCATTAAATTCCATACTATGGGAAATAAAATAACGTCGCTCATGTATACTGCATACTAACACATCGCGAAAAGATGTGATTCAACCACACGTTACATGGATGGTAAAATGGATGGTTATAATGAATATATGTGATGGAAATGAAATAAATATTATTATATAATTTCAATTTATTTTTTACATTTCTTTTTATAAAACCATCAAAAAATAGAGACAATATTCTTTTGTTTGAACATCATACCGTGTCTATGAAAGTTGAATTCTATTTTAATGTTTAATGTTTATATATTATTATAAATAAATATACTAAAAATATATTTTCTATTTATTTAATTTTAAAATTTTTTATATGGTGGAACTGTTATGAAATTAACTAGAGTAAAAAATAATAAATCAAAACATACATGAAAAACAATGTAGTTATATTATAAAATGTGACATTAACATTGAATTTTTTAAAAACAAATAATAAAAGGTCATTACAAAATAATATATGTATAATATATATATAAGTAAAATATATATAATATTAGTTCATATATTACACATGGGTTTTGAATGTATATGAAGAATGTTAAAAGGTATGGTACGGTATTTTTGTCTCGGTTTCCCTTCCATCCAAAATATGTTTTGTCAGGAACAAATATACCTTTGTGCCAAGAAAATGGGGTCTGGTTGGACCGTCCCCATAAAATATAAATAAAAATTCCAAAGTACATATTCAGGTGGAGAAAGGGGTTTTAAAAATTTGGGAAGAAGACACACCCCTCATATCAGCCTCTATCAATGGTGTACAAATGTCAGGAGTTCGAAAGGAACACATAGTAGTCATTTCTGTGACTGCACCCTTGGAAAAGGCATCAAACACTTGATTGGCCTCTCAGTAGGCATGAGATATCATTACGTTGAGATTCTTCACATGATTAAGACATCCAATACAGTGAGGCAAAATACACCATGGAATAGCCTGGTTTCTCAACATGAGAGAATGTACCGAATGTTCAGAGTCTGATTCAATCTATAAAAGGTTCCAGTTATGAAAGACAACATGCCTCAAGATATAGATAATGGCGCATAATTCTGCATCATATGCAATTCCAATCCCAATAAAATGATAAAAAGAGCACTTCACAAAACCAAGATACGTGTGGAAGACACCTCCATAACCCAATCTGTCCGGCTCTCCAGATGCAGTTCTATCAACATTAACATTAACACATGGAATGATCGGTGGTTTCCAGCAAATAAATTTAATCATCAGTGGCTTCTTCAGTTTACCTGTAATACAAATCATCCTCTATGTAGTAAAATATGAATAGGTATTATCTATGCATCCATTTTGTATTGCATTGTATGATTGAACATCTTGATGAACCAGCATTCCACTTTCATGGAAGGATGAAGCCTTTTTGTAAAACAAGTGGTTGTTTCGGGATGAACATATGGCATGAAAAACCGTAGTTGCAGCAAAAAGTAGCATATTCTGGACCTGCCCACTCCAACCAGACATGAAGATGTATATCATTAAGTTGTCCAGGAAGATATGTGAGCATAAATCCATGTTGAAGATGTCTCCAATGTAGTTCCATAGCTTCTAAGAAAAAGGACAACAAATAAAGATGTGTTGTATAGTTTTCGTATCATTCAGGCATAGATGGTAGGCAGACACAATACATTGACCAACATTTCATAATTGATTATGAATTGGCAACCTATTCCACCATATTCTCTAGAGAAGAAGAAGTCCGGAGGGCTGAACAAAAGTCTCTTTTAACCTGAGTAGCCAAGAACAAGTTTGTGTGGAGCCAAAAATATGAAGATTATAGGAATATTTGAGATTGAAATGTACGTTCGTGTTGGGCATCCAAACGAGGATATAACTATACATGAAAGGGTAGGTATAGATTTCAAGCCTAGTATGGGGAGTGAGCATGATTTTAGGATTATCACACTGATTTAGAAAATCTACTATAGACATATCCAACAGGTATGAGGGAGTATCACCACTATACAAGAGGCTTTCTAGTCAGATACTGTTACTATAGTTGATCCTAGAGTATCGGGACATAACCCATTTAGAGTTCTAGATAATTTCATTTAAGGATTTCCAAATGGTGGTCTAAACAGATGATGAAATACAGTGAGGGTAACCATTAATAAGCCTCATTCTGAACATGCATGACATAAAATCAATGGATGAGTCATTGGAGGTTAAAATATTCCATGTGAATTAATTAATGAGTCATTAATTGAATATCTAAACATCCTTGATTCCAAGACCACCCAACTCAATGGGTTTAATAAAATCCTTCCAATCAATGGTAATCAATTTCATTTCAGTGATAGAGCCTTTACAGCTGAAATTTCTCATCATGCACTGATGTTAATTAAGCAGATATTTTGGCCATTTATATAGTGAGAAGTAATAAAAAAACTGTTGGGTAATAACCGAGTTAACAAGGCACACCCTCCCATCTTGAGACAGTGTTTTACCCTTCCATTTCTCCCTCTAGATAATGATACCATAGTAAATTATATTAATATAATGCCTTCTTATCCTACCAAAAATAATTGGAACTGCAAGATAAATAAAATACAAAACTCCTTTTCTGACTCAAAGGGACCTGGCAACCCTTTTCTGTTTACCAACAGTAACTCCATCACGAAAAACAATATCATCATTTTTATGAATGCCCATGAATATCCTTCCAATTATGTAATGTTATGATTATATGAAAATAATCACTTATATTTCATTATCCTATGTTTATTTATATAGAATAAATTTTTTCAAATCATTTTCCAATCTCTATGTATTGAATAGTTTAAAATAACTTTTTATGAACTTTTTCTTTCTTTGTCTCCTTGGTCAAAAACATTATTTCTTCAAAATTCATATATTCTAAAATTGATTTCATTGTTGTAAATAGTATTAATTAAATTTCATTAATATGTATGAAATTATAAAAATCAATGAAATCTTCATTTTTATCAATCAAATATAATTTGGATTTGGCCAAAAAAAATTCAATACCATCTTCATTATAACATGTACAGCGTGAATGGAAATTTAATGATGGAATTAATATTATTTACATTGAATATATATTTATTTATTTTAATTTATACTTTAAAATAAATTTATTTCCAATTATTTTAAGATTTTTTTGTTTAAAAAAGGGGTATTTTCAAACATATAATATTTTCATCTTGTAATGTTCCATGGGATTTTTTATTGAAACTAATTTTCCATTTGAGATAACATAATTAGATGTTACATATGATTTACAATAGTTATGATCCATGTATATCATTATTATTATTCCCCTAAATAGTTTATGTTTTCGATAAAAATATGTTTAAAAAATATTTTTCACTTATGATGAATATACAATGAAAAAAAATAACGACATCAGATTATTTTTCTAATGGTTATGAATTGATGATATAATGAGATGACAATAAAACTTGTAACATTTAAAATTGTTATATTATGATGAAATTTTCATGGAACCCCTTACATTTTGTGGGTATTGATATGATAACTATGTAGTGATCTTGTGAAACACTCATTTTTTGTAATCATTCTGTGATTGATGGGAACAATATAACCTTCAAATTATTTGGGTAATTATTTATATAACATGATATAATAAAGATTGAATATGGCGTAAACCCATATTACTGAGGAACTTTGTCCAATATGATAGTTTTTGGAGTGAATCTTGACTACTACTATGGTTAGGCGAGGAAACTCATTCCAAAATTATTATATTTCTCATATTCCTTGATTAGTATTGAAATAATTCTCTATGCTGATGTGTATACCCCATATTTATGCCTTCAACCAGTGTTATGCTCTCATCTTTCATATAATTTTATTCCTTTATGTTTCATGTCTTCAATAATCCCACAATATATACTATGACTCATTTTTAAGAACAATGATATTCTTGTAATTGTTTTCAATTATAATTCCCATGTTCTCATACATTTATACGGATGATATATTATTATACCTATTTTTTTCTTATTTATCATCTTATATCATAGTTTATAATGGTTTATTTCTCTTTGTTATTATAAATATTACGATGTATTATATGTTTATTAAGGGTGATGGTTGTAAAAAATCAGTGGGAAATGAAGTAGTTGACATATAGACTTGTTATTTATGTCCCATTATTTCATAAAGCACTCTAAATATATGATCCAAAATTATGTTTTTGTATAATTTAATAAATATTTATGGAAACCCAATATTAACATACATGTATATTATATTATCTAACACCAATATTCATCACATTGCAAAAACAGGTGCCTAATGACAATAATGGTTTAGTTTCATTAGAATCATGGAACCCATTCTTCTAGAATGGTAAACTATCATCAAAACTATCTTTAAATATCTTTACCTATTTTACTCCTCCATAAAACCATTCTTTATAACCTTGGTATGGAGATATCAAAAAGCGGTGAACATGAATTCACAGTAAGGGTAAGTAAATAAAATATTTAATAAATACATTAATTTAAGGGTATGATAACTTGAGAAGCCAATTAAAGATCATAACCTCCATAAAAATATCATATTCATGAGACATGGAATACAGATTGGTATATTATAATACATGAATCATAAGTTAAAAAAGATTATAATACATTAAAAAATATAATTGCAATAATTCAAGAAATTGTGTAAAACACACAAACAGGTAATATCATTCCATAAAATTCCATATGTATTTCTATTACATATTAGGGGACTTCATGGGGACTACATTTACTTCGTGGGATAGAACACTACCCCAAGCTGAAGTATTTACCTTGTGGGGGATTAGGTTTCCATATCTTACCATAGTTGATTGGGTCTCCCCAAAATCCCATAGTGGATTCAGTTTCCCCAACTTCCATCCTCATTGTGACTAATCCTACTAGGTGGGGCAGACCACCGTCCACAATTATACTCCTTTCCTTATAAGGTCATGGGGTTGCAAATCATCCCATAGTGGATCAGTTTTCCACATCTTCGTATAGTGGATCATGCCGTCGACCTGAATCCCATCATTTTCTCATGATATATAAATCATCAGCCAATGCATTGGAGGGAGATATTTTTCACACTAATCTCATAAGGATTCAAAACTATATGTTCCATAGGAACATAAAAACTTATAACATGACCCATTAAATGAAATTGGTTTCATAAAAATTATATCATATCCCATGAAATGAAATTGTTATAATAAACATTTAATAATATAATAATTCACTAAAAATATATAGGTTTAAAAATAATTTCATCATATATTAACCCATCAATGGTATCTACTTTCATAAGAATTTTTCATGGTATAACTTGTTGAAGTGAAATGGGTTTTATAATTATTTCTCCTATTATAAGTCATTGAAGAGAAATGGGTTTTAAAAAATATATAACTGGTGGGAGAGAACAAGTTTCCTTAAAATATAACCTAAGAAAGAGGAATTAGTTTTTATATGTATAATTCCATAAAAAAAACCATTTATTTAATGAATATGAATGGTACCATTGGATAATTTCAAAGATTGTAATGAGTAACATAAATAGATTAAATCATTGATGTAAAATAATTTTGAAATATATTTTAATAAAATTTATATGGAAAAAAATTTCATCATTGAAAAAGATCATTAAAACAAAAATCCTTATGAAATACATTTTCTATGGAAATAATAATATATAATAAAAAGTTTTATTGATATTATATTTAATGTCTTGTTCCCTAAAAACATATAAAATAAGATTGAACACATTTTTGAAAATAACTTTCCATAAAACATTAATAATGAATCTTGGAAATTTTTTTGAAACATTTTTCTATGAAAATGCACCGATGACATATAAAATAATCTTTTATTACATTCTAGTAATTTCCACCAATAGAAAATTTTGAAATCATATAATAGATTCTTTGAAAATAATTTAAAACATTTTTCAACATAAAATAGTTTTTTAAAACCCCTATTTCCTTGAATCTAGTATTGAAATAAACAAATATCCAGAATATAATGAAAAAAATTAAATTTAAATATTAAACTTATTAATATATATGGAATGTATGAAGGAAATTATGATCATGATAGGGTGTAGCTCCTTATATTACGAACATTATTTTTTGTCCATTAATGTTCAAAAAAGTACCATGATTAAAAAACAATTAATTTACAAAATATTTTATAAAAATTAAATAAAAGTAAAAAAGGTCATTTAAAAATCATAGGATAATAGTAAAATATTTTTGTAAACATTTTTAGATAACATTTCTTTGAATGAACATAGATTTCTGACTGAAAGGATAAATAAAGTCAGATTTTAAAAAAATAATTTCTTATTTGTATTATATAAAACATTGTGGAAATGGGAAAAATTACTTTGGTACAACATGAATATCTATATGGTAAAAAAACATCAAGAGTTTTATTAAAATAATTATTATAAAATTTCTCCAATAGAAGAATAATCATAATGACTCTAGATAAATGATCTGATTCTAGAAATAAACTTTTTCTATTTTGGTATCATTAATTCAATATCTCCATATAGTATGAACAACAAATGATTCATATAATATAATTAAAATATTAATATTAATGTTATAACATGTAAAATTTTTTATATAACCTCCATTAAAAATAGGTTCATAACACAAATGTGTCTCAAGGAATGAAAATTGATACAATAATACTTTACTGATTTTGTAACTTTTGAAACATAAATCTTACGAAATAGATATCATAAAATTGATATATAAATTCAAATAAATTTAATTATTATAATGATATAATACTTTTCATGGTCATTATACTCACCACATATAATAAATATGAGCTAAACATTGCTGGTGTCTAATAGAAAATAAAAGAGAGACATGAAAACTCATACTACATGAGTATCTATTGAATCATGATCCCATGAAAGAGTAAATTGGATTTAAAATTTTAATATCATTAAATAAATTAATTAATTATGTAACATTTCATATAATATTATACACACCACATTAAATAATCAAGTAGTGAATATGGTATTTATCTCAAAGATGAAAAAAGTGAGATGAAATCCCCTTACAACATGTGTGAATATAGAATCATGAACCCGATGAGATAATAGAATAATTTAATTATTTTAATATAATTAAATAACCATAATTAATGATATAAAATGTATTATTCCTGTATATTCACCACTAAAATGAAGCGAGTAGTAAATCTGACATGCATCTCATAGAAATAAAATGTGAGATGAAATTGCATTACCTTGTGTCTTGACTTTCATAGAACATGTTCATACATCTTGTATAATAAAAATTAGTTTAATATTAATCTATGAAATAAAACTATTATTATGTATATTACAATATATGTTTATTATGACTTATTTTAACCATTTATTAACCATACCATGGTGGTGTTTTGGTTTGGGTAATATCTTCATTATTTTCAGATTGTGTTTTGAATTTTAATTATTAATACTCTTTCATAGATCATGATTTACATATTCAAATAATATATAATATGGAATTAATATCATATATAGTCATTATACATGTTTTTATAATAATATACATAAGATCTAATTATGAAATGGAACATACAGTTCATCGAGACTATAGACCGTATGAACGCATAAACGCCTTTTGTTGTTGTATATAATGAATGAATGTAAATTACATATATGAATATATATATATATATTAATTATAGATGAAATATTATTCATATATATATATATATATATTAATTTTACTAAACACATCCTTCATAAAATACATGTTAGATGTTAACGAATCACATCAGTTTGAGAATGCGGTTGTCCTCACTGCTCTATATGAAATTATCACAGTTACAAAAAATGTAAGGAATGAAGTTATTTGTTATAGAATAATTAAAAAAGAATATATAAATAATTAAAATAATGTATAAATATTTGATAAACATCCATTAAAATTCCCAACCATGATATTTGATAATGTAAAGAAAAAGGAAAACATCCTTCCATGAGGTAGTAGTTCACCATACATGAAAATTGTATGTTTGTATCCCATTAGATAGATTCATGTGTAGGTGTAGTTAAAACAAATAATATTAAAAATCTCATTATATTTGGTGCACTTTGTTTAATATTTAATAATTTATTAACAACAATTGAGGTGGAGGAAAGGGCAAATAAAAGAATGCGGCTTGAGGAAGGATGTTACATCTTCATTGGGTAACACCCTTTGGTTTGCACCAACTGGATTCAATAGTTAGATTTATTCCAAAATGTAATATTTAAGAAAAAGGGTATGTATTTTGGGAAGTTAATTGAGAATATATTGGAGGGACCTTACTGTTTTGATAGGTTTGAAGAAGGGGGAGAGGTGGTTTCGTTTTATACAGGATGGATAGTGCAAACTTGGTAATTTTGAAAACAGGTTAGGTGTACCCAAATTCATATATAAAAAATTCATAAAAACCATCCAAAATGAATAATTTAAATTTTATTTTCAAAATATCTCTATAAAATGGTTTTTGGACATGTTTCTATGTTATTTTGGCTATAAATATAAAGGGTTTTTCCCTTGTAAATCTCAACTTTACTTATTGGTTGTATTAAATTTTTAACACTTTCACTAATATTTTTTTTCATAAATTAAGTTGATATTATTAGGATATCAATATAATAATTATTAAAACATCATATCCCCATTTTTTAAAAATCAATTAATAATAGTAGAAAACCTATGTTTAATTCAAATCCCATAATAATGGCGAGAAAGCATGTTTTTATTATGACATTGCTCAAAAGATCATTAATATTTAATATCTAAATTAACCATAAAGGTGATTAAAATGACTTAATTTGGATAAATAGCTGTATAATTGATCTATTTTGACTTTAAAATTAACTTAAAAAATTATCAATATAAATAAATTATAAAAATTGGAATTTTTTAATTAAAATTATGTATTTTTAATATTAATTTAGATGTGAATTTTATAAAACAAATTCCAAAAATTCACCCTAATATAAATTTGTTATTATGAATTCAAAAATTATGTTCATTATGCCAAATAAAATTTCCCTAACTCCTCAAAATTAATTTTATAATTTTTTAAGAAGTAAATATAATGCAGTTAATATATGGTAATATAACATTGAAACAATGAAATACTTTACTAACATTATTATATATATTATTGTCAATAAGGTTTATCTTTATAAAATCATTATAAAAAATATTTAAATATTAATATGTTTAATTGACATTCAATTTATATCCCATTTAAATAGTTATAATAATACAATTCTATTTGATAAAAATTTAGTGTTGCATGTGACGTAAGCCACATAGTTGTTATGGGTAGCCCAAGAAAAAATTTATGATTCATGTAGTAAAAAATTAATTTGGCTTTTCATGTTACATAAGAAAAATGGTTCTTTAATATAAAATACTATCTTCTCTTATGTGTGAAGAGGAAAATATAAAAATCATTAAATTAATTAAAAAATAAATCACATTATCTGATGTTGTTACAATATTCATCTTTAAAATGTAATATTTATGTATGATGATTTTGGTTATTTAAAATCTCTCACATGCGTTATAAAATGAATATGCAACAAGTCAAATGAACTTTTAGAAAAGGTATGGTTCATTATAGAAGGTATTGGATGAAATATCAAAGGAGGATGAATAAAAAAATTTCCATTCATGTGAGACATCCAAATTTCAAAAATCTATAATGATGGAAAACCAACAAAAAATTGTGATAATAAAAATTCAAATATTGTTCTAAATTCTAGAATTATATTTAATGAATCCCTTTTCAAAATCATAATCCTTTAATTAGGTTTTATCTAATATTCTAACATCATCCAACCATAAATCTTCCAAATGATCATGAAATTTTTGAAATTATGAATCTTATATCTTCTTTTAAATATCATTAAAACAATGTAATATGAACTATAAGGACTTTGGTTAATTTGGATCCCTCACATTTAGAATTTCATTCTTGGTTTTAGACCAAATAAGGATTTTGAATCATTAATGTCCACTTATTTAATTTTTATATATTTTTAGGAGGAATATACTCTGGTTATAAGTATAATGACAAAATTTTATATAATACAATGTGTGTATAAAAAAGGAATATATATATTTATGGAAACATTATCAAGTTTAATATATTAATCACATCCAACTGTTTTTGGAGTCTCCATTTAAAATAATATAACTGTAATTGATTAGAATTAGATGTTTCATCATAGTGATTCATGGAATTAATAAAAATTGATTTTCTTATACGTGATAATTATAATAAAAAAATGGGGGTATTAAAATATTTCTTTATGAAAAAAATTAAATATTAATAATTACGTCTCATGTTGTTCAGTGAAAAAGTTAAAAATATCTAATAATAAAAAATTGTTAAAATATGTTAAAATTTTTATAGGAATTTAATTTGTTATCATTAAGAGATTGAAATATATATTTACAAAAATCTGGTGTATAGTGTCACTATTGTTTTGTATAATTATCCTATGAATGATTCATGATTAGGATAATAGCAATGAGTTAAACAACATATCCATAAATCAATAAAAATTTAGCATAAACATGAATAAATTATCTATTCCATAAATTGAATGTATATAAAATCCACATAGGATTAATTCCCATTTTTATATCAAAAACACTAATTTACATCAATGAATACTTTCACGAATTTTTGGGTGACTCTAAAACATTTCTATTACTTATTAATTATTTTAATTTAGACATTAATAAATATAATTTGGTGAGTTAAAAAATTACCAAGTTTTAGATAGTAAATGATATATATATATATTATAAAACCAATGGAATATAATTAATGGGGAGTTCATTTTCATCATTTCATTTGTATCACTGAAAAATGCCATGAAATTGAGTTTTTTGGGGCCAATGATTAATTTTTATACATGATATTTTATAACCTATTCATGTTAATTTTCACTCTATAGAATTATATATCAAATATGAAAACAATTTCATTTAACCATATATTAGATAGTGAATTCATCAATATTATCTTGAAAAATTGATTAATACATTTTGACCATCCATAATTTTATTTATAAAATAGTTACAAGGTGTTAAAATCTCCCACCTAGTTTTGATTTTCTAGTTATTTGTGTGTAAAGCCCTCCCCATCCATTAACCATTGTAAAAAATTATTTTTTCCCTTATTTTTAGTATTATATTTTTTATAAAAATTATTTAATAAAATATTTTAACAAAAATACGAAATGGTTTTCACATTATTGATTTTTCATTATTTCTTATCTATAAACTAATTCATGGCCCATACGTTTCAAAATTGTAGTTACATCCATCAATTTTTTTAGTTATTTTATATTTAAATTATGTTACTCCTATATAATTAATGAAATTAAATGGTATGGTTGTTAATAAATAAAATAATATTCAAATATATTGATTTGTCAACTCATCATACCACACATCATATTCTATTAATGTGGTATTTTATGAAAAATTAAATTACTAGATATAATAATATGTGATAAATAATTTGAAATGATATATAAAATAGAATTTTATTATTTTCCTTGTCTATTTAGGGCATACAAATATATACAATGAATCCATTAGTCTTTATATAGTACTTTTCAGAGAATATTTTACTTTCTTTCCTATGATCCATATGTTATTTAGATTTCCATTTAAGAAATTATTGTTAATCATTGATAATAATATAATATTTTCAATGAATATAGATAGTATTCAATGAGATAATGTAGTGAAGTTTCTATGGTTGGTTTCTATATAATAATATAGATATAAATTAATAAACCTGATCGTGTAAGTCAATGTAAGAGTATATAGTAGTGATATTTTCAAGAATGTGGGGAACATTTGATTGTTGAGAAAAACAATTTTAGGATATGTTTTTTTGTTTTAGGAATATACATGGTTTACATAAATGTCCTTTTTCAATGGAATTACTATAATACTAGAAATTATAGTGATGAAAAGGGGATTTTTTATGGATTAAATTTTTAAATGAGAAAATAATTTATATATATGGTTAATTATAGCATGAAATATATAAATTTAAAGGTAATATTTCTATAATATTATTTTAAATTAAATAATGTTAATTAATTGTTTCATTTTCTTATTCCATTATACTGATATTCATTTTCTTGACTAGATATTTGTTCATTAATAGAATCAGTTAATGAACTCCCTTATTTTTGTTTTTGAAGTTGGAATTTTTCAAATAAATTAGAAAGTTAAATGGGATAGAATAAATGTCCACCTATTATGAATAATTAATCTAAATTATTTATTATTCATTAACATAATGAATTAATTTTTAAATCATGATATTATTTCCTCTACATAATTTCCATGAAATAGTTGGCTGTAAAATTATATAATTTATTCTGTTGTTAAATTTTAATATTATTTAAAACTCATTTATACCATTCATTATTTTTGTTTTCAGTTTTTTTAATATTAATCAAGTGCAACACATTTTTATACTCTATACTGACCTATGATATTTGGTGTTCCTGATCTATTACTTTCTTAATTTGAATCAAAATCATATTTCCCATTTAATCATAAAATACTATTGGCATAAAAAATGTTTTCATGTTCTAAACATGATATTGGAGTGTATATTTTTCCAAGGGCGTCTATTTGACTTGTCGTGGTGCCCGAAAAAAGTTATGGTTCCAATGTTATGGTCGTTCGAAGGTAGATTTTTTAAAATGGAATGTCGGGGGGATTTTGGGGCAATGTATGGATTTTCGTGCAAGAATGGAGGTTTTTCACTAGAGAATATAATTTTGTGCCTAGAAATGGAAAATTGTGTTCAACCCATCACGCAAACCCTTTATACACCCAATGCAGCATCAAATGTCCATATTCCACCCCGACCACTCGAGAATTCACAATGTCAAGTGTGTGCATGTTTCAAGATGTGCACACAATATTAGGATATGAATACAAGACTCTTGTGAACCTGATACATAGTAAAATGGCCTCTTGCATGCCATCATTCTTATGTGCTACCGATGAGATTTTTTCCTATAAATAGAATGGTAAACCCATCCTCAATGTATGCCTCTGATGTTTGTCCACTACTCACATGAATTTAATACTACCTCTTTCACGCAAGCAAGGAAGATTGGAACCCTCCCTTTAGAGATCTTGTGCAACATGTCCCATATGGTTCTTCCTTGTGAGAAACCATAGTGGGTTTATCCCTTCCTGACCCCTTTTCAGCTTATGTCTGGTGTGTGCTTGATCTCCCTTTCATGCAAAATTGGTCTTGCATGCAAGACCAGTCTTACACCCCGCAGTATCAATGTACCCAATCTTCTGTGAAACTGTGCCAAGCCACCCAATCCTGAGTTAATCCCATCCTACGGGTAGCCCATCATACACACAATAGTTCTTAGACATGAACCCGTATGTCCATACTGCTAGGGCTATTCCCTCGCACCCCCACTCGGGATTACTATCTCCACGTAGTCCCGGCCTGCCGCACCAATCCCCTTGCAACCATCACTAACCCCCAAGATAATCATAATGTTATAACGATACTTATTTAGTCTAGGTTGCAAACATTTTACCATGAACAATTATGTAAACCCGACTACCATGTCTGGAAAACCATGATTAGATATACTCATTTTCACTCCATGAAATGACTTGACATGACATATTCCTCACACTTCGTTTCCAATGTCATGAGTTGATATTATCATGTACAATTACCCGAGTACCTTGAGTTAAACCATTCCTCAAGAAACACCTCAAACCTAATCACCTTCCTCTTATTCCAAGTCGAACACAATAGGGATGATCTAGTGTAAGTCCCACACAATCCATTTTTAAGAACATTATACCTAATAATCTTTACTTCACAACATTAAACTATAGTTAACCCTATATGAAAAACAATTTATACATATTCATCCAAATGACAGATGCCTTATTCATCCTTCATAGGATTCAAATAGTCCTCACTACATGACGTTAAACTATATCAAACCTTACCATTTTAGAATATGATACCTTGTGCAATAATCATAAGATGCATAATCATGCAATGAATACAAAACATCCACTATGGAATTCTTTTTAAGGTGAAATCCCAAAACCAATTTCCCTCAACCAATCATCAGGTCAAGATTCCCTCACTACCTGACATGAGGATGACAGAATGTGACGTTCATTGCATAATCCATGCATGCCTCATCCATTCATATGACATGAAAATTAATTCAAAACCCTTTAAATGAACATAGGATTCCCTCGTGACCTAGAATGGGAAGGATAACATGGTCAACTTCCACGTATAATCCCCATCCATCATTGTCTCTCCTTAGCGGCACCCAAGCAGCTTCCATGCATAATCCTCTCAAACTATTTCCACTACTTCGTGGAATCTAGGCAGCTTCCATGTGTAAGACACATCCACCATTCATGTTCCATAGTGTCACCCATGAATATTTCTTATTAAGCCACATTCACCAATGTATCTCCATAGTATCCAATGGGCCGCTTCTACACGTAAATCTAACATCATCCCGTATTTGTGTACCATTCCGTGAGATGTTCATATTGTGTCATGATTTCTCTTGTTTCTTATATTGATCAGGACTCACATGGTCTTAGAGGTTATTAGTAACTATGCTGCCATCCAATTAACCAATCATCCCGGATTAAAAACCGTCTTCCACCTTCACAAGACTCAATCTATATGTAATCCTTGAACAAGAAAACTACAAAGGGTTTGATCCCTCTCTTTTAAAAGGGGTGCATAGGAAGCCTCCATGGGGTCCAATCTGAAATAATGCTAACCATGGTTCCCCCTCCTAGGGGTGAACCCTCCCTTAGACAACTCCATCGATGTCCAGATCATCCCTCATGGTGTAACATCTTCCCTTTATGTGACACTCCAACTCAATTCTTATATCATAGGGAGTTCTAACCTAATCTGTTGTATGATCCGGTGACCAACCTAGGGTCATAAAATCCTGAGGCAGAAACTTCCCTTTTGGGACACATCTTTCAGATCCACCATCCTGTGGTATTCTGGACCATCCACTTGGGCCACTAACCATTCACAATCCCCGAATCTTCTTTGGATCACTGACCATGCCTAAGCCCCATGCCCTTCATTATTGAACTACTTATACATTGATCCCTGTTTCTAATGTAGTGTATGTGGGATGCATCTTTGTGTTTCAAACCCATCATTAATATTTCCTGATCACTTCACGATGGTTCAAGTTTGTCCTGTATGATGTTAAAATCTATTACACAAATCTGAACTACATGGGTTTTGATCCATTCTGGGCACATAGGTAACCTCCCTGAATTTCAATATCATACAATGGTAAACCTCAGTTTCCCCCATGTTGGGGTCCACCTTCCCGGATCTTCCCTTCATGGTTTCTAGATCATCCATTCTGATGTGACATATTCCCTTTAGGTACAAAACTCCCATATCTACCTCCCTAAGGCATTTTAATCCGTCAATTAGTAGATAATAATGCATAATCCCCAAGAAACATCACCATAATTTTCCAAATAAGTGTTTCCCTCTTACATTGGGTTTCTAACCACCCGTATGCCCTAGCATGTCTCTGTGCCTTAGTCCTTGGTTTAAAAATTGATTTAATTACCTATCTGGAACTAATTTGATGTTGATTCCCCACCCTCGGGATATGTGGGAAGCCTCTCTGAGGTTCAAACCCATCACCCATTTCTAATTCAGGTATCTTTATTGAGCCTTTGTGGTTCATAAATATCATTCTCCCACCATGAGGTTTTGCTTCCTTTAGGTCCCCATCCATGTGATCCATTCTCACAGTCCACCTCCATAGGTGTCTAATCGCCCCATAGAACTACATGGACTTTGATTCCCATACACATGGATATGTATGAAACATACATGAGGTTCAATAAAAATAACAACAATATTATCACATTAGTTCAATCTCATTCATATCATCCCCATCATCAAATCATCCATCATCCATCTTGATTCTCACTCAGACCACCACATCCTGGTGGGATATTTCCAATCATATAGTCAACTAACAATGAATAATCCATGGACAATCCATATCATCCAACCAAGTTTGGCCCTCTTCTGATGAGAATCTAGCCCTGTGTAAGATAGAAATCATCCCTTAGATCTACATGGGTTTTGATCCCGATCAATTAAGAAGGTTATGTAGGAATCCACCATGAGGTTTAATCCTACCCAATAGTAAAAAATGGTGTCCCCCTTCATGGGTCACGCCATTCCCAGGTCTATCATCATGTGGTGTTCTGGTCCATCCATCTGGTGTCACCCTTTGGGGGGCCCTCCACTTTTGATCTGCCTTTTGTGGTGTCCATACCTGCCTTCATAGTATGACTCCTTCCCTTTTTGGGAAATACAATCCTAGATCCTTCCTTATTATGAGTTCTGATCCATAATTTTGGTAAACCATCCATGTGATCCCTCATAGAGATGTACCCATCTAATCCACAATATTGAGTGTTCTGATAAGTCGGATCCATCCCCACTAGACATTAAACTCGTGGGGTTCTCTGTGTTATACATGGGAAGATGAGGAAGTCCTCTAAGACATGCCTATTTCATAATATACCTCATGATTGATGTGGGATGCCTAAGGTTCCTCACCATTGAGATACCCTTATATGAGGAAGAATACATGTGAGAAATGTTCCAAAATCTAGATATGCCTCGACATGCTTGATGTTACCATCTAACCTAACTAAAGGTTTCTTCCATATCAAAATCCAACATAATTTACTATTATATGTGTGGTAAAAAATTTGTTTCCACAATTTTATGGCACTACGAATGAGATTCAACAACAATGACATAAATCAATGGGGAAGACCAATACTAGGTGATGAGTTTAGATGAGAAATCCATGGAAGTAAAAATCGACATCCCATCATCCCATTCTGATCAAGGTGAAGAGATCATTAAAGAAGTTAAGGGTGTCTTCCAACTTTGGAAAGCATGATCACAAGGCCACAAGCAGTGCTTTACCGTGACTATGTGGGTGATAGCCATTGAAATCATTGGAAACAACTACGATTATCCTTTCCACTTCCCTATCTATAATTTTTTAATGATATCTCAATGAAGGTATTTATTTCAAATAGTGTAATTTTGTTTTGAAAATGGTAAAAAAATATGGATATGTTAAATTAGATGGATACATGAGGTCTATAATATTTCATAACACGAATTTTATAATTATTCAAAAAATAATTTTTTATCAGCCCTTAATCAATTATCCTAGAGTTTATATCTATATTATTACATTTGTATATGAAAAATTTGATCAAAACCCAATATATCGTTAATTTTAGTTGTTTTTAGAAACTAGATACTATGATTATTTACATATTACATTAGGAAAAGAATAAATTCTTTGGAAATTATTATAACCTCATTAAATATTTATCAAATTTTCTTTCTTCTTATCTATTTTAATTATTTAAAAAATAAATGTTTTGATCAGGGTATAAATTATGGAATGTAAAAAATTGAATCTATAATGAGTAGAAAATGAAATAGAAATATTATAAAGTGGATAATTAATACATATGATATTTAATCAATAAATTTTTCTGTGAAAATGATTCTATGAGATATATTAAAATTAAAATCACATGGATTAAAAAAATGAAATATTAATGACGAAAATGCATAATATCGACCATCTAAAACATATCATCAAAGCCTCATTCTGAAACATCATGAAATATACCCTATATGAAATGTTCCATGTCATATCAATGATAGTTCATTTATGAACCAAATAGAAAACAAATAGGCAATTGTTTATCTAGTGGCACCTATCAATGTATTGAGGGGATGTCAATAACTAATCCATGCTCTTTATAGAAATATGTATAATTCATTACATATAAATTTAATAACATTAAAAAAATAATAAATATTTCATATTAATGACTAAATAACCACATTTAGTCTAGAATATGGATCATTTGTATGTCCCTAGTAAATTAAATACGTCTCTTAAAAAAATCCTTCCATAAACACCATATGTTAAAATGATATACGATTAAGAAAAAATTGAAAACGTATTCCATGATGAATTATATAACATATAAAAGGGTGATAAATATTTCCATTTTATATGTTGGAATAATGAAATTAAGAGCATGGTATCTTCAAAAAACCGATGTTGTAAAAACCTAATTGAACCACCAAACATTCTAGTATTTTTGAATTTCATATACATGATGGTTATAATAAAAATAAACTAAACTGTCTCATACCATTATTTAGTTCTCAAATCAATTTCCCCATGATATTTTGTAAAAATTATAATGGTTAATTATTCAATAGAAACACTAAATAAGTATCTTTTTAATTATTTCACTATAAAAATTGTCTTATATGCTGGTTGGAATCATATAAATGTGGAATTGTAAAGATATCCAAAATATTAATCTTCATTAAAACATATTCTATTGAAATATCACCATTCACCAAAATCTCATTATTGAAGTTGTACTTTATTTTAATATTATCTGACATCTAATATTTCACTACATTATTTACGAAGAAGATTTCACAATGGTTTTCATTCCCAATAATTAATGGTTACAAATCATAAACCCCTATATATTGATTATTTATATTAATCCATGTAATTAGATATGTCACAATTGGTTCCACACTATTTTTTTATATCATTGATTTAGATAAATGTTTTTACATTCTACTATTTAATGTTTCATTCAACACACCCAACTCTGAAAAATAAACCCCATAAGAATAATTTTTTTAACTCTAAAAATTTGTTCATAATTAGTACATTTAAAGACATATATTTTAATATCTGAATATTTATCATATCATAGGCCATAAACAAAATTTTATATAATACTTTGTTTGATATTTTGTTATTCCATGGTATATTAATTTTTTATAATTGGTGTCGAATAATAAATAATGGATAACAAAAATAATAATATGTAGTGTTGATTCCATTAAAATTTTCATCTATGAATTATCCTTTGATACACTATTATTACCACACTTCATTCAAGTTTATCATGGGTTAAATTAAATAATATCATTATTGTATTGGAATAATCTATTTCCTCCTCTATTCAATTTTTTTGTGATACTTATATATATATAATGTTTAATATATATTATTATTTTAGTTATAAACCCGAGAATAATTTTTTGTCACTAATCATTGAAATTTCAAAAATTATCCTCATTTTTTTAGAATATTCCCCACTTGTTTTTTTATCTATGAAAATAAAAAATTCACAAATATACACAAAAAAACTAAATGTTTTTATCATCGTTCATTACTCATAAATGTTTATCATATTTTCATTTCTTGAATTTCATATTCATTTTATGGGTATATATATTTTAATAAAAAATGTGATATTATATTTTGGGACTATTTATTTACATTTCCAATGATCATAGTCTCATAAAATCACGGTCATGTATAATACCCTTTGATTATTAAATTTAGAACTCCTCCATATGATAACCATTATTGATTTCCAATTTTATGGCTATATGGTAAATTAATATCCATTTTAGAATAAACAATATTTTTTTTGATAAATTAATGAATTGTGTACGGATAAAAAAATTTATTAAATATAATAGAAAATATTTTTGGATATACAATGAATGTGACTAAATATTTCTTCCATGATAATTTGCATTACTCCTTCAGAATACTTTGAAAAACACACTTTATGTTGATTTGATTTTTATCTTTTGGATGTGACCAAAATACCTTGACTTATTCTTCTCAATTTATTTTACATCATTATACACTAGTAATACAAAATTCTTATATTAATGTGCTTCGTCAATACTATTTATTCTGTAATAAAAAATTTATTATGTGTGACTGCAAATTATGAATCTTAGAAATGTATGTACCCCATTATAGATGGATAGAATAATGATTCTAGTGTCAATAAGTTTTATATGACTTTGAATCTAAAAAAATCCAACTCTAAAACATAAAAATTCCTATAATTATCATAATCATCCTATGATTTATTAAAAACTACTCATTTATAAAATACACTATCATGTTATTAAATATAATCTCTATCAGTTCTATCGAAATTAGATTTTTATGATTGTGGGGAATTGGGATTCGATTACCCAATTACATAAAATGTATCAAAAATATACTTATTCATATTATTATATATTATCTATCATGGTACATGTAACATTTTTCAAGTTGGGTCACTCGCACATGGCCATAAAGGGTTGGATATGAAATCTCAAGTAAGCATACCTATATGCCATAGGGTACCGAAAAGTAGTTAGTGTGAGAATAGTATAGTGGGAAGAATATAGCCTTGGTATGAAATGTCATAACTATAGAAATGATTCATAAATAAAAATAAATAATCAATTTACTTATATTGCATAAGACAAGAATAAAAATTAACTGAATAATCTAATAAATAGATAAGGAACAATTAAATAAAATGCATGAATGTAATGAAATAACATGCTAGAATAGTATAAGAATAGCCTATAATAGACAAATAATGACTCAAAGTCCCAGATCCTGATCCTCATGTCTAGAAAATCACCAAACTCATACCAAAAATCAAACAATAAATCAACACCCCGATCATTTTCCCTTTTCCAAACATACATCAATGAAATATTCTATGGTGCCAAACTGTTTTCAGTATATGGTGTGAGAATATATCTATAGGTCGACACCACTATTTCTAAACTAATCTAGTATAATGAAATGTTTATGCTTTAATGATATTAACTAGAGTATTAATTAATTAAACAATTAATAAAATACAACAATAACCTTCTTTAGCACCATGAAAGAATATCTATGAACATGTCTTATGATCATTCGAACCAAAACCATATAACCTAGGTAGAATAACATGCATTGGAAGATTCAATAAAATCTCTGAGCAATTATTATGACTATTCCAACCATAACCATGTATCCAAGGAATAATAACCTACTTTGGCACCATACTGAACTATATCTTTGCATATCATATGAAAATTTCAACAATTGTCATATTACCAATGAAATATAACATGATTCTACACTATGATGGAATATATATGAGATTTTCCAATAATCATGCCATCCATAAGGTTAATATTCAGACCCCCAGCCATTGTAAAACAATCCAAAATTTCGTCCGAAAACCAAGGATGTGAGGAATATGGTGTTTATGATAAAGAAGTGGTTTCTAGATAAAAACAAATCTTGATAAAAATATACCACACAATATTCCTAAAGATTTCACCATAATGGTTGGATAACCAATGGAAATAAAGAATAAACCTACATAAATGAACTTAACAATGATTGAAGATGAAAATAGATTGTCTTGAAGGGAGGTTTTCGCCTCAAAATCACATGGAGAATGTAGTACGATCAAGAGAAGAGTATATGATATAAAATAGACTTATTTTTAGCTAAATATTAAGTTTAAATGTGATGTTTGGGTATTTACAAGGTGTGTAATATTGTTACCTAACATGTAAATGTTTTAATTGAATTTTTTGAATTACTTGTAACATCAAATTTATTTTATTATTACCCATGATTAATTACCCAACATATTATCCCTTTACAAAATGTGTAAATGCCTTACAATTTAATTTTTAGCTCATTTTCCTTTTAAACAACTCAAAACCTATTTAAAGCTTCTCAACATTCCATGAACCCATATTAACACTTAGCCCCATTTATAAATGTAATCCATTAACTCAAGAAAAATATAAATTCCCAAACATTATATAATTTCCTCAAAAAAATACTATTTATATAAGAATATGAGTTATCCACTATGGGACAAATGAAACACTCGCAGTGAAACATACCAAGAAGAAGATGTAATCTTAAAACCTCTCCAACTTATAACACCTCAACCCCAAGATTCTCCACATGAAATTGTGTGGTCTATGTGAATTTTAATGGCCATTGTGTTCTCATATGAGGCATCGTCTCCTAGGTCCCCACCATATCGTTCCCATGATACCACTGCTCTCAATTAAATGGTATAGTCCAACCATGTTGAAATTTATCACTACTATCTACAACTGGCATCACATTCTTCTAAAATAATGAATCATAGAAAAAACAATGTATTCTATCTCTACCACATGGGAAGTATCTAGATGATATCACCATAGTTGCGACACATGGAAAACTTCATGCATCGCATTGTAGTGTTGGAGAAGATATAAATTGTACACCACTGGACTGACCCTTTCCCCTATTTCAAATGGCCTAAATAACTTTTTAACTATCTTTACCTGTTTCTAGAATCAATGCTACCCCATTATAAGAGACACTCAAATGAATCCCTGCTGACCAACCTCAAATTCTTGAGGTCGTCTCTGATGGTCACTATATGACTTATCTTGGATGTTCATAGTCATTAACTATTATGTGTTCAAAGGAACCTATACATACATCACCTACATGATACTAGGCCACACAATTGTTGACTCAACCATCTCCATCCAAGATTGAGATAAATGAAAAATCTTTAATATAAATCCTCAAATGGTTCTATTTGGATCGATTTCTAGATGCTATTATTATATTCAAACTCTATGATTTCTATATCCTTCCACTATGGACCACCAAAATCTAAAACACAGGATCAAAAAATATCCTCTAGGAACAGAATAGTCATTAGGGATTGAAAATAATTATTTGGATGATAGGTTGTTCTTAAAATAACTCATGATCCCAAGGAATTCTGAAGACCCTTCCAGAAATGTGATGTGAAATGAGGATTTCTATTTAAAATGGTACTCCTTAGAACACCATGTAACTAAACCACCTGAAGGACAAAAATATTTCCTAGAGAATCAACTATTAAGGTTTTCCTTATAGGTATGATGTGTTATACCTTTATATATGTATCAATTAAAAACCCAAAAAACATCATTATTATGGGTCATCCTGGATATTTCCAACACAAAATCTATTGTTTCATTTTTTAATTTCCAATCTATGCAAGGTAAAGGCCGTAAAGGCCTAGATAGTCTCTAATGATTATATTTTTTTTATTTAAAAGTGAATAATCTATCCACAAATCATGACACCTCCTTCTACAATTCAAACACCCAGTACTAACTTCTGAGATCACGATACATATTTTTTAAACCATGATTCCTCTACATACTTAAAACATTAAACTCTCTCATCGGTTTATCATGAAATCCCATAAGAACCCATAATCAGAGTCAAAAAAGAATAAAATTTCATTAACTGAGACACCATACTTATGGCCTCTCCCCATCATATTATTTTTCTCTGTTAACTATTCTATCCAGATCATTAAATTTCAAGTTCATAATCTGGTCCAAAATCATGGGTATAACTAGTTTCTAATTCAGGGCTTTTGTCCCTTGAGATTCCTCAACATATAAATGAATGGCTAAAAAGAGGTCCATTATCTTCTACTCATCCTAAAACACCCGTAATTCCTCTATCTATTAATTTTGGGGATTTTTTTGGAAATGATGTTGGCCTTTCCTTGTGTATAAGAAAATTCAATGTTTAAATACTACAGATACTCCACTTACCTCCTATACCAAAGGTTCATGTCTCACCGAGAAAAGATATTTTTGAGGCTCTTGTGGGATGTGAAGATTAAAAAACTCTCATCCATGATATCTTTTTTCCAAACATATCATGGTATTTCATACTACTACTAACACAATATATTTAGTAGGGTTATTCCTCCCCTGAAATCTTAGAAACCTGTAACAATAATCAAGCACACAATCGTCGTGTATTTAAACTGATCAGAGTCTAACTCTGCACTCATCACAATAAACATTATCATCTATTCCCAACACAAGTTAAGTGAGGATATTTTATGAAGTTTTACTACCTTTTAGCTCTTGAAAAAATCTCTCTCTATCATTAGACTAACTAAAACCTCACACTTTCATAGTCACCCCATACATCTATGCTTCCTAATGGGATAAATCATGGATAAAATTCTAGTAATAATCTATTTATCCCTTAATGATCACAATTTTGAAGAAATTATTGGTTTTTTCAAGGTTCTAGTTTTTTGAATTGCTCTGGGTCCACCTACAGTTCTTCCTATCAGATGACATCGTCTATGAAATATACTTTATTTATCATGAAACATAATTTAGTTATCTTTTAATAAATCCAATACTCACTTAATGTACTCAAGATGATGCAAATTTTTTTGTAATGATCATCTGTACATTGATGGTAGACTAAAATATAGTAAAAAAACCACCACAAACTTATCCAGAAATGGATGAATGATCATATTCATTAATTACATGGACACCATGGGAACTTTAGTCAAACAAAATAGCATAACTAAAATTTATAAAAACCATAACTATTTCTCAAAGTAGTTGATGGAATCTATAATATTCTTAATATTAAATGGAGACTTCATGATATAAAATAAATAATGAGGAATATCTTATCACCTCTCAACTAATCGAATATATCATCAATTCAAAAAAGATGATACAGGTTCATCACTGTCATCTGGTTCAGCCTATGATAATCCACACATAAATACAATAATCCATCAACCTTTTTGGACAGAATAACTACATAAACCCTTGGAGATATACTATGATTTATTAATACATTATATTCTAGTTCATCAAACTCGAAATTCACCTCTCAAATCTCTATTGTTGTAATTCGGTAAGGCAATATAGAAACTATCTCTTCTCCAGGAACCAACTCGATCTTGAACTCGATCTCTCCTTTTAGTGAAAATATGTAGAATTCATCAAGGAAAGCATCCCAATAATGAAGTAATAGTGTAAAATGTATTCTTCGACATTCGACCATCATATAGATCAATACCATCAATTTGAGCAATGATGAAATCTAATTATCATTGAATTGGTTTCACGAAATCAAATTAATGTTCAAAATCTCACATGTGAGAATATATTATTCTGATAGATATATGATAGTAATTCTCCTCCTATAAAATTATATATGATCTTAATATATTACAAACCAATAAATTTTAATAATCATGTAAAATTATATCATTTGCATCACGAATGGTTTCCAAAAGAACTGGTGACATCCAATCTCTACATAACTAACCATGCATCATATGCTATTTTTTGATCTCACACCCAGTGGTGTGTCTATGGGTAAAAATCCATCTATTATTCCGACATCCAGGCCCAAAAATATTCAAAATATATATATAGAAGGTTATGTGATGATATTTTATCAAAAAAAACAAAAACAAAGGAATATGACATAATAATATTACCTTTGATGGTAGATGGTCATGAATCGATGTTAGCCAAAGTTTTTTTCATAACATTCAGCTGACTTGTCCCTCTACCATGGGCTATATTCTAACTAACCTAGGTTATTTAAATTTCATTGTAATGTTCCACATGCATCAGGGTTCCACATCCTCAACCATGAAATGAACAGTCTATAGAAATATAGATACCATCCTAATAAGGGGTATCTGAGCACCTTCCAAACCCTGATGGCTATGCAAATCTTATATCACTGGTCAGTTTTTTTAGGTTCACATAGAACCTCTAATGATGTATTAGTCTTCTAAAAATACAACACTCTCCAAAGAGGTTAGGACACAATGGTAGCTTTTTTCCAAACAGTCAACACTAGTAGCGCCAGAATAGAACACAATCATGATATGATAGTCTACTTTACTGACTTCTCTTACCACTATTATGATGGTGGAATCCTTCGTAACGGTGCTTCTTACCACTGGATGATGAAGTTTCATATTTACCTATAGATATAACCTATCCACAGCTTGGTGCCTCCCTCAAATTCTCTTCTATGATTAGTTCCTGATTCATCACATATTCAAATATTCTAAAATGAAAAACATTTTCTTGATACATGATCACATAAGTAATACCATACAAGAGTCTCTCTGCTTTAGAATATCCTCTCCTAGGGTTTTCTTAGGTTTTGAGTTTTTTTGGAAGCTCGGTTCACAGCGGCTCCTCTCCCTCCGTGCCCCTGTGCCAGTTATATGATTTACCGCTCTCGCTCCTTTTCGGGGTTAGTGGATCGCTCCCCCCTTCTCGGTGCTAATCCATGAACCATTCACGGCGCAACACCGTCTTTCCACGGGGTATTGAAAGCCTGCATGTTGCCATCCCTCTTTGTTGGTGCCAGATCTGGGACAGGGAGGGCGGTTCCAGATCTCAATTTGTCAAGCCCCATTTGATTTACAGATCCGTGGTTTCTTAGTTTGAGACTCTAACCAGATTCTGTGGAGAGAATAACCCTAATCGCAAATCTTCGTCAGCTTCTTGACCCAAGCGTTCACATTCTGGTGTCTTTCCCAGTTGATCGTGGAAATCCTATCCCTAATCGCCCACTGCACCTGCTTCGCGAAGGTTAGCGGCGGCTTGTGGGTGATTTTCGGTTTCACAACTCTACGAAGCTTCCGCCGAAGGGACGTCTGGTTCGCGCAGCACCTGTCACGGTGAGTCATTGCGCTGTGAGGTCGTGCTGTGGCCGCAACGACATGTTTGATCTGCATTGCTCCATCGTGAAGGCCCCACCGAGTTGAGTTTCTACATTTTCCTGTCGTGGGGTGTTGCTCCGCGATGAATCGGCGGGAACTGTGAAGGCCGGTGGTGAAGTGTGGCCGGTTTTCTTTTTCACAGCTTGCGTTGTTCCACCATGAAGGGGGTGATTCGCCGCAAAGGGGGTGATTCACCGCGATGGGGGTGGTTCACAAAGACCCATCCCGCAATGTTCTGTGGTTTGTGTGTTCGTGAAGTGGTCTGAGGTCTGAGGTTTGTGTTAATGGTTGTGCCGGAGGGAATCCTCTGCCGCGTTGTGTTGATGTGTTTCCCTGTCGAGGGGTCTTACTCCACGTTGACTAGGTGGGAACAGTGAAGTCCAACGGTGGCCGGTGGCCGATCGGTCGTTTTCACAGTTGGCGTTGTTCCACCGCGATGCAGGTGATTCACGAAGTTCCTCCCGCGAAGTCTTAAGGCATTGTGGGTCCATGAAGGGGACGTCACTTTCTGTCTGTTTCCGGTTTGTGTCGTCGCAAAGCATCAGCCGCATTGTGAAGCTGCAAAGGTTCTGTGGTGGGGTTTTGATCCATGAAGACTTGAGGGCGCGCGATGCGGGTTTGTTGGACATGACCACTTAAGAGGCAGTGTTGATCGTAAAGGCTGAGGTGCCTGTCTCAGCAGTGTAGACCGCGTCAGGGGGCTACGAAGAGGTTTCCGGTCCGGGGACTTCATTACTTGACCGGGCCTTGAATCAAGTGATACTGGACTAGGTTGACTTTGCGCTCAGGTTGTTTCTGAAGATTTTAGCCAGTTTTGATGTTTAGTGTCCAAGGGACTCGGGGGATTTCCAAGGTGCCGGTCCTTTAGGAGGTTTTCTAATTCAACTTCTGGTGTTCCCTATGGATTCTATCTTGGTTAATCAATGGAAGAGATTGTACCAAATAGAAAAATAAAAGGCGGCAATCGAGGCACGGAGAAACCAAGACACGCTTTTGAAAAAACGCATGTCTCTGTTCGTTGTGGGAAACTTCGTTGAAAACATATCAGTAAATCAGGGGGCTCTAAAAAACACCCTTCAGAACATCTAGAAAATTGATGCAGGAGTGACTATTCGGGAAGCGGGGATCAACCGCCTCATCTTTGAGTTCTTCAACAAGAAATATAGAGACAAAATCATGCGGGGAGGACCATGGTCCTTCGAAAATCAACTCCTCTTCATGGAAGAATACAAAGGGGGGGAAGATATCTAGCAAGTGAATTTCACCCTCTCCCCCTTCTGGATATGTATTAATGGAATACCCTTACATGCAAGAACGGAATGAATCATGAGGGAAATAGGGAACAATTTAGGTCACTTTCTTGAATGGGATTGCTCAGACCCAATACACTGGGGTCCCGAGGTTCAGATCAGGGTGGAAATTGTAGTGTCAGAGCCCCTGATGAGAGGAATGTTCCTGAAAATTGATGAAGCCAACACTTGGATATCATTCGAGTTTGAGAAACTCTCAATCTTCTGTTTCTTCTATGGTTGCTTTGGACATCTGGAAAGAACATGCACCACAAAACATAAGAGTGAATATGGTAACATCATTTTTCAGTATGGCCCTTGGCTCCGTGCCAAAATGAATAAATATACTTTCATCTTTGAGACGGAAAAACAAAAGGACCGTGACCGTCTTACGTTGGCACTTTCCAGGCAGGTAGATCCCACAACTGAAAAGGCCCTTATGATTGGACCATTGGATTTCCCTAATGCTAACCATCCCACTCAGAGAGAAGTTGAATTCCATTATTACCCCCAAAAGAAAATACCCAAACATCCAAAAGGTCAGAAACAATGTAAAAAGAACCAACAAGACAATACGCAAAGGCAATGCCGATGCACACTAAACCACCAGATCCAGACCCTGACCCACAATCGGCCGCAACATTCACTATAACAATGGAGGCCCATGGAATGATGGGAATTCCAATATGGGACCAAATTACCCATCAAACATGGAGAAGAGTGCAATGTGCAGACATTGATGGACACACGGAAGACCCTAAAACTGGGGTCAGGAAAATAAAATATGAAATAGGCCAATCAGAGAGAAATACAACAAAAATATGGAAAACAACACGTGGAGAAACAAGTCCAAAGGAACCAAAGGCAGTGGCGGGCGAGACCCTCCCCTGCCTAGAGCAATGAGTTTGTTATGCTGGAACATTCGTGGGCTTGGAAAACCACGAAAAATTCGAATTCTTCAGCATAATTTCTCTCAAAGTCTCTCCAATATGGTTTTCCTGTCAGAATCCATACTCGAAAAAAATTACATCAATGGTATTGCTCAGAAGTGTGGCTTCCAAGGCTGTTTCCCGGTGCTTATACAACGCCATTCTGGGGGACTCTGTCTCCTCTGGAAGGACAATATTGACGATAAAATTTTGTCCTTCTCCTTGCACCACGTGGCTGTGACTATTCAAACTGACTTGCACCCACCCTAGACCTTTGTGGGATTCTATGGATGGCCATCCCATTCTGATAAGGGGAAGTCATGGGACCTTCGTTGCAAGCTGTGACATGATTTACCTAGCCCTATTCTTTTTGGAGGTGATTTCAATGAGATCATGTTCCCTAAAGAAAAAGAGAGGCGGCAGTTTTCGACACCTAGCCTCAATGTCTAACATCAAAGGTGTGGTCACTAAGGTGAACCTGGTTGATCTAGGGTTTATAGGTAATCCTTTTACTTGGTTTTGCGGAAATACTGAAGGTACTCGCATTCCTCAGTGTCTTGATATATTTTTGGGTTCTACTGATTGGATCAATCTGTTTAATATGTTTCATGTTGGCCACATGGACCTTAACTGTTCAGATCACTGCCCAATTATCATTGACTATTCGCAAGGCGAACGAAGTCAACAACTCAGCATACCCTTCAGATTTGAGAGCTTCTGGGCAAATGACCAGGAATGTGAAGAGGTGGTCAGATCAATATGGAAGAGTTCCCAAGAAGATGTTGGCCTCAATCTCCAACAGGTTGCTTCCGGCCTGAGATCAGGGAGCAACAAGAAATTCTACCAACCACATAGGCATTGTGATGTCTTTGAAAAAAAGTTGCACAACATACTCAGGAAACCCCCATCCAATGGAAACATTTATAGGATTGGTGCACCTCAAAGAGTGATGGACGGGGCCGTTCATGTTAAGGAATGCTTTTGGGCTATGTGGGCGCGTGACACCCATATTAAAGAGGGAGACTGTAATACATAGTATTTCCACCTGAAAGAATGTGCTAGGCACTAAAAAAACTCTATCCGAGCCTTCCACAACCTGATGGAAGTAATGTTTCTGACACTTGTGGCATTCATGAAGCTTTGGAAGGGTATTTCTAGATCCTCTTCTTTATGGGGAATCCTTTCATGTCTACTAAAGTGGAAGAATGCATCAAACCTGTGATAAACGAGGAGATTAACCGGCAGCTTACAAAAGATGTTATGAAAGATGAGATACACCTGGCTTTGAAGCATATCAACCCCACTAATGCCTAGGGACCATATGATTTTAACGCCCTTTTTTTAATCAATACTGGCACATCATCGGTCCCGACATCTTCAAAATGATAAAAAACATCTGGGCGGGGAATACAAGTATTTCCTCCATCAACGAAATGGTCCTCGTCCTCATCCCCAAAGTCAAGAAACCTCAGGAGATCTTTGATTTTATAACTATTATCCTCTGAAATGTTTCTTATAAGAACTTCTCAAAAATCCTTGTCATTCGACTACATCCTTGGCTTCCTGATATTATCACAGAAAACCAAAGCACCTTCGTGGCCAAGTGGCTGATTACTGATAACGCAATTGTGGCCCATGAAGTGTTCCACTCTATCAAAACACACTCCACTGTGAAAAGTGGAACCATGGACTGAAAACTATATATGAACGAAGCCTATGATAAAGTGGAATGGAAGTTCCTTAGAGCTGTGATGCTGAGAATGTGATTCGTTACTAAATGGATAGAAATTGTCATGAAATGCATCTCGACCGTCTCCTTCAGAATCAAGGTCAATGGGGAGCTCACCAGAGGATTCACCCCAACCTGAGGCCTACTCTAGAGAGACCCTCTCTCCCCTTTTATCTACATTTTTGTGGCTGATGTTTTCTCTAACCTTATTTCCAGGGTTGCATCCTCTAAGACTATTTATGGTGAAAAGGTTTTCCATGGGAGCCCACAAGTGTTACATCTCTTCTTCGCTGACGATTGCCTACTTTTCTCCAGAGCCACTGTTAATGAATGCCAGGTGATCAGCCAAGAAATCCAGCAATATGAGCAGGCATTTGGACATTCTGTAAACCACGGAAAATCAGAAATCTAATTCAGCATAGGGGCGCCTTATACCAAGAGAACTGTGCATTGTGCATCTGCAGGAATACATTTGATCGATAAACACCAGAAGTATCTCTGACTCCCTACGGTGATTGACCGGTCCCAAAAAGAAATCTTTGCAGCTCTAGTGGATAGGATTGAGAAACAAATTCAATCCTGGACCCCAAAAAGCATCTCTAAAGCTAGAAAAGGAACCCTCATTGAAGTAGTCATTCAGTATATCCCCAACTACTTCATGTCTATGTTTAAGCTCCCGGTGACCATCATTAACCTGATCCATTCACATACTTCGAAATTCTTGTAGGGGAAAAATGATGGCAGAAATCGAGCCCACTGGTTGGCCTGGGAGAAACTCTACGAACCCAAATCGGAGGGAGAGATGGGATTCCCGAATATTCTTCTGTTCAATGATGCACTGTTGGAAAAGCAGGGATGGAACCTTCTAAACCGTCCATCATAATTATATGTATGGGTACTCCGGTCCAAATAATTTCCCCACATGGAAATTCATGGATCCTTTCTTGGCCCCTGCCCAAGCTTCCTCTGGATAAGTATTTGGTGGGCCCAAAATCTCCTTGAAAAAGGACTAGGCTGGAAGACTGGAAATGGATCATCTATCGACATCTGGAATGATCCATGGCTTTTTGATAAGTATGGTGTGTGGGCCACATCCCCCGCTCAACCTGGTCTTGAAGACGCCACTTTCAACTGCCTCTTTTCATACCAGGGCCCGGGATAGTGTGTGGAAAAAATCTAGGAATGGTTTAATGAAAGAGACCAATGAATTATTTTGAGCATCCCCTGGGTCCCCGATGCCGGCCCCGACCATCTTTTTTGGACCAATGATTCTTCAGGCGAGTTCACGGTGAGATCTGGGTAGAGACTGGCTCTTGGCATTTACTCTCGTGACCGTGATGAGGGACCTTGGAAAGCACTTTATAAGCTTAAAGTTCCCCCAAAAATTTGCCAATTTTAGTGGCAGGTGTGCACGGGCACCCTCCCTACCATGAGCCTCCTTGTTTCCCACATATGGCCAGTGCTGAATCCTGCCCTTTTTGCCCGAATATTCCTGAAACTCTTTGGCACGCCATCATTCACTACCTGGGTGGCATGCAAATTTGGAATAAATGGGGCTCAGCTTTGGATGCTTCAATGGACACTTCCTCTGACCAGCCCGATCTTCTGATGCGCTGGTGTTCCTCTCTTTCATCGTCTGATGCAAGATCCCGTTTCACCCGGGCTTGGGTCATTTGGGTTCGGTGTAATGACTCGGTTTTCCACCATGTTCATCAACCTCCCGAGTTCTGGATTAAATGAGCCACATCATGGATAGAGGGCTTGAAGGACCGCAAATGAAGCTTTTTTACAGGTGTCGCCGCCTCCTGTTCCCCTCACTAGACCCCCCCCCCCAAACGACGAGAGTCTTAAGCCTAATGTGGACGCTTCCCTGCCCAAGGATGGGCATTTTTCTCTCGGAGTCCTGGCTCAAAATCATTTAGGGCAGATAATTACAGCAAAATATGAACCACATCATGCCTTCTGGGAACCTTCAGTTGTTGAGGCCTATGCCATACTGGTAGGGATGATGCTCGCTGTGGAATGTGGATGGGCTGATATCATCATCGAGTCTGAATGCCTTTCGTTCATCAAGGCTATTAACCACGGTGACAACAGACTCTAGGCCTTTTGCTTTATCGTTAGAAGAATCTACTCGCTGCACCAAGGCTTCTCTTGCTGCACCTTCTACTTTACCAAAAGGAAAGGAAACAATGCGGCCCATCAGCTGGAGGCCTCAGGCCCCTTTGATGTCAACCAACTATGGCTGGACAATTTCCCTTCTTGGCTATGCTTATATAAGACTGATGATATTCTCCAGTAATATAATCCTTATTTCTTAAAATAAAATACCATCCTAGAAACCTCTTTATATTGTGATATCATCATATTCCAAACATGGTGCAAAGTAATGTAGGTCAGTAAAACATTCAACATAGTCTTACAGTGGGAAATCCTCATACATCAGATGCATGAACTCATGATATTTCGCATCCCTCAGGGTTTTGGGATCAAAATGGCTCAAGAACTTCATATTGAAGCCCTTAAAATATAGATCGTCATGTTAGTCATCTTCCTCTTGAGTATCCCACCAACGGATTGCTAGCCCATAATGCATAATGGAAACATGATTCACCGTCAAATTCATGACTGTTTCAATAATCTTGATGATTGTATAGACTGACTCAACCAAGAAATTTACTACCTTGTGTACCTCTTCCCCATTAGACACAGGTGGATGATGAAGCTGAAACTCTCTTGTTATCTCAAACATGGATGGAATATTACGAGAAATCATTATTTCCATGGATCATATGATCCTCATGACATTTTCTTGAAGATGAACATCCATATGATCCTAAAGAACTATAGGATGTTACAGTTCATCAATGTTAGGAATGTGAGAATTTCCACTCTCCTGATTCAAATGTCAAAGACTCTGATGAGTAATTTTCTATATAAACAAAAAAACAAACCATGGTGAACTAGATAGCAATAATGTATCCACCATATGGTGACTAAAACTAGAAAACACAAACTATTGGTCTCTCTAGATATTGTTTATAAGTATTTAAGCATGACACAAAAAATAATTTCATTTCTATAATGAAACAGAAATATCATCTCCTAGTAATACAAGAATGTTTATATCAAATGAGAAATACATATTTCATTAACATGAATAATGCATGTCAATATATCCGTATGTTTCTATTATGAGGCTTGTATGTTTATCTCCCTCCATACTTGGCCATAAGTAAAAAATATATAAAAACAATTGCAAGATAAAACAATAACCTCTCACAACATGTAAATCAACCAAGGATAGTAATATTAATTGTAACAAGCACATTGTGCAAATATCAATCCCATCCTTGGGAAGTCGGATTTCCCCTCATATATAGGTTAGATACTCCAATAGAAAAACTCATTACCAAGTCCCAATATTTCATAGTCTCCTTTCTACCTATCACAAAAATGTACAGAATAAACAAATAAAATGTGCTTCTCTAATACGATATTGTAAAGTCCTCCAATCTGGAACTCTCTCATTTGGCCAGAAATGGCTGGTTACGAGTCCTCAAGTGCATCTCCTTGTATGTCAGAGGCCTCTAATAAGTAGAATTTGTTTGAATAGAATAGTTTGTAGAATATACACACTGGTATGAAGAGTAATAGATGTATAAAAATTTCATAAAAAATCATAAATAAAAAGTTTAAATAAATTACATGATGAATCAATAAAAAAATGAATAATACAATAAATAGATAATGTAAAATCTAGTGATTTGAAAGAATATTACTAAATTAAATGATAGAAAATTACAATAAAATAGTAGAAAAATAAAATAAATAACTCAATGTCCTAGGTCATGAATCCCACATCGGCCCATTCTCCATAATCTAAACCCATAACAAACAACTAATCAATAACAGGGTGTTATGCCCTTATCCAAACCTACATTCCTGAAATATTCTTGGGGCACCAAATGTTGAATCCTATATGGTGGGAAAATATCTCAGTAGTTCATCACCACCATGTCTAAACTATGTTAGTATGATAAAAAGTATATGCAATAAAGTTATAATCACCTGTCTTATTTAATTCAGCAAATAATAAAATACAATAAAAAGATTCCCCAGTACTATCTCAGAATAACTCTGAGCATGACTTTTGAGCATGTTAATCCCAACCATATTACAAGGTTAAAATAGAAATCTTCATTACCATGATGTAATATCTCTGATCATGTATTGTGACTATATAGAACACTACCATATAACCAAGTTGAATACCCTACTTCAGCACCATGTCTGAATATATCAAAGCATGTATTAATAACATTCCAACCCCTACCATATAACCAAGGTAAAATTAAATTTTTTGGTGCCATGCCATAAAATCTATATGCATGTCTTATAGCCATACTGACCAAAACTGTATTACAACATTATGGTCAAAAAATCATGATCAACGACTTATAAGCATTACAACATTCTAGGTAATAACCATATATGAATCAAAAAATTCCTAGTTAAGGTCCTATAATCATTACAACATGGGAATAATAATAACCCACTGTCTATAATAATTATTACATGGGACCAGGCCAAGCCATTTCAATATTATTAAGAAATCAAATAAGTTTCCAACATAATGGGTTGCTCCTCATATATAATAATTATAATGAAGGATACAATTCATGTCATATAGCATGGATATATAATTTCACATTAAAATTTTCAATGGATAATTAAGGCAATTACGATTCTTCTTTCATATTCCACATGAAATTTAATTCAAAATTTAATAACAATTACATCAATTGAAAATATGACACAATTCTGGTTATTCTATAACAATAAATCACCAAAGGTCACATGTCATTCCAAACATACCATAAGCCATTATCTAGTTAAAAATACATATAAATCAAAATGAATTCATGTTATAAAATCATACTATTATATAATTAATTTGGGTGCATAAAATATATGTGAAATTACAACATTGCATAAAATATGGAAATTATCAAACAAGAGGTTTTAGATTTAGACCCCCCACCTTTAACTTACAATCCAACAATGCTAAAAATGGATAACTTCATGAGAAATAAGGTGATGATTATTGAAAATAGGTTCATAGATCACAAAAAAATATGATCAAAACTAACCATGAAGTTAGAAAATGGATTTCAGTACAATGATTAAAGAACCAAAGGGATTAAAGAAGAAACCTTACCAAAGGAACATAACTATGATTGAATCTGAAAAAAATACTTCTATAAGGGATGATGGCACTCCAAAATTTTCTGGACAATTTCATAGGGTCAAAATGAGAGGGGCTACAGTTTAATAGAATGAATTTCATCCTCCGGGAATGCTAAAAATAGTATGTCAGATATTTATATGTCGAGTAACATAGTTAACCATAGTGTAATGTTTTTAATGTAATTATTTGAAAACCCCATCGCATTAAATTTATTTTAATAAAACCCACAGAGAATTACATGACATGTAATCCTATTACATGATGTGTAGATGTCCTGCTGCTGATTTATCAACCCAGTTTCCTTTTAAACAACTTGAATCCTCATTAAAGATTCTCAACATTCCAAGAATCGTATTAACACTTAGATTCATTTATACCTGGACTCCATTTACTCAAAAAATAATATATCCTCAAACTACATGTCACTTTTCCAAATAAAGACTCTCTATCATTGAACAATACATGGTTGTCGAGGCAGAAATGAAAATCTCACAGAGAAACGAACCTAAAAAAAATTGGGATCCTTCATTCCATTTGGTGAATTCTGAATAAATATACATTTATTGGAATTATCATCAACCATTCCGATAAATTATCATTGGATATAAATAATGAATTGGATATTGAATATAATCAATTTTTTCTAAAATGGGTTCTCCTAGAAACATAAAACATGTTGTTTATTGATCAAATTTGGTCATTGTAGGATCTAGTGTTGAATATAGAAAAATTATATTATCTCTTGTCTCTAGAAAGATTTTAATGTGTCATATTTTGATTTTATTATTCAATATATTTCCAGTAATGAATGATTAATTATCTCTGAATAAATTTATTTTGGGGGTGTATAAATCACTATATTCAATCCATATGTCAGGCTCCTCAAGATATTTCTTCAATTCATCCTACCTGTATTCAAATGATATAGTGGATAAATTTATTCAATTGAAATTACTATTTGACTCCCACAAATTTATTTTATGAGTTCATTTTTTTCACAATAGCTTTTAAATTTGTTGACATAGGTAAGACATAATTCATTTGAGTAAAATTATCAACAGATTTATGGAAATACTTATCCAAATTAGTTGAATTCCATATAATTGGTCTACATAATTAAAAAGGAAATTACACTACGGGAAAAGGGGGCTTTTGCTATAGGTTTTTTAGGACATGATTAATTCTCGTCGCAAAAGGTGCATCCCAAAGGTTATTTGCGACGGGGGGTTCAACCCATATCAAATAACCTGTTATTTGCAATAGGGTATAATTTCCCGTCGCAAAAGGAAATGTGCAGTTTGGCGTGGGTTGTGCGCCAAACCCCAAGAAGGTTATTTGTGAAATAAAAATCATCCCATCACAAATACCGGGGACGGTAAATGGGTTTTTGCAACGGGATGTTGTCTCGTCACAAAAAAGTGTGTCGGTAGGACACTTTTTCCGAGGGGTCCTGTTGAAAATACCTTTTTTTCCTCCGACAACAATTAATGCGGGAAAAGGTATTTGCAACGTGTCTCGTGGACAAAAAGATCTATTTGTGACATGACACCCGTAGCAAACAGTCATGTCACAACTAATCTAACCAATATATACCCTCTTCCATTTTTCATTGTTATTCAATTAATTCTTATTTCCTCTCTCTTTATATACTCTATTTTTTGAGTGGAAATTTCTCTGAATTTATTTTTTTACGGAGAAGTTGTGAAGTTGGTTACATCAATAGGAGATCAAGTTTAAAAGTGTTTATATTTTTTTAATTTATTATTTATTTCATCATTATGATAATTTTAATTATTGTTGATTAGTTGTAATTAAATTAGATTTAAATTATTTTGTTTAATGTATTTATTTGTAACAATAAATTGAAATTATTAGTACTAATTATTAATAATTAGTAATAATTAATAATTATTAATGACAATTAGTATTGTATATAAATAATTACTCGTAATTAGTAATTAGTAGTTGTAAATTGTAGTTATTAATACAAATTAACACTAATTAGTAATAAATAGGAATAATTAGTAATAAATAGGAATAGTTAATAATAAATATGAATAATTAGTAATAAATAAGAATAATTAGTAATAAATAAGAATAACTTGTAATTTATATGAAAAATTAGTAATAAATATGAATAATTATTAATAAATAGGAATTATTAGGAATAAATAGGAATAAATATGAATAATTAGGATTAAATATTAATAACTAGTAACAAATATGACTAATTAATAATAATTAGGAATAATTAAGAATAATTAGGAATAATTAGGAATAATTAGTAATAATTAGGAATAATTAGCAATAATTTGGAATAATTAGTAATAATTAGGAATAATTAGTAATAATTAGGAATAATTAGTAATAATTTGGAATAATTACTAATAATTAGGAATAATTAGTTATAATAAGTAATAATTAAGAATAAATAGAAATAAATAAGAAAAAGTACAAATTAATAGAAATATAATTAGAAATAAATAGAAATATAATTAGGAATAATTAGTAATAATTAGTAATAATAATGAATAAATAGTAATAATTGGTAATGATTAGAAATAATTAGTAATAATTATAAATAAATAGGAATAATTAGTAATAAATAGGAATAAATAAGAATAATTAGTTATAATTAGGAATAATTAGGAATAATTAGGAATAATTAAAAATAATTAAGAATAATTAGGAATAATTTGTAATAAAATAGAATAATTAGTAATAATTAGGAATAAATAGTAATAATTAGGAATAATTAGGAACAATTAGTAAGAATAAGTAATAATTAGTAATAATTAGGAATAAATTGCAATAAATATTAATAAATGCGAATAAGTAGTAATAATTATGAATAATTAAGAATAAATAGTAGTAAATAGTAAAAATTAGTAAAAATTGGTAATAAATAGTAATAAATATTAATAAATAGTAATAATTTCTAATAATTGGTAAGAATTTGTAATAATTAGTAATAATTAGAAAAAATGAGGAATAATTAGGAATAATTAGGACTAATTAGTACGAATTCGGATTAATTAGTAATAATTAGTAATAAATAGTAATAATTAGTAATAACTAGTAATAATTAATAATAATTAGTAATAATTAGTAATAATTAGTAATAATTAGTAATACTTAGTAATAATTTGTAATAATTACTAATAATTAGTAATATTTAGTAATATTTAGTAAAAATTAGTATTAATTAGTAATAATTAGTAATAATTAGTAATAATTAGTAATAAATAGAAATAATTAATAATAATTAGTAATAATTAGTATAATTAGTAACAATTAGTAATAAATTTGAATAATTTGGAATACTAAGTAATAATTAGGAATAATTCGGATTAATTAGGAATAATTAGAAATAAATATGAATAATTAGGAATAATTTCTAAAATTTAGGAATAATTAGGAATAATTAGTAATAACTATGAATAATTAGTAATAATTAGTAAAAATAAGTAATAATTAGTAACAATTAAGAATAATTAAGAATAATTAAGAATAATTAGGAATAATTATGAATAATTATGAATAATTTGGAGTAATCAGTAATAATTACGAATAATTAGAAATAATTAGTAATAAAGAGTCATAAATAATAATAAATAGTAATAACTAGGAATAATTATTAATAATTAGTAATATATTCCAATAATTAGTAATAGTTAGTAATAATTAGTAATAATTAGTAATAATTAGTAATATTTTGTAATAATAAGAAACAATTTGTAATAATTAGTAATAATTATTAATAAGTATGAATAATTAGGAATAATTAAAAATAATTTGTAACAATTAGAAAAAAATAAGTAGAAAATCAATTGTAATAAATTATATTAACTTATAATAACTTTGAACAATTTCTAGTGGATTGAAGACACTCCTTTTTCTCGATGAATCTTCTCCATTCAACTTCCACCGACTGGACACATTATGAAAAGTATGCCTCTATGTATGCATATTCAATCTTGTATGATCTAGTTTGAATATGCATTCGAAGGAAAACATTTTTTATAATGGGTTCAGCTAGTCCCTGTTGCAAGAAGATGATTCATCGATGAAAAGGGTGTTCCTTTGTACGACGACTCATTTACTTACAACTCACACAAAAATCACAATGAAGAATATGCTTATAGGTACGCATTTTTATTCATTTATGTACGACAATGAAAATGAGTACCTTTAATTAAATTCTTCATTGTGATTTCTGTGTGACAAAGTTTCAAGTAAATGAGCTGTCAGACCAAAAAGTAGCCATCAATCCACTGGAAATTGTGTCGTCCACAAAATATGGTAATATTTAATAAGTTGTTGTAATTATTTATCATTTTTTACAGATAATGTTTTTATTATTTTAAATTATTCAAAAATAGTAACGATTTTATATTTTGTAGAAAAATATAGAACAAGGAAGTCGACAATAGTCATTACTAAGTGATCGTGCTTGGATAAATCAGCGTTGAAATCCAAACATTTCTGGTTTAAATAATATATATATTGAGGGTTTTGAAGCTTTCTTATCATTTGCATCATCAAAACAAGAATATTTTTAAGAAGGCACAATGAAGTGTCTTTATAAAAAATGTGCTCTAAGAACATTTCACACATTTGACATGCTTGGGGGACATCTCTTAAGGTTTGGTTTTCTACCAGATTTTGTTTTTTGGAATCAACATAGTGAACATAGTTCTAGAGAAGATACTAATAACGTGATTCCAAATCCATCACGGTTTCAAAATTTAGTACATGATGTTGTAGGTCTATCTTTTCAACATACTGAAGCTCAAGTTGATGTTGATTTAACTCCTGAGTTGGCACCGTCATAATTTTACGAGGTGTTGAGGTCTGTTGGGGACATATTATATCCTAGTTACATGATAAGAAAATTAGAAGCAGTAGAAAAATTTATGTCTATTCAATCTGATAATGCAATTCCAAACGACTTTTTTGATGAGATATTTTATTTGGTTAAAACATTATTACCAGAAGGAAATGTGTTGCCTTCAAATTATTATGAGAGTAAGAGGCTGGTTTGTAATCAGAGCCTTAGTTATCAAAAGATTAATGCATTTCCAAATGATTTCATCTTATATTCTGTTGAAAATGATTCGTTGGATAGTTTCCCCGCATGTGGAAAATCGAGGTATAAAGATGCTCAACCATGAAGGTGTAGATCGATTCTAGTAAAATAGTTAAGATATTTCCCCTTACTCCAAGGTTTTATCATTTATTTATATCTCAAAAAACAGTTTTAATGATACCATGGAACACATCCATGATTTCAACTAATAAAAGGTTGAATCATCCATCTAATGGTGAATAATGGAAAAATTTTGACTGTTTGCATCCGTGTTTTGCTTTAGAAGCCCGAAATGTGCGATTGGATCTTTTGACTAATAGTTTATGTCTCTTTGGTTCTTATGCTAGTCATTATTCATGTTGGTATGTATTTATAACTCTATACAATTTACCTCCTTGGATGTTGATGAAGGATTCATATAAATTTTTGACCTTATTAATCCCATGACATCTGAAAAAATAATATTAATGTATATTTGAAACCATTGATTAATAAGTTAAATGCATTGTGGAGTGATGGTGTTAGTATATATGATGTTTTTATGAAACCAAATACCATTTTAAAAGTTGCATTGATGTGGATGATTAGTGAATTTCTAGCATATGGCATATTTTCTAGATGGAGTACACATGGTCTGAAATCATATCCTTATTGTATGAAAGACCACAAAGAATTTATTCTATTCAATAGAAAAAACATTTCTATTTTGACTGTCATCGTAGATTTCGTCCAACCGATCCCCCTTATTGGAAGATAAAATCTCATTTTAGAATGGTAGAATTTAAAGGGATGAACCTCCCAAAACGATCTCACGTACAAAGTTATAATTATTTGTATTTTCCTTAACTCCAATCACATTTGGGAAAACAGTAAACCAACAAAAAATTCATGGCATTGGGAAAGAATATAATCGGAAAAAAGATGCATTTTTTGGGATCTTCCATATCGGTCTGATTTGTTGGCCATCGACATGTTGGATGTCATTCATGTTGAGAAGGAGTATTTTGATAATTTGTTTCATGTTGTTTTGGATACACCAGGTAAGACCAAAGATACAATAAACGAACGATTACATCTTGCTAAAATTTACAGGCGACCAGAACATGAACTATTTGAAAATGTCAGATCATAGAGGTTAATGAAGCCAAAAGAAGCCTATACGCTGTACAAAGAGAGTCACTTATTATTTTATCAGATGATTAATGATTTGAAACATCCATATGGCTATACATAAAATTTGGGAAGATGCGTTAAGGATGGTTATATTATTGTATTAAAAATTCATGATTGTCACGTTATAATGGAAAGACTTATGCCAATTGGATTTAGAGGTTTTTTGATTCTATGATTTGGTATTAGATAACAGACATATCATATTTTTTATGAGACATTTGTGCATCGAAAATAGACTAAAATGCTCTAGGAAAACTGGAATAATATGTTGATGTAATTATATGTAAACTGTGAAAAATATTTCCATCCGCATTCTTTCACTCAATGGAACTTATGATATTACATTTTCCACATGATGCTAAATGTGGAGGTCCATTACTGTTTCGATGGATGTACCCATTCAAAAGATGCATGCAAAAATTGATGAAAAATGTACATAACAAAGCATCAGTTGAAGGCTCAGTTGCTGATGCTTATTTGAAAGAGGAAATTTATTTTTTCAGCTCTCATTATTTTGAATCTGAATATCCCTCAAAACAAAATCATATTGGATGAAACGAAGGGAATGTTAATGTGAAACTGTACAATCAATTATCAGTTTTTAATTGGACTACTCTTGGCTTCAGTAGATTTCACTAATGATGGATTTTAGATTATGAAAATCACAGAGATCATACATATGTTCTGAAAAACTGTGAATAAATGACATCATTTGTACTGTGAGTGCTTTGATCACTTATTCTATAATTTATGTTAAAGTATGTAAAATTATTTTATTTGGAGGTTATATGATAATCAAATCAAGAAACTACATCCCTAAATTATAGTAGACACTCTTGAAGAACACAGAAAAAAATTATTAATGGTTTCTGAAACTGGTAACTAAAATTGTTTATGGTTTAATATCAATTCTGTTTATTATTTATTATATTGATAATTGTTCTGAAAAATTTTAGGTTTATCACCATGCTGATAACATTGATAAGAGACTATGTATATTGAGTAACCCACCATCCAAAATGGTTAAATATTAAAATACATATGTGGTGGATGGTTTTTGATTTCATACACGTGCATATGGAGAATAAAAAAACAATAAACAAAAGAGTTTTCTTGGGAAGATTGCATCGCAGAGAAACTAAAGTTTACATTTATGAAATTTTGGATGAAATTATTGAGATGAGTTATCTAGGATAGAATTATATTACGATGTTTAAATGTCGGTGGTTGGATACTGATAGAGTTTTTCATGTTCATCTAACTCATGGATTCATTGATATTAATTATAAAAGTCTTCATAAAGTAAATAACCAATTTTTACTAGCTAAATAGGAATATAAAATTTATTACACAAAGTATTGTGCTTCTTCAAGAGACTTGAGGGATTGGTCGACCATAATAAAAATGAAATCTTGGGAAAATCAGTTTTTTCAAACTAAATGTGGTTCTGTAGGAGTGGATGGAATTAAAAATTTTCATGAGCCAGGTCAAAATCCATCTTTTTTACAAAGAGACGTGAATATCGATGATGACACCCCGCAATTAAGGATATATGATGACGAAGATGTTAATGATGTTACAATTGAATTTGAAATGACAAGAGATGATGAAAATGAAACTCATACAGATATTGATGATGCTGAGGAAAAAGATGAGGACATTAACATTGACAGTTATGGAGATGAGGATGAAGATGGACATAGACACAGTTAAATGATGGTTATAATCATAACTAATATATATCTATATGTAATAGTTATTTTAATCTATCTACTAAAAACAATCACTTTGTGTTTTAGATGGATCCTGATCTATATCACGAGTTATATGAGGCTGATATACCTTCGGATGATGGGGATTTTTGATCATCTGAACCTCAGCCTACTGGTGGTTCAGGCGGTACATAGATGGTGTACAATCATTGGGAAAAATGGATCTTGATCCTATCCCCAAGTGACGTACACGATTAGGCTTCTATCCACACACACAGAGGTATGATACCTGTATATTTTAGTTAGATTTCATTAATTTATTTATATATATACTAATTGTTTGATTATTTATTCCTTTCTCAGAGTTTTGCACATGTAACTATTGGACAGGGGAGCATTATCTTACTCAATTATTTTTCTTATCCATGGAACACATTGGAACAAATTCTCGTTGATGTGCGGATGTACATGTTCAATCATAGGTTGGTATGTAAATAAATAATATTTTTTTGAAATTTATTTTATTAATAACTTTATATTATAAGTTATTTGTAGGGTTTATGGTATCCCATCATTGATAGCATGTGTGATGTTGTCCACAAAGCATGGTAGGTGTCTATGTGTGATCATTTCTTTCAGTTTTAGCTCGATTTGAGAACGACTATTATGAAAACAGGAGTGATAGAATTTGATGAGTCATGTAGAGCCCACCGACCATAGTACATTTCATCTCACTTTTGGGATGGATTATGTTTACACTAGTTGGGTGGTAGATTTTAGAGGAGATCTTTTGTGTGTCGGTAGAACTGGAGGATACAATAGGTGATGCATCGAGCTGGTAGCCGTAAATTCAGTACGCATCGAGAGTATCAAGAAAGTATCCTTTTTTAAATATTTTATATAACTTCAAATATAAACATTTTATTTTATATTTTTTTAGGCAGTTGATCATCCCGATATTACAGAGTACGACATTTATCAATGGATGAATAGTGATTCTGGAACTGGAGAGATTAGAGCTGATTTCCAGTGTCAGATTATGGTTAGTATTATTATTTTAATTTTGAAAATAAAATACATATAATATTTTAAAATTTTTAAAATCAAATTGGAATTGAAGGATTTATATGAGGTTGCAACCTCTCAGACACATGATGAGAGTCAGAACAAGACGACTGATTAGCCCTGTGCCCACCATTTCGATGAGGCGTCATGGATGCAGGAAAATTAGAATGGATTTGAAAAGGTCTATGTAGTATGTATCAGCTCTCATTTGACTCATGGTACTTATTATATTTCTACTACGATGTCGGCGTCCAACTTGAGAGGAGCTCGTGGAGAGGCGTCATCTTCCGCCTCATAGTATCAGGAGGAGTTGCGAACTCAGACTGAGCTTATCGATAGTTTCCATAAGCAGCATTCCAAGATGAGTCATTAGTGGTTGTATTAGTAGTAGTATCATGAGGAAAAGATTCGTCGATGGAAGTAGTTTCGTCACAAGTTGATAGAGTACACGCGTCGTCAGACTCGTAGTTTAGGGATGAAGTTTCCTCCCCATATCCTACAGCTCCCCCACCTCCAAAATACAACCCCACAATGATTTATTTTATGTTACAAACATTTAAATTCAAGATTCGTAGTAACATGAACTATTTACAGTTTATGTATTTTATAGTGGTGCAAATATTGCATAATTTAATTTTTTTTATTTTTGATATTTTCTTATTTATTATTAGTATTATATTTTTTACTATTTGTTTATTTTTCAATTAATACTAATAATAATAAGGTTGTATGGTTTTTGTTTATATTTTTATGTAAATATTTAGAATTTTAATAGTTTTTTATTTTTTTATTTTTTAAATATATTAATATTAATTTTTCATTAATCATATTTTTATTTAATACTTTTTTTATATTATATTTTTAATGTTTTTTTAGTTTTACAAATAATAATAATAATAATAATAATTGATGATTTTTTATATATTTTTTAGAATATTGATAATTTGAATTTTTTTTATTTTAATATTATTAATATAATTTTTTCATTAATCATAATTTTATTAAATATATTTATTATTATGTTTAGTATCATTGATGGGTCCTTTTATGACTAGATTCCATCGCAAATAGCTTAAATATAATTTTTTTAACAAAATTATTTACGACGGGCCCATCGTAAAAGGTTTAGGTATATATAATGTATATAATCATAGACTTATTTGCGACCATCCCATTGAAAAAAATAGTTTTTGAGATGCCATTTTCTGCAACGGATTACCTACGACGGGGCCCCGTCACAAATAGCCCGTCACAAATACCTCTATTTCCAATACTGTTACTCAAGATTATTCTTAAAATATATATCCCCTAGTCTATGAATCTTGTTAAACCTTATCCCCAAGTGACATGTCACGTAAGATTTAAATGATCCATATTGACTTTAGAGGATTTGTCAGAACATCATTATTAAAAAATGTAACCATAGATTTATTCTAAATATTTAAATTTATTCTACTCCAAATAATGTTCTCCTCTTATTTTCTCCTAAAAAAATAATTTTGATCTTCAAAAACGTGGAAAAATGATTATTTTATCATTTTTACATCAATGTAATCACTCCATCTATCATAGTTTTGTAAAAAATACATTTTACTAAATCAATAGCCCTATATGTTTTTATAATGTTTTGATACACTGACAATTTTTTCCTCAACCCATAAAGATAAATTTGTTATATTTTATTATTACCATTAAAAGTTTGACAAAATTATTTCAACTATTTGGTTAATATTTATTTAAATTTTTTCATTTAATTTATTCTATTGAATATGATTTTATTTATTTTTTCTTATGTTTATATGGGATGAGTAAAAAATATCATGAATCAACAAAATCATACATTTTAATGATTTTAACCAACCTTATCCACCATTGGATGATATATATAATGTATCTTTTTAAAATATTTTTAACATTATTTTTTAAAACAATGATCGAATGGTATGATGATTCTTAGAGGTGTGTCTAGGTTGATCACACCAATAATTAGTCACCTTTTGAAAATTTAATGAATATTAAAATCTTTAACATTTCTATTACAAATGAATTTTCAATCATACTAAAATTTATAATGTACATTCCATTGATTCGATACATCTCTTTGATTATAAAAATACGATACCAATATTTCAATCATGTATTTTATTTTATATACTACCCAAAACCAATATATTCAAAAAAATTGAATTTTTCTAACATAAAAAATTAGTTCTTACCAATATATCATTTACTATTCAATTAAATACAATTTAATATATAAATTTTCATTCTTACAATTATTATGAGACATATATTATATAGTATCATTCAATTATATTTTTACTACATATAATTTCATTTATAAAAAAACTGGTCTTTGTAATTTCTATCACCATCATCAATCATGTTTATTATTATACCTACCTTTATAGATGATATAATAAACATTTTTAATCCTTTTTCACTGCTACCAACAAATACAAATAAATACTCATGTGACCAAAACCACTAGTAATTGATTATTATATAACCAAAAAATATATATTATATCATTTTAATGTACATAAAATATTATTTAGTATTATGTATTCTAATTATATAAATATTATAACACCATCTTTATTTTCTTATTCTTCCTTTGAGGAATAATTTGATGCAAAATTTTGTCCTTAGATTGGTTAGTGTATTTTGGACCTTCATTCATCTTTTCAAAGGAATGTTGTGGTGAATAATATGTTTTATGTTTTTGAGTATAGGATCTTCACTAGATGATAGGATACAAACTCTTCATTCCATGTATTCCTCAATGCATTTCTTCTCATTGTATGGGTTTTATAGAAAAAACTATGAAATGTTTTTGAATCTCATGCAAGAAAACATGTGCTAGTGGAAAGAAATTAATTATGCCACTTGTAAATATGAAATATATGAAACCTATGGCTAGAGATAGTTAACAATAACTAGTATATTTGGATTTTATAAATATATTCCACATATGAGGTTTTAAGTGAATCATTTAACAATGATATATGGATCTTAATGATCAAACCTCTATAAATATTTATTTATATGAGGAAACATATATTTGATGCATATAACATCATAGGCTCCTATACTATGCCATTGGGTTCTTGTCACAAAAGGAAACACATATTTAGTTTGTTTTCTATTTTATTATTTTCACACCAGGAAACATATAGTCTCCATTGAAGTCATCCAATGATTTTTAACTATGGAATTGTCTTCTCATATCATAGGGGAAGACTCATAGTTTGATAAATTATATAGAGTATGAATAGATCCTAATATCATTATATATTATTCTTATGATAATGACGTAATGAAATTAAAGATCATCATATGTGGTTGATTCATATTCTCTGCAACTATGATGTGCGAGACGGGATCATATTATCACCGTATAGGTTTTATAGGTTCTTCACATACGTTTTCAATGGATATTCACCAAGGGATATATTTTTGATGAATTAGTTGGAGCTAAGAAGTTCAAATGTTAATGAGGGAGGTCCCATATATTCTCATCATGTGTGGGCATGTTGAATATTTAGTGTCTAATGGGAATAATAAAACACACTCGCATCACAGAATAGTATGTTTACTGGTTTAGATATGAATGAGATTTTTCATTCAAATTCTTATCACAAAAGAGTAAATTTTATATTTTGATTCCTTTGGAGATAACCCTACAATTTCCAAATATATATGGGTCATATAGGTTAGAATTTAATGATAATCTGAAATCCCAACACAGAATTTCTAATGATATAATTATTGGTTTGATATACTTGATAACGATATTCAGGAATATGAGATAACTCATTATAATAGGAGTTAGAACATTGTTTATTTCATCATTGATCTGAAAAAAATAATCCGTTCAATCAAGGTAGAATAAATGAATAATGAAATTAATTTTTTAGGTATCCCTTTTAATGAAATGTTTCATGAAAATACCCTTCAATTTATTTTCATGTGGTAAGGAAACTTTTTTTGTATATGGAGTTAAACTATAAGATGGTGTATGGATTAGAATTTGAATTTTACTGAAAAATTGTTGGAATAATTTTTCTCCAAATTATAAGACTAATAAAATATTAATCACATTGGATTTCAATGGATCATCAATTGGTAAATATAATATTTATCACCAATGTTGTGGATATAGTTTATTATATTGTTTTAAGGAAACATTCTTAAAATATATCATCATGTGAAAATAATGTTTTCATGTAGGTTAATTTAACGTAAATGCTATATAATACCATATAGTTTAAATTTTTATACAGAATAAATATTTCAAAGGAATTTAGAATTATACTCTACGATCCTTATAATTATGGGAATAGAAAATGATATTGGGATCATAGACATTCTGATAAACAAGGTTGATGGCTGATAACCCTAAATAATTTAATTGATGGAGCATAATAATCCATTGTTTAGGTGATGTTTGATGGAAATATACATGGATGTTTATAGTTTTAAATACAATTTAGGAGCCCTATAAGTGGAGTGGTAATTATTTGTAGTTGAAATATAGGATACCACACAACCAATGAATCATGAATATGGAATGGGGACAATGGACTATGATACTAGTTGATCAGAATGTATTTTTATGATCATGGAAAAATTGAATGGATTTGGGGGCCATGATAACACAAATTTTCTAAAATTATGTAACATGGATGAAGGACTTGAATAGTAGTCAAGAAATTTACTTTTCAAAACATTGGAGTTATTGGAATGTATATATATCTTCATGATAAGGGATCTATCAAAAAGGTAATGATAATATGGAATAGTATAGGTTTATAAGAATATATAATTCTTATTATAAAGTTGTGTTTCAAAATTATTTTTCTCCCTTCAAAGAATTATTATATTCATCAATGGATTTTTCATCAAAAAAATGCCCATAATTAACAAAATATTAAAGGATCATTGTTAGGTATTTCATTTAACTTCCAAAATAAGAGGAATTAATATATCTATCTACGTGTATAATTTTAGAAAATAATTTGATTTAATAGTGGAGATCATTCCACTTTGACAAACTAAGGTGTCAAATAAAAAATATGGGATGATACTCAAATAATTGAAATTTAATCTCATTAATGGAACAATATCATTATGATATTCCTGGTTCAGGAAACAACAATATATTAAAAAATATGGGAAACAATGCCTCTTTTACATTTATGGATAATGAAAATAGACATGGGTGGAATTTTATCATTTTATAATGTAATTTTATCCTGATAATGTGTAAAACTCATCATTTTGTTTCATATTTGGTAATGTACTATGGGTTTGAATTTTTTTTCTAGTTTGATAAAATGATCCATACTGTGATAAGTTTATTCTTCATATATAAATTACCCCAGAGGGTTATATCCCTCTATGTTTTTTCTTTTTAAAACATCCCAATGTCTTATACACACATTTTAACATCCAAAAAATAACCCTATTAATAAGAACATATAGGGAAGAAGGTTACCATTTTATGATTAAAATATGATGTATTTCTATTTTCCATCAGTATTACAAATCACTTATACAGACATTGAAAACAAATTCAATGGTTACAATAAACCTTGGTAATTTGGGCCTATAAATAGTTGAAGGTGACCAATATAACCTATCAGATTTTGAGAAGTTATTTAACCATATATTATTAAAAAACCCATTTCTAGAACTTCTTAGTGTTCATGAGACTATAAAATATATGAAACATGATCTCAATTGATTGATTTTTTGAACTATAAACAATCCCTCACATAATAATAAATTTTCTAAAACAGAGGCTTCATTTGGGAAAAATTAAAATAAATTTGGATATGAATTGTTTCTTTTGAAAAAATTCCATGCATTCAATAAATTGTGAAAATTTACCAAATAGAATTGCAGTAATACAACTGTCTCTTCTTCTAGTTCATTGAGAAAAGAAATGGATAGAATTATAGAGATACCAAATGCTAGAATAATCAAATTTGGAAACAAATAAATAGGTAATAATATTTTAAAAGTATAATTTCACACCTAAATCTTCAATTCCATGATTTCTTTTGAATCTTCTTTTGGTTCTTAGTTTTCTCTTGATTTCTGGTTTTTCTGTGTATAGATTTAGTGTCTTTGGTTTTCTTGATCAATTCCATTTGTCTTGGATGTCTGGGAAGAGATTTGAACATGTCTTTTTAAAGGGGATTTATAAGGATGGTGTGTATTGGAATTTAATTCGTGACCCTCGTAGTGGAACCATTTTTGGGGAATGTTTATTTTGGTGGTTTCTTCATGATTCGAGCCAAACCGTGAGCCCATTTCCAAAAATAAAATAAAAATTTCTTTTATAACTCATTTTTTTCAACATTTTCCAACCATCACACTTCCCACATAGCCTCACAGAACTTATTCAAACCACTATATCTATTTGGACGCCATAGAAACTCATTATCATTTTGGATTTTGGTGATTTATTCAAGCATTAGGATAGCATGTGGACCCATTTCCGGATGTAATGAAATAATTTATTTCTATTATATCTCATCCATTTTTCATGTTGTTTTTTCATTACACATCTCCATATATCCCACAAACCCTAGGAAAAACTGCAAGATCCATTTTTCCATTTTGAAACTCATCTTCATTCTAGATTATGGAGAATTTCCTCAAGGTTTCTCAAATAATCCAAATTTCTAAGGGAACTTTTCACTTAATAAATCATTCATTTATTACTATTTTCCCCCATTTAAGTCTAAACATACTTTATATAGCATTATTAGTACATAAATATCTATTTTTGGATACTCATAGATTCAACTGTTGTTGCATTTTGGGCGATTTCATCAATGTTTTTAAAGAATTTGAATTTCTATCTTGTTGCTCAAATTTCCTTAGGGTTTCTCACCTCCTTCTTGATGTTACAAATATCCAGCAATTAAGATTTCGTACCTAGGGTTTTATTTTGATTTTCATTGTCCAATATTGTGGTTTTAGGTTTGTTTTCAATCTATTGTGGTGCAGTGGTGGTGCAATTGAAGTTTCACACAAAGATTTTGGGGTTTTGACATTATTGGTGGGTGATTCCATGAGTAAGAATTTCTTGATAGTTTTCTTGATTGATTTAGTTATTTTTCTTATTTTCAATATATTTTGTTTATTGAGAAAATTGTTTTGGTATAATTGGTTAATCTTTTAGTCTTAAAGTTGCATTTTCTCTATGAAAATGTGTGTTTTTCATTTGTATCTTTTGTTGTATCGATTGGGATTGTTTTATTGTTCATCAAATGATTTTATTAAATGGAGTTAGAGATGGAAAATCTGGTTTTTTGTAATATTTAAAGACATATTTTTTTAAAAGAGGGTTTTTTATTTGGGTTTTATATTAAATGCTGGGTTATACTTCTTGGAATTATTTTAAGAATATTTTGAATTTTCATTTTTTATATAAGAGGTTATATCATGCTTGAAAAATGTTTTCATAGGACTATGTTTTGGAAATGGTACATTTTTTTGTGAAAGGTCTATTATGTTATGTGTACCATCTTGGAAATTATTTATAATATTTCTGAAAGGATTTATTGAATTGAGAATGAGATATGAACCATTTTGAGAGAAATTTTCATGTCAGTATGATGTTAAAATGAATTTGAATGAAAAATAGGATTAGGTTACAAGTGTGAGGGCTGTTAGGTGTGTGTGTGATTTTTAAATTGGATTTTCATATGAAAATGGTATTTTGTAAGATGTGGAACCTGATCCAGTGCATAGTTGGAAACCCAGGTATCTAGGTGGGTGGACGTGTACTAGAATTCTATTGATTTGGAGTGGTTTTGTCCCTCTTTAAAATAGTATGTTTGATGATGAACACAATCACTAAACTATTATAATATTGTTGGGACCACCAGATAATGGTTATGTTACCTACTCGTGGATCATACATGAGAACAAATATTTTTTATGGTTACTTTCCACTGAGATACGAGGTACATGGGTCCCACAACTAGCTTGTGCATAAAGGTGTTCTCATAAATAAGACTCATTGATTAATTTGTAATCACCATCGGCATTTGGTGTTTTTGGGTGTAAAACTTATTAGCACGCACATTTTCATTAAAATTGTTTGTTACTTAAATTTTCTCTTTTAAAAAGAGTTTTAATTTGTAGTTTCATCATTTAAAAAAAATTACAAGCATTTATTGTTTATTAAAATGTGCATGATTTTTGGCTTAAAATGTTTATCACAAGGAATATATTTGGGTGGAATCATACTAGGCCCATTCTCACACACTACTGAAATCATTGGGTGTAATTAGACTAGGTAATGTTTTTACATGTTTGGGAAAATATTTTAGAATTGGTGGTTTGGGTTGTTTTCTTTCATTCATGGTGCAGTGTTGTGGAAAATGTAGGGGGATGATGGGACCTTTCTTTGTGGTGGTCCTTGAGTTATTTTTCTGCTAATTTTGAGTTGGATCTCTTTTGTGTATTATCTAAACCCATTTTTTTAGGTTATGAATTTTATTAATGGTTTGTCTAGATTAAATTATCATACTTGGTTTATTAAAATTTTATGGTTGTTTAATGATTCCAAATTAGGGAAATTTGTTCCCAAACAAAGATTTATCATACACTGGAATTTGGTCAAACCCTTGTGGATAGGTAATTACCATCGGGTCATTCGATATAATGGGTCAAATCCCTATTTTGATGGAGACAATATTCTATTAATGGAAAAATGGTATCAGTGGGAGGTTCTCTCTTTTGGGTCATGCTCTTTTAGGAAGAGTATTGGTATACTAGGGATAAGATTGTCAGAACATGATGTTATGGTTATGAGTACGGTTCCTGGGAAATAAACCTCATTTCAAGACATGGGATACCATGGGATGTTGGGATTCATTTGAGTCTTTTGGTTCTTGTGGTTATTCGTTATTTGGGAAATGAAATTGGAGTTAGGTCAATGGTCTTAGTGAGCTCACAGGGCCTGAAAAGCCATGGGGAACCAAGAATATTTTCCTAGAGCACTCTTTTTGAAAACGGTTTGATTGGATTATGCATTCCAACCATACATCTGAGTCACCAATCATCACTAGTTTTCCCTTGATTCATTCGACATATTGATGGGTTTTGGAAAATCATTCTGAAATACTCTTGTTAGAATATTTTAAAAACTATATTTTAAAATGGAAATGGTTTTGAATAAATGGTGTTGACTTTACAGGAAGTGTATTATGATAAATTAAACTTGTTTTTACTAAAATTAACTATTTTGAATGTTTATGCTATGTTACAGAGGGTTTTTGAAATCTCTTTTATGTGGAATTGTCATGTGGGAATAGTGTGATTTCCAAATGGATTGAAATTGTGTTTTCTAAACTATTTTGAACATGTTTTTGAACATGAGGATTTTCATAAAGTTCTTTTTGTGTAAGATGACAGAGTATTTTTAAAAACAGAAAAAGTGGATTCATAATCTCGATGGTTTAGAAAACAAGGTTGATTTTAAAGTAGATTTTGAAATTTTTTTGAGTGGGATTAAATTTTTTGGTTTTGAAATGTGTAATGAAATTTGTTTTGATATTTGGGGTACTCATGGGTGACAACATGCATGGATTTTTTGTGAGTAAAAGTGGAAGATTGCCCATATTGAAATGTTTTGGGTTTATGTGGTTCCATGAAAACATGCATGTGTGAGGCCCATAAGATACCATCGGTTAATGTGCTTACCACTGACCCCGTTTACATTCAAATAAATTATTTTTATGGAACTTTTATGCATTGATAAACTATGTCTAGGGTGGAATGTCTTTTGTGTTTTTCAAAAGAATGTGGTGGTGGGTATTTTGTTTCAGAAACCCTCTTGTTTTGGAATTTTTTTAGTTTTTGTTTGTCGGTAAGTTGGGTTGAAGTGTTGATTTGTGTCCCTTTGGGAGAAATTTTTGGGGAAGACCCTATGGTTTCTCCCCTCATGTGTTCGGTTCATGATTGTGGTATGTCTTCAACAACGGACTAGCACCGTTGAGTCCATTTTTTTTCTTTTTGGCTTGGTTACAACCCTATAAAGAGTTAATTATTGATTGATGTGTGGCCACAGTTGATTTTCCATTGGCAGATCCAATAGTTGATCAACCTTAGGACATTCTTCTTGATAATTGGATATTGACTCTACCCCTCATCTTTTTTGTTAACTAGATCACCATGTAGTATGAGAGTGGTTATAGATGGTTGAAATACTCCTTGGTACACAATGTTTCCTGAATCATCATAGGTTAATTTTTAAAATTTTGTGTCTATTAGTTCTATCTGGATGTGGTGAAGGGGAATCCCAGTTAGGAAGGTGAATAAAGTTTTCGGTTTTCGGTATAGACTAATTTCCTAAAGGGACCGTGGGTATTTTGTTAGTATTATCGAATAAAGAGTTCTTGTTAACCAATGTTGTAGATAATTTGGTAATATGAGGTCGTAATGGTCACTTATATTAATATCATGATACTTGTAACTCTGTTCAAGATTCCACTCCTGGTAATGACTATGTCCAATTCAAGAGTCATGTTTGGTAGTGTCTTGTTGTGTTGTGTTTTCTATTAATAAAAAAATTTAGTTATTATGGAATATTTTGAGGGATTCTTCATAAATGAAATATTGATTATATTATGATAATTTTTAAATCCATGTTCTATGTGAAGATTTTTTTTGTGTGTTTTCCGTCAACGGTTTCATTTCATGGGTGAAGGAGGTGATGCATGTGCACCTTGCAAGTCCATGTTTGGGTAAAGGTGTGTTTTTTGAGCAAGTAAATTTCATGGGGTGTAATGATCATTAGATCCTAACTATGGCGGAGTAGATGATTCAAAAATAAGGGCTCCAATCATAGGCCTCTGAGTGAAGATTTTCACATAGTTAAGAAATCGCTAAGGGTGTAAGAGATTTGGGTTCAACTTCTGTCTCTAGTGTGGGAGGTGGAGGTAGTCTAAGGTTTCGATGTTCTGTTTTCATTTAAAGTGGTCCCAGGTGGTTGAAATGGATATGGGTAACTTGTCCCTCAGTGATTTAATTTGTGTTATTAGAGAAGTCCCTCCTTTTTTAGGGAGGTGAGGTTGTTTTTTTCTCAAACCTAGTTCCTGAACCATTATGGGAGTAATTATAATTATAGTTGTTCATGTATGAATATCCTTGTAGTCTCTTTTCAATATCGGTTTTGGTTGGAATAATTCAATGTTGGTAATATTCATTGGAATGTTGTACTTATTAGGGTCTCTATTGGTCTAGAATTTCATTTATCAACCCCTGTTGCAGTAGGGATGTGGTCTTATGGGTTTTTTGTGTCGACCCATGCTAGTTGGATAACATAGATATTTCTTATAGTGGTGATACCGACCATGGGTGTCATGTATATTTTATTATAATTAATCTAATGTTAGTCAATAATGTATGATGGGGATTCTGTTTGGGGTTTCCAATGTTGGTGTCTCCGTTCTATCTTAGAAAATAATGTTGGCTCCTGGGGTTGGGAGATAGTTTGCATCTCCCAATATTAGTGAATCTGTTATGTCCAAGGTCTTAGCTTGGAGGTGGGTAGTCCTGTTCAAATCTTTCTAACAACAAATTTCATCTTGAGGTAATATTGGGGATGTAGATTGCCCAAATGTTTTGTAGAAGTATAGCGGTGTAAATGTTGATTGTTTTAGTATAATGGTGTAAATCTTGTTTGGTGAGAGTATCCCATCATTTTTTGATCAGCGGTTGGTTTATTGGCTTTTTGGTGGTGGGTGAAAATTAGTAATGGAGTCCATCATGGTATATCAGTTGGGTTTTCCTTTTAATATGGAATTTTGTTGGATTTCTGGGAGAAGAAAGAATTATTGTGGGGAGAATTGTTGAATCTGTATTTTCAATTCCATGATTTGTTTTGAATCTTCTATTGGTTCTTATTTTTCACTTGGTTTCCTAGTGTTTTAGGTTTAAATTTTCTGTCTCGTGTGTACCTGATAGAAGTTATTAGTATTATATTTCATGGATGGTATTTGGAATAGTATTTTTTAAATGTAAGGTATAAGGATGGTGTGGCTTGGTATTAAATTTGTCCACTCCTATTGGCACTTTTTATGTGGTATTTTTATTGGGGTGGTTTCTTCCCAATTTGGGCCAATCTATTAGCGTATTTATAGACATAAATAAAAAATTATTTTAAATATATTTTTTTTAAATTTTTTCACTCATTCCTCTTCCCAATTGTCCTCTGCTAACCTATTCAAGACACCACATTTACATGGGGCCCATCAAAACTCATATTCATATAGGATTTGGGTGATTAATTCCGACATTGGGCCAACCCGTAAACCATTTCTTGATTTAAGGAAATAATTTATTTCTTTTATATATCATTATTTTTATAACATTTTTAGGTCATTTAACAAATCACTTGAGACTATAGATTATAGGAACCCCCCATATTTCATTTTCCCTCTTTGGATCTCTTCTTCATTGTGGATTATGATGAATATTCTCAGGGTTTCTCAAGTCATCCTAATTTCTAATGGGAAATTTTCACTTTAATAAATAATTTATTTTTTACTCCTTTCCCCCATTTTAATATCCTCTTTACTTCCTCATCCATATTTCAAATTACCATTCAATATTGTCTTCATGGATATTCAAATATTTGTATATTTGGGGACATTTTATAAATGATTCTTCATTAAGTGAATTTTTCTATTTTTCCTTCCATTTACATAGGGTTTCTCCAATCCTCACAAAAGTTCCAAATGTCCAAGAACTAGGGTTTTGTAAATAGGGTTTTATTTGGAGATTCTTAGTGTGATCTTATGGTTTTACATTTCATTTTCACTCCCTTGTGCTGTGGCGGTGGTCCTGTTGATGTTTCGCACAAAGATATGGGGGGTTTTTACTTATTTGATTGGTGATCCAATTAATAAGAATTTTGTTACTATTTATCTTTCTTGATTTAGTTATTTATAATTATATAATTATTTTTTTGTGGTGGAAGAAATATTTTTAAAATCATTGCATAATAGAGTTGTTTTAAAGATTCATTTTTGCTGGAAAATGTGTGTTTTTCATGTGTTACTTCAGTGTTATCGATTGGGGATGTTTTTTGGTTCATGAAATGTTTTTATTAAATGGTGTTCTGGCGGAAAAATATGGTTTGGTGTGGTTTTGTTATGAATTGGGTTTTTAAAAGTGGGTTTTTAGATGTATTTTATGTGTAATACTTGGTTATACTTCTTGGATTTGTTTTAGAAAAATTTTCAATGGTTCATTGGTTTATATAAGAAGTGAAATCATGATGAAAAATTGTTTTTTTGGAGTATGTTTCTAAAATTGTCCATTTTATTTTCAAAGGGATGTTATGTGATGTGTACCATATTGGAAACGTTTTGAAATTTTTCTTAAAGGATTTATTTAATTGAGAAAGAGTTATGAAACATGTTGTTAGAAATTTTGGTGTGAGTATGATGTTAAAATTAACATTAATGAAATAGAGGATCATATTACATATTTGTGGGATATTTGGTGTGTATGTGATTTGGAAGTGGAATTTTTATGTAAAAATGGTATTTGTTTGAGATATGGAACTTGATCGAGTGAAATGGGGGAAAATCAAGTATCATGGTGGGTTGAATGTACTAGTATTGTAGTGATCATGAGTGGGTTAGTCCCTATTTTAGGAAGCATGTTTTATGTTTCCCACACTAACTAAACAATTATGATTATATTGAGAACCACTAGGTAATGGGTATGTGTAACACCCCGAGATTTTATGAAAAATATTCTTTTTAATTTCATTAATATCTTGTGTTATACGCTACACCAAAAGGAGCTTTCACAACACACATCTCTGACCTAGCTTGAATTACACGCAATCGCGACCTTCCATGATAGCGTGTGTTGTACGCAACACCAAGTTTCACTAAACAACGATATGCTATTAAAATATTATTAAAACTAGCAATTATGAATAGTAATAACCACTTTTTGAAATTTTGTAAATTTTATTTTTCAAAATGGATTTCATTTTTGGATTCGGAATATCGAAATTAGCTTAGTGTGAAATTTTGGTAATTTTCGGATAACTTTCATATTTTGATGAATAGTGGAAATTACTAAATTTTAATTAAAAACAACTTTTTCAATCGAAATAATTAATAGTGATAAATTATTAATTTTAGTGGTTTTAAAGTATATTTAGAATATATTTTTACAATTTAATACAATAATGGTCATTGGATGTAATTTCACATTTAAACCACTTATAAACAAGTTTCAATCTTTTGATATTTATTATCTCTTAAAAACACGCTATTTGTTTTAACGACGGGAATTAAATTTTAAATTAGTTAATGCAACTGATATGTTTTGAATTTGTTAAAATAGACATCATTTTTGAGTTCATAATATCAAATATATCTTAGGCCTAATTTTTGGTATTTTTCTGAAAACATTCAATTTTTGATGAATAGTGAAACCACTAAGTGGTAGTTAAAAAAACTGAATTGTTCATAAAACTTAATTTTACCGCTTCTGTGAGTGGAATTTCGAAAATCCGAGAGACACGGTTAATATCAAGGACTAAAATGTGGTTCAATGAGATGAAAATAATTTTTGGTGAATAGTAACTTTTTACTTTTTTTTACCACGGTTAAAAGTAAATAGGGTAATTAAGGGTAAAGATGATATTATTATTACCCTAACACATGTCCTAATTCTATTGGATAAGTTTAATTCGACCAAAAACAAACTTAGGAATAAAATATGACCATTTAGGCCCACATGGATTAGATTAGGACATTTATTATTAATTTATTTAAAGAAGGGTTAAAAGAGTTAAAATCAATGTTTATTTACTAAAACATTTTTAATATGGGGTTATACATAGGATAAATTCGACTATAAATATTCATTAGAAAGATAATAAGATTTCATACATAATGAAATTTTATATGTAATTTTTAGACATTAAATAATTTAGTTTATTTATGACACAACGATGATGCAGTAATTATCTTATTAATGAAATATTGACATAATTGATGTTATAAATACCCAAATAAATATAATTTGAGACTTTTTATGAATTACACAAATTTTCTGGGTTACTATGATATATTAGTGTTGATTTAATCAACTTGGTTCGAACATATAATTCTTTTATGACTTTCACAAAAATCATATATCAAATAGTGTCAAAATTGACACAAATTAGTTTTTAAATCAAATATTATATTATTAATTGTTATTTTATTCCTAAAAATCTAAGGTTCTGCCAAATGACTTAGATAAGGACATATATATTAATAATAAACAATTTGGGGTTCGTTTTTCATGTTATTGTAAGTGTATTGACCATATAGTGTAAGAAAACAAAAAGACACGGTAAAAGTTAAATTATTTAACTTAGAGTTAAATCTAATTGATAAGGTTAAAATAATAACCTAAACTGGTCTAAATCCTATTGGTTGATAGTATTTAGACCCATACCCACCTTAGCCTCGAAATAAATCAATTTGGAGCTATTTAAAACCGAACTTGACTTTATAATAAAATAATATTTTGAGATATTCCTAAGTTTCCCCTCTCCTCCCTTATAAAAGGGCACCTCATCCCTCTCCTCCTCACACCAATTTGAGCATTCAAGCTCGTCCAAACCCTGCCAAAATCTTTTCTCCACTTCCCCATTATCATCCTAGAGGTCCTGGTCTTCTTCAAAGACCATCCATAATTCTTTAAGTGGAGGTTAAGTGAAGGAACGTCAAAAAGAGGTAATATCCATTACCGATCTTTTTCATTTTCTTTCTTCTTCAACTTCTTCTTATTTAGTTGTTTCATGATAAAGTAATAACATAAGTATTTCTTATATACTGATATGTTATTATAAATATGAAACAACTCTAATTAACCTTCTATCCATCCTACGGAAAAAGGAAATCACCGCGCGTGCGTACGTACGGAATACCGTCTCCACACCGTGGTGTAATCTATTTTCTGCCACCACCTTAATTGGATGGGTATAATGGTGTAATGAGTAACTATATATGATTATTATAAAGTGATATTGATACTGAAATAGTCTACATACACTTCAACACAATTCCACGACCATGGGAACGATATCATCGCTCGTGCGTACGTACGGACTACCGTCTCCACGACGCGATGAGATTCATTCTCAATGATTAACCATTCATGAATGATTATAAAGTATATATAATAAGTACTAATGAAATATATGAAATAATAATGATACTGTATTTATGTAAATTTATATGTATGTCATCTACTTAATTCCATTCACTTCAATAAGGAAACAAAAACAGCGTTCATGCGTACGTACGGACTACCGTCTCCATGAACGGTGTATTTCATTCCATTTATCGATATATTATATATATATATATATATATTCTGAATATATATTATATATAAATCATGTTTTACATTCTGGATATAAGTAATCATGATCCAAGTAATCATATTAATAATTACAAGTTAAAAACATGAACGACAAATGAGACGATTTTACCCAAAACGCTACTTTAACATGGAATTTACAAAAGAACGGGTAATATAAAGTCATAAGTGAACCATATATGATATCATAACAATGAATATGATTCTGTAATAGGTTAATGACATTATTTAAATCATTATACAGGAGGTTCAGACACTTACAAAGCAAATCAGATCTAAGGTAAGGGAAATATCACAACCTCATTTTTATCCGAGATTGTTTATACGTTGGTATTTACTGGGGTGTATTTTATCATCCACATCTATGTTTCCTCAATATGTAATGTTATTTCCATCCACCTACAATTGTTTAAATCCAATTTTACCCTTTGGTGAGTTTTAGTAAAAGATATGAAAGGAATCTTTTGTCATTTTTCGTACGAGTTACATTTTGACTTTTTCGACAAAAGTACAAAGAATGTTTTTTAACTTACACGGCACGAACGGACTTCTACTGTTTTATAAAGCCTTATTTTCATGAAGCTTCCTCTAAAAGATTTCATGACTATTTTAAATAAAATCTATTTCTTTTAAAATTGCATGACGTTTTGTGGAAAGAAATTGATTTTGAAGAAGAAAGGATATTTTCCTCAAGAATTCATTTCAAGTGTTTTATCAAAATTATTTTCCATCTAAGATAATAAAGGGTTCTGTTTCTATCCATATTTTTACATTGATTTGACTATGTTGTGATGGAATTATGTTTATGAATTCCTTTATCTTATATGAATGGTTTTATGATGTCATGTTGTTTAAGAATCCCATTTTTATTACATGGGTTATGCAATGATGTATGATTTATGATTTTGTGGCACACATAAGAATGGTATCATTATGAGATGGGTGGGACCTATATCTCCCTCCAATGCATTGGGTAAAGATTTTATATCTCATGAGATAGACATGGCTGGAATGGTAGGTTATACCGGTTCAGTGAAACAGGACTGAGACGAGGGTTACTCGATTTAGAAAGGGACTTTGTCCACTAAGATAGTCTTGGCAATGAGTCTTGACTAACAAGAAATGATTCTCTATGATTATGTGTTAATTCCACAAAGTTTCATGTTTTAAGTTATGATTATTGTGATTACATTTCACTGCCATGATTTATCCCATGTTATGAAATTATTCTCTCTTTTTCAGGTTATGATTTCCAAAATGTTATGTTCTTATGAATATGATTGATTGATATTTCATTTGTTTACCCTTACTGAGCATTTTAGCTCACCCTTTTATGTTTTCTTTTCCCTAGGATATAAAGAAAGGTTTTAGGTAAAAAAAGAATATCTTTACGGGAGATGTTGAAGATCATTCACCACGATTAGAAGATTATATTTCGAGTTTCCAAAGACACTAAACTATTACGATCCTTGTGTGTGTATTTTTGTTATGTACTAAGTATTCCGCAAAAGTAATGTAATGTTCATGTATGTTAGGCTTCGGGTCTCTACAGTTGGTATCAGAGGAAAGGTTTAGTCAACCTTTGGAAACTAGGATGCGAAAACGTTAGTAAGATCCCTAGAGATATTTCTATGGTATGTCTAGGGATGTCCCTAAGGATAAGTATACGTATAGGATATAGTCCTAAAACTACGGTAATGATCTTAGAATTTATCCTAAGATGTTAGATATTGAGGGTGCTCCCCCTTTACTATGTTGTTTTCCCTAGCATGATTTTTCCTCTCACACTATTCTTTTTGGGTTTTAGAAAATGGCTGGAAACATGAAGATTCATGATAATGGAGGATATGACGGACAATGGAATGATTTTATTCATGAGAAACCAAATGAAACGGGATTTGGAAGTCCAAACATCATTATTATGCCGAATCAGCAATCTCATAATATGATCAATAAAGAAAAATTTGGTAAGTTTCCTAACACGGCTAATAAGAGAAAGATGGAGTTTCATGATGATCATAGAGGAAAGAAAGTTCAATTTCCCCTATGTAAATCATGTGGGAAGAGGCATCAAGGAGAATGTCTCAAAGGAACTGGAAGATGCTTTGGGTGTGGAAAATAAGGACACAAATCCAATAAGTGCAAAGGAAAAGGATCAGTTAACACTAGGGATGAGGATAATGGTATTGCTACGACATCAACAATGGTTAAATGTTTTAAATGTGGATTGTACGGGCATTATGTAAACCAATGCTCTAAGGGAAAGTCTCATGAAGAGAATCAGTATGGTCGTATGGGTAGTATTTATGTTGATGATGATGAAGAGACTACAAATGATATGTGAGATGAAAGAATTGTTGAAGCCCGGTCAATGGTTTAAGAATGTAGTGGAATGATTACATGTTTATCAAGTGTAATGTTGTATAAGTAATCTCATGGTACTATCGAATAAAGAGACATCTAAGGATTGTTACACTATTGTCTTTCCTCGAGTTTTGAAATTGTATGATTAATGGTACTGGTATCCATGAAAGGTTATTCAGATATTTTTGGGAAGTAGATGATATGCGCAAAATGAAGGGATAAGGAGAAAATTAAATGTTTTATATTATTCATGAGCTCATGACTAATATAAGGAAATAGTTATATCATGGTTTGAGTATATAGAAATTTGAGGATTTTGGTATGTGGAAAGAGTTATCTTTTGACAGCACTCATGTTTTCACTATGATTCAATGGGTATTCATTTTTCAAGAGATTACATGATTAGGGTATTCACATGACTGGAATGTGACGAACAAGATATATGAGGGATAAATGATGGCATTCACGTGATCATTTTCTCTATACTATGAGCTTGGACCGAAGTATTTTAGATAAGCCTAATAATTGGAATGGATTATGTTGGACATAAGTTAGTATTGTTTCAACCTGCAGGACGGGCGACAGCCCATCGCGTCGGACAAGGCTGTGGGAATTGAACCCACAACCGAAGTGCGACTGGCATTTATTGTCTACCACTGGCCTACAGGAAGTCCTTTTTTAGTAGAAACTAGTTTTGTTATATTAAGCAGTATGATATATGAAGTATAAGTCCATTTTAGGAACCATATATGATTAGTCTCACTATAGATGGACTTATGTATTTTTTTGATAACTTTTTAACCTTTTAAGACAGATGGAATGACCCATCATTCTATCACATGATCTGCTAACACATCACGAATGACAAATTCAACTTCATTTCTTTAAAATATGAAGTACAAATTTTCCAAAGAACGACAAACAATGAGACTATACCAAAATCACGAAAGTATTTCTTCTAATTCCAATTTCATCAACTTTAGGGAAATGATCTTGAAAACAAAAAATGTTGTCCTAGTGCTCTTATATCTGATTAATCAGATGGTACCTTAGATCGTCACAAATTTATGGATTTGTGATTGCTAGCTTTTCCATATCCATGTTCTCTACCACTCTCCATCAGAACATGATGGTTAGATTTCTCTTCCATATCCATATTTTCAACTATGTGGAAACCCAGTGATTAGTTTATTTGGGTAACTGTTACGTTTCATACTTTTGTTTTTAAATATTGGTTTTGGTATTCCTTTTTACGATGTGGGTTTCGATTAAAGAAACTTTCGAATAGTAAACCATTTATAACCCCGACGAATTTCGAGGGCGAAATTCCTTTTAAGGGGGGTAGAATGTAACACCCCGAGATTTTATGAAAAATATTCTTTTTAATTTCATTAATGTCTTGTGTTATACTCTACACCAAAAGGAGCTTTCACAACACACATCTCTGACCTTGCTTGAATTACACGCAATCGCGACCTTCCATGATAGTGTGTGTTGTACGCAACACCAAGTTTCACTAAACAACGATATGCTATTAAAATATTATTCAAACTAGCAATTATGAATAGTAATAACCACTTTTTGAAATTTTGTAAATTTTATTTTTCAAAATGGATTTCATTTTTGGATTCGGAATATCGAAATTAGCTTAGTGTGAAATTTTGGTAATTTTCGGATAACTTTCATATTTTGATGAATAGTGGAAATTACTAAATTTTAATTAAAAACAACTTTTTCAATCGAAATAATTAATAGTGATAAATTATTAATTTTAGTGGTTTTAAAGTATATTTAGAATATATTTTTACAATTTAATACAATAATGGTCATTGGATGTAATTTTACAATTAAACCACTTATAAACAAGTTTCAATCTTTCGATATTTATTATCTCTTAAAAACACGCTATTTGTTTTAACGACATGAATTAAATTTTAAATTAGTTAATGCAACTGATATGTTTTGAATTTGGTAAAATAGACATTATTTTTGAGTTCATAATATCAAATATATCTTAGGCCTAATTTTTGGTATTTTTCTGAAAACTTTCAATTTTTGATGAATGGTGAAACCACTAAGTGGTAGTTAAAAAAACTGAATTGTTCATAAAACTTAATTTTACCGCTTCTGTGAGTGGAATTTCGAAAATCCGAGAGACACGGTTAATATCAAGGACTAAAATATGGTTCAATGAGATGAAAATAATTTTTGGTGAATAGTAACTTTTTACTTTTTATTACCACGGTTAAAAGTAAATAGGGTAATTAAGGGTAAAGATGATATTATTATTACCCTAACACATGTCCTAATTCTATTGGATAAGTTTAATTCGACCGAAACAAACTTAGGAATAAAATATGACCATTTAGGCCCACTTGGATTAGATTAGGACATTTATTATTAATTTATTGAAAGAAGGGTTAAAAGAGTTAAAATCAAAGTTTATTTACTAAAACATTTTTAATATGGGGTTATACATACGATAAATTCGACTATAAATATTCATTAGAAAGATAAAAAGATTTCCTACATAATGGTATTTTATTTGTAATTTTTAGACATTAAATAATTTAATTTATTTATGACACAACGATGATGGAGTAATTATCTTATTAATGAAATATTGACATAATTGATGTTATAAATACCCAAATAAATATAATTTGAGACTTTTTATGAATTACACAAATTTTCTAGGTTAATATGATATATTAGTGTTGATTTAATCAACTTGGTTCAAACATATAATTCTGTTATGACTTTCACAAAAATCATATATCAAATAGTGTCAAAATTGACACAAATTAGTTTTTAAATCAAATATTATATTATTAATTGTTATTTTATTGCTAAAAATCTAAGGTTCGGCCAAATGACTTAGATAAGGACATATATATTAATAATAAACAATTTGGGGTTCGTTTGTCATGTTATAGTAAGTGTATTAACCATATAGTGTAAGAAAACAAAAAGACACGGTAAAAGTTAAATTATTTAACTTAGAGTTAAATCTAATTGATAAGGTTAAAATAAAAACCTAAATTTGTCTAAATCTTATTGGTTGATAGGATTTCGACCCATACCCACCTTAGCCTCGAAATAAATCAATTTGGAGCTATTTAAAACCGAACTTGACTTTATAATAAAATAATATTTTGAGATATTTCTAAGGTGCCCCTCTCCTCCCTTATAAAAGGGCACCTCATCCCTCTCCTCCTCACACCAATTTGAGAATTCAAGCTCGGACAAACCCTGCCAAAATCTCTTCTATACTTCCCCAGTATCATCCTAGAGGTCCTGGTCTTCTTCAAAGACCATCCATAGTTCTTTAAGTGGAGGTTAAGTGAAGGCGCGTCAAAAAGAGGTAATATCCATTACCGATCTTTTTCAATTTCTTTCTTCTTCAACTTCTTCTTCTTTAGTTGTTTCATGATAAAGTAATAACATCAGTATTTATTATATACTGATATGTTATTATAAATATGAAACAACTCTAATTAACCTTCTATCCATCCTACGTAAAAAGGAAATCACCGCGCGTGCGTACGTACGGAATACTGTCTCCACGTCGTGGTGTAATCTATTTTATACCACCACCTTAATTGGATGGGTATAATGGTGTAATGAGTAACTATATATTATTATTATAAAGTGATATTGATACTGAAATAGTCTACATACACTTCAACACAATTCCACGACCATGGGAACGATATCATCGCTCGTGCGTACGTACGGACTACCGTCTCCACGACGCGATGAGATTCATTCTCAATGATTAACCATTCATGAATGATTATAAAGTATATATAATAAGTACTAATGAAATATATGACATAATAATGATACTTGATTTATGTAAATTTATATGTATGTCATCTACTTAATTCCATTCACTTCAATAAGGAAACGAAAACAGCGTTCATGCGTACGTACGGACTACCGTCTCCATGAACGGTGTATTTCATTCCATTTATCGATATATTATATATATATATATATTCTGAATATATATTATATATAAATCATGTTTTACATTCTGGATATAAGTAATCATGATCCATGTAATCATATTAACAATTACAAGTTAAAAACATGAACGAAAAATGAGACGATTTTACCCAAAACGCTACTTTAACATGGAATTTACAAAAGAACGGGTAATATAAAGTCATAAGTGAACCATATATGATATCATAACAATGAATATGATTCTGTAATAGGTTAATGACATTATTCAAATCATTATACAGGAGTTTCGGACACTTACGAAGCAAATCGGACCTAAGGTAAGGGAAATATCACAATCTCATTTTTATCCGAGATTGTTTATACGTTGGTATTTACTGGGGTGTATTTTATCATCCACATCTATGTTTCCTCAATATGTAATGTTATTTCCATCCACCTAAAATTGTTTAAATCCAATTTTACCCTTTGGTGAGTTTTTAGTAAAAGATATGAAAGGAATCTTTTGTCGTTTTTCGTACGAGGTGCCTTTTGACTTTTTCGATAAAAGTACAAAGAATGTTTTTTTAACTTACGCGGCACGAACGGATTTCTACTGTTTTATAAAGCCTTATTTTCATGAAGCTTCCTCTAAAAGATTTCATGACTATTTTCAATAAAATCTCTTTGTTTTAAAATTTCATGACGTTTTGTGAAAAGAAATTGATTTTGAAGAAGAAAGGATATTTTCCTCAAGAATTCATTTCAAGTGTTTTATCAAAATTATTTTCCATCTAAGATAATAATGGGTTCTGTTTCTATCCATATTTTTACATTGATTTGACTATGTTGTGATGGAATTATGTTTATGAATTCCTTTATCTTATATGAATGGTTTTATGATGTCATGTTGTTTAAGAATCCCATTTTTATTACATGGGTTATGCAATGATGTATGATTTATGATTTTGTGGCATACATAAGAATGGTATCATTTGAGATGGGTGGGACCTATATCTCCATCCAATGAATTGGGTAAAGATTTTATATCTCATGAGATAGACATGGCTGGAATGGTAGGTTATACCGGTTCAGTGAAACAGTACTGAAACGAGGGTTACTCGATTCAGAAAGGGACTTTGTCCACTAAGATAGTCTTGGCAATGAGTCTTGACTAAAAAGAAATGATTCTCTATGATTATGTGTGAATGCCACAAAGTTTAATGTTTTAAGTTATGATTATTGTGATTACATTTCACTGCCATGATTTATCCCATGTTATGAAATTATGCTCTCTTTTTCAGGTTATGATTTCCAAAATGTTATGTTCTTATGAATATGATGTGATTGATATTTCTTTTGTTTACCCTTACTGAGCATTTGAGCTCACCCTTTTATGTTTTCTTTTCCCCAGGATATAAAGAAAGGTTTTAGGTAAAAAAAAAGAATATCTTTATGGGAGATGTTGAAGATCATTCACCACGATTAGAAGATTATATTTCGAGTTTCCAAAAACACTAAACTATTACGATCCTTGTGTGTGTATTTTTGTTATGTACTAAGTATTCCGCAAAAGTAATGTAATGTTCATGTACGTTAGGCTTCGGGTCTCTACAGTATGTTACCTACTAGTGGCTCATTTAAAGGAATGAATATTTTTTACAGTTACCTTCCACCAAGATATAAGGTAACTAGGGCCCAGAGCTATCTAGTTCCTAGGGTTGTTCCTCTAACTAGTTCTCATTTATTTTTTTTAATCACCATCGACATAGGGTGTGTTTTTCTGGAAAATCCAGAAACATGTAAATTCTCATTAAAAGTGTTTGTTACTTAAAATTTCTCCGTTAAAAACAACTTTATTGTAGTTGCATCCATTTAAAAAATATTATTATCATTTATAATTTATTAAACATTGAAATATAATTGTATTAAAATTTTAATCACATTGAATATATTTGGGTTAAATCCAACTAGGACGATGATTATACACTAATTACACCTTTGGGTTTGTGTAGACTTGCTAATGTTATTCACAGGCTTGGGAAAAGATTCTAGAACTGGTGGTTTGGGTTGTTAGCTTCCATTATTGGTGTTTTATTATGGAGAAAGCTTTGGGATGATGGTCCCCTGCCATGCGGTGGTACCTGAGTTGTTTTTCTGCAAATTTAGAGTTTCTAACCATTGTGTATTTTTCTAAAACAATGTATTTCTGTTCTAATTTTTTATAATCTCTTTTTTGGGTGAAATTTTCAGATTCTATCTATTTATTGTTTTAGGTTGTTTATTGCTTCTAAATTCAGGTAAATCTATCCTAAAAATATATTTATTGTACATGAGTACTTGTACTAGGATGAGAGGATAGGGAATTTCGTTTATGAAAATCCAAAGACTAGGTCAGATGTCAGGTTTTATGGAAAGTAGATTTGGTTTGTGACATATAATGTTAGTTTATGTGGTACACCCAATATCAAATATATGGTTTTGATGTACATTATGATGTTATCATAACAAAGCTAGAAATAAATACCTCCAGGAAGTTTCTTTTATTAATACTAATAAATAACGAGGGAGACTAGTTTGCGCTAACCACAAATTGGTGTATAATAACATTAAAACCATCTATAAACATATAAAATTGACAAGAAAAATGAAAAAAAATAATTCCAACAACTGAGGTTTTGCATACCCATTATCCCATAACATTGATAATTATAATTATAAACAACCATCCATGATAGTATGAGGATTTGGACCTAAAATTTGGTGGATCCAATAAATAAATGTTGTTTTTGGAATACTGGGAGTTCCACAACATTGTGAAGTACATAATCAAGATACACCAAATGGGGATATAGGAGGTTTTGTGGCATATTGGTTTCACGTTCATCATTATACTAATATTTTTCTAGAGATTCTAAGTAGGTGTTCACTTAACACCAACACCTTCCACCATCTTCATAGGGAGTTTTAAATCATTCTATGGTATCTCTACAACACTGGTGGGATCACATTTATGGGATTGATGATTGATTAATTCCACCAAACACCTAGTGCATAGAGTGATGTATAGAATTCCCCAATGGTGGTGAGTGTACCATCGATGTAAATTGACCACCACTATTATATTAGGTAAAAAACATATTTCATGAAAATAAAATTGTAATACCTTTTATATTTAAATTTTTAGTGATTTAGAACACATATTTGACTAGCAGATTACATTATATTTGAATAAAAATTTCATTTTTCCAATCAATAAGAAACTAATTAATCCATAAAAGACATAGAAATTTCATTAAAATATCCCATACCACATAATCATCCAGACATTTTTTACATATTGTATTTTATTATAAATTGTGGAAATTGAAGAATAAAAAAGAGTCAATATAATATTCTCAGTAAGGTTAAATATTTTTATTAATATTCATGGATTATATGTGAGAATATGTTTATCATATTGGTATAATTATGATAAATAGGATTGAAAATTCCAGAGAAGCATAAATAGCATGGCATAAAATTATTTTTTCGAAAAAACATGAACCAAAATTGAATGGAAACCATATTCAATTAAATATTCCCATGAGAGAATAAACATCCTGAAAAATTGGAATTAAATTTTTGGAAAAAAAATAAAATAAAGTATAAACATACTGTGATGATATCCATGATGGAATATTCTATAGTTTGTGAGAATATCTGAGAAGGTGCACCATTTGGATTATGAGTATCTTTATGAATGTTTGTAATTTATTTTGTAATAGTATCGATGAAGTCAAAAATATAAATTATTTAATGAGATACTAAAATTAACTAATGCTTCTGAATGTGACATGGGACATTACACAACATCATCTGTACATATTTTTTCATAAGGATTCAATAATTTCGGAAATATTGAAACCCCTTTTGAATAAATTTGGATTAATTTATACCCTCATAAATATCTCATTAAAAAATGGGTTTTATATCATATTAAAATATAATATTGTTTAGAAAACATTCATAATTCAAAAAATTAATCGTAGCATGAAAAAATAAAATAAAAAAATGGGTACGCAATTAAAAAATTTATAATTCTTGCTAAATATAATTCAATCCTTATAACGAATATATTATTGACACCATTTTGATAAACAGTATTTGGATATGAAAATAATTTCCCCAGTAAATTGATTAATATCATCTAGGAGAACACAATTCTTATCTAAATTTATTATTGAATTTGGAATGTCATTGGAAGAAAACTATTCTTATAAATTAAAGATGATTTGGAAGTAATGTTCGAATAATCGATCATTACTCCATATAAGATGTATATAACATAATACACCCAGATAACAAATCTGGATTTCATTATTTGAAAATTTTCATCATTCATTTTCATGATATGTGAATAAATAATTACACAGACTAAAAAACCAACTTATTATTTTTCAAAAAATAACATTGGATATACGATATATTCATTAGTTAAAGAAATATTTTTTAATGAAATGATTTATAAAACTATAAGAAAAATATTTTATTTTATAAATCATGAAAACATAGATATATTTTTTTATATAAAATTATATAATTATAGAAAATATTTTTCCATGTTTAAATTTTTAAAAAGATATTAATTTTATTAATTGATGAAAACAACCCATAATGATGATGATGAACTATTTTTAAAAATAATTCAATGGATTTTATGGGTTAGATAAATTCCTTAATAATTATTAGTGTATAAAAAATAATATTGGGAAATTCAACCATTGAATAATGAAAAAGGAAAATAGATGTTTGTAAAACAGGGTTACATTATTTTAGGTATTTATCATCCTACTTGTTGTTTCCCTCTTTTATTAGTTTTATTTCGCACCTTTTGATGATACATTGTTTTTTTCAATTAAAATTTCCTAATGTTCAATAATGTAGATTTATTTTAATGGATTATGGTCATAGTGGTATAAAATTCCTTCAGGGTTTCCCATTTATTTAGAAATATATCAACGTGGTTTATTTTTGTCTTGAACGTGGGTTTGGATTATGATCTTCATGATAGAATCATTCACTTCATAAATTATTTACATGACAGGATTAAATTTTTATAATATTATAATGAATTGGTTTTGATCATGAAAAGCTTAAAATTTGTTATAATTGTTCACATCATGAAAACAATAAATATAATTTTCAATATAAGTTGACTTATTTTATAGTGTATAATGTAAATCATGGAATTCACATAACTATAGTTCTTTCTGTTTTTAATGTTTTGGGGTTGAGGTTTTAGCAATTCTGTATATAAAGTTTTCTTTCCTTTCAAAAAGGATGGTTCACCCTTAAAAACAAGGAGATATCACAAAAAATTATATACACCTACACTCCTTTAAAATTTATCCCTTTTGAGAATGATCATCCTGATGTTTGTGCTACATATCTCTCGATAAGGGACGATTCAAATTATTCATTGACATTTTTTCATAGCAGTTCCATTGAATAATATATTTAGGTCAGTTGATCTGGTGATAATGTTCTTATTGAACCTCTTTAGATTCTATTTTTGGTCTCATTACGGGGCATGTCTGAGGATAGATTTAGTGTGGAAGGTGCATTCTCTATGAGTTATGTGTGACCATACCAGAATAAAAGCTTTTCTGGTTATGTTATTTGATTATAATGCCTTTAAATCATTAGAAAACCCTTTTTATTTTTCTATGTTTGTCCCAATGGTTGTGGATAATATTGTGGGAATGTATGACCTGATTTTGTGGTAGCTGGTCCTACTGCTAGCTTTTTTAGATGAACTAGAATAAATTTGGATTTAAAATTTTCATTATATACAAAATAGAATGAAATATTGTTTTATTTATGCGTGTTAGAAAATGGGTTATTTTAAAAAATAATTGGAATTCTCGATTAATTTGGTAATTGGAAATGTTATTATTTCAAAGAATTTAGAAATGGGTTTGAAAATTGTATTTTGATAATTGTTTTAATTAAATTTTAGGGAAAATGTAGCACATTGTAATCCTTAAGAAGATAGTTGGAAGTTGTATAAATAGGCCTCATCTGTTAATACCTTCCATGAGTTGGGTCTTGTAGTGCTTGTATTCTCTGTAGTCTGGGTTTTTATAGACTTGTTCACAGCGTTGTGAGGTTCACTTTCTAAGGATTTCCTCTTCTTTCTATATTCGATGCATGTGTCTACTGATTTCATAAACATGATTTTATATTTGTTTTTATGAGTGTTTTATCAATTATAGCCTAAAATTCTCATTAGGGTGATGTTGCCTTTTCCTTTTTTGTAATACCAATTTTATTGGATTAACATCCTTGATATATCTGATATTAATTGAAAAAAAATTTAACTTGAATATTTAAATCCTTTTGAAATTGGATGTTTTTTACAATTCTATTGATATAGAAACTTTTAACTAATTATCATTCCATTAATTATTTAATATTGAGCATGAATGTATTGTTATCTGAATACTTATTATAGAATACCTAGATGGGATCCTACTAATCCTATTATCTCACACCCTATGTACCCCATAAATGGTGCATAGACCGTATTATAACATTATATGTAGGTAAATGAAAGTCATCATACTGATTCATTGAGGTTTATATGATCTAAATTAGGAATTTAATGGTGAGATAGTAAGATGCTTTCCACTTATCATATGATGTATTTGTTTCTCAAATTTGTTTTCATCATTTTTTAACACCTACCAAGGAGCTAATTTAGATGGTTTCCTATTTAATTAAATATAATATTTTCTTTTTTCGATAAAACATTTTTATTATTTTTCTCCCCCCAATTTCTTCTTACTATATATATACACACATATATATATATATATCATGTTGTTTTCTATTGGTTGGGAACAGATTTAGGCGGGTAACTAGTTTGGTTTATTACATGTTATCATCAAATAATGTTTTGTTCATTGTTTTGTGAATTAGTAATACAGGAGATAGATATTTTAGGATGTGTGGGTAGGTTTTATGACTTCCTAACCATATCACCCATGTTGAGAGCTATGTTATGATTGGATTTTGGGAAGTTTGTCTCCTAGTCTGAGTTCTTGATATTAATCTTAGTTTTTTCTTATTTTGTTATAATTTGAGTTGATATTTTACAATCATTTTATCTCTTCAATAGTTTTTAGTCTTCTATGATATACCACCCAGATTTCTAACAAAGTTACCACAACAAAGATAATTTCATTACCCTTAATAGAATCTCCCTTGGATCTTAATATTAAAGATTCTACAATACAAAAAGTTTACACCATATACAAAAATGTACATCTTGTACAACATATAGATGTTGGGGTATAGGTTGATGTTTTTAGAGAAAGGGATCATTCCCATGGTTTCATACACAAGAAGAAAAAATAATTTTAATGTATGAATGAACCTCAATCGATTGAGGAATAGTGATTCGGTACATGAAAAAAATGCGGGCTTTGAGTAGAAGGGTTTTAAGACTCCCTCCATCTATAAATTCTCTCAACAGAATCTAATGCTAGAAAAGTGTTTTAGTTATTCTACATGTATTATGTAGGGAATTCAGTTTTGGAATTCAACAATTTGTTTGGTAATTTGGTGTTCCTTCCATTAATGGTAGAAAATAATGATCTACTGATGGCATGAAAGTACCAATAAGGTCAGAAATTTAATACTATATAGCATGTATTTATGAAAAGTAATTCTTCATATGTGGGGACTATATAAAAATATATGATGGAAGTGATGGAAGTGATTATTTTGGAAACAAAAGATGGAAATTATTCCCCATCACTTAAACCTAGAGGAACATTTTTTGGTGTGTAGCGATGGAAGATGAGGGTCACTGATAATCTACAGGATGGTTGAGTTAGTTATATGTGACAAAAATCTACTACACCATGTGTTATAGCCAATAGTGTTCCCTTGACCTATTATTAACGTGAAATGTCACAAATATTCTAGCATTTTTATCCTACACCATAAAATTGTTTTATTGGTTATGGTTGTTATGACTATATCTTGTGATTATATAATGATATTTCCACACCTAGTTATGTTTATAGATCGTCTTCCTCAAAGTACACTATGTTATAGTATGATGATTCAATGAATATAATTCCTCATACATAAACCTCAATAGTAAAGCACCATCACTCAGTAGATGAGATTCTGGAATAGTTTGTTTTGGTCCCAATGGAAATGAGAGGTATTATTATTATAAAATCTTCTATATAGGATATAAAATTTAATATTATTGATTCCAAGTCATTTATTTCTTTTTTTTTAAAACATAAAATTAAATGAATGATCGTTAATATTGTATGAAATCAGTGACACATCTTTGGAAGAGGATAGTGCATGGGTTTTGTTGTCCTTCTATTGAATTTTTGATAAATGATGAGAAGTTAGTCTAGGATTTCCTCATTATCGATTTGGATCAGTTTGAGATCATCAACTAGAGAGAATGGATCATTTATCTCCATGTTGAATTTTTTTATCATTATCATGTCTTGTTATTCACTATCCATGGTCAATATCACATGTTTTGGGGAGTGTGAGATCTATGTTACAATGGTTCATGACCTTCACAACCAGATATAATGACGTTATTGTATTCTTTAATAGTTGAACCTAATGATCTCACTTCTATTGATTATATTATCAGTTTTCTTATAGACATTCTTGATGTTATTATAGATGAGGTATATAGTATTTTAATGACAGAGAGGTAGAGTTAATTATTGATATGGTTCTAGGAATTTAATTGAATTTTATACCAACATATTGTATGAAATAAATAGAACTGAATGATATCAATATTCATTTGGAAGATTTAATAATGAATGGTTTCATTCTACCACATTTTTATCCCTTTTAATCCACTATGCACTATTCCATGAAGTAATATAGTTCAATCCTTTTATTTTTTGAACTATCATAATTTCATTTAATTGACTATTGAGAATATGTATTCTTTTACACATAAAATTTAATGGTTGTCCAATTTTAAAGGGGGAAACCTAGTTTTCAAAAATCATTATTTAGTCGGGTTAAAATCATATCAGAGTTTGAGAGTTTGATATATTGAAAATAAAATTCAAGTGAATTTAATATACTTAAAATTATATTATGATAACATTATTTCTAACTAATAGTGATTGATTTTTTATGGAATTTATTAACTGAATGGTCCATGAGTATCTCAAAATAATTTTGGTAGTTTTCATGGAAGATATTTTGGTTTATTTGAGACCATAGAGTAACCACTATCACTATTTGAGTTTGGTTTTTGAAATCATATTAGGTCTCCATTTGAATGGAATGCTTTCAAAATTTACTTTCTAGATAGAATATGTGATGTTCTTTGGGTACATGACTTGTGAGAATCACATATTAGTTTATCATAATAAGTTTATGGTTTTATTGTCTTTTTAGGATCCATGGACCTCCTTTTATATTTAGAGATTCGTTTTACATAATGGATACTATCAATGGATCATTAATTAATTTTAAAATTTAACATTAATTTGGACTTATCATAACCAAAATGCATGAAATTATCGTTGTAAAAAAAATTTGAAACAAATTTTGATGATTTGAAATGAATTTAGACATCAAATCATATTATAATCTTAATTTATCCCATTAGGAGGTGTGTGTTGTACTATGATGCTTCTTTTGATGGTATGTGCTTCCTATTTCTCTAGGAAGGTTATGATTTTTCTTATGTATCTCATCAGTTGTGGTCACATAAAGAAACTACCTGACACATGATTTAGTTATTTTAATGTTCATATATTCCATTTTGTTTTTATGAGACAGTCACTTTTTAGAGAGTATCACCATTAGTTCTATCCATATGAATGTGATCTATATTATTTCCCATAATTAATTGAAAATCAGATTGATATAGTGTGTGGAATACATTTATAAATTTGACTTCATCATTTCATATAACCTGATATTTGAGAATATAGTTTTACATTCTCTCTTTAGGAAATTACCATCGTAGTCTATTATCTAATTGAATATGTTATAAAAACTTCTGGGGCCCTTCACTCAGTTTCATATTGACACATAGGAGTATTTTTTAGCAATTTTTCTGGAAAGCGTTCAGTTGTCACCATATGTCATTTTTTTATTCTATATGGTAAGTAGTAGGATTGCGAGTTTACATATATTTTAGAAATCTTCTTTATATGGAATACTATTTCAATATTATATCATATTTGTTAATGTTTTCTCCATTATATGGAATAGTTTTTAATCTCATTATCTGTACAGAATTCATTCTTTTACTATAAATTTTTTTCATATGACATTAATCATTGAAATATGAATATATATTATAAATTTAGATAGTGATTTTGGTGGTCAGGTACAAAGAATGTTATTGATGATTATTATTTCCACTATTATAACCGAAAATAAATAAATTCAAAGAACCTAAAATATTATAGTTCAATCTATCCACATCATCCTTTATTTTTAAAATTAGACGGGGTATCAATGAACATTGTGGTTGTATTACCATAAACTACATAATGGAAGAATCGTATCTCGGTGGTGATTAATCAATAGACATAGTCATATAACTTCATTCCATTTAGGGACAGTAGTAAAGTTGAAGTCCATGGTAAGATTTATGTACCAGTTATTTTGATGTTACATGGAGTTCCCTATACAATTGTTTTGTACATGGGTCTTAGGATAACTTCACGATTCAAAAAGAGTCTATAAAAGGTTATATAGAATCATATTTGATTCGACATATGTTACCATCCATAGACTGATTCTCAGAAGAAGTGTGATGTTCAGATTCAAGAGGATATGATTCATTCCAACATCAGATATTTGGTTGGATATTATGATAACTATCATGAATATGATGAGTCTTATTATAGAAATGGTTTTCAGTCCTCAATAATAATTTATCCCATTGAGGGTTTTAAGGTCACCTATAATGGTCACCACATTGTTGGGAATGGTAGGCTGATGCCTCTTTCATAGGACAATGTATTTTTTTGGGTACATCCTGGAGGACTCGGTATATATGTTTCTATGGAGTTACAAATTATAGTTGGTAGAAATCATATGTAGGTTATCAATGTTATCTATTGGAATTTTCCATTTATGATTGTATTTTATAAATTTTTCTTCCACATTTGGGTGACTTCCTTAATGGAAAATAAGGAAATATGAATTCAAGATATATTGGACTATTTGAGTTCACTAAGGATTTTGATATTATTTTTTATCTGTTAGAATTTCTGATTTAGTTTACAGGTATTCATGATGCCTTCAATAAATTTATCCTAAGTAAATATCATCATGATACATCTAATGTCCTGATTTGGAAAAATATTGATTCAATGACATATGTTTCTATTTTGAAACAACAATTGGATATCATTAACTCCTATGTCAAATTCTTCTATGGGAATTTTACAAAGTTAGTAACAATGATGTGGAATCATGTATAACATTATGTAATGAATTGAGAGTGTGAATATTCATTAAAGGAGTAAGGTACTCTTATCATTCTATATATTCAATCTTCTACATGACATCCCATGGATATAGATTGTTATGGTGGGATGTTTGCAAAATCATGTTACCTTTATTCTGGTATTTCACATCCCCATTTTCATTTTCATTAAGGGTTTGTTTCTTTCCTTTTGAGGATAGACAATGTTTTTTTTGGAAAATGATTTAATTTCTTGGAATATATGAATGTTTACGTTATTGGGGATCGTCTATAATTGTATTAATGTATTTTGTGGTATATATTTGTATTTTGAAAACATGGTATGCAGTTTCCTAAATTTGTTACAAAATCTTGACTATAAACTACCTTTAGGACACTTTCAATTATTGACAGTTCTAAATGGAGTGAATATATTTCCAGAATAATTTATTGAACATTCATAGCATAGATAGATAGGATTTTCATAAATGTATTTTACAAATTTTTAGATCAATATTCATTACATTAAACAAACACATGTGTGAGGGCAATAATAGTTTTTTTTAATTGGAAACATGGAATCATAATATATTATCTTGGTGAAAGATCATATAAATTTCCCAAAAATATCATACTCATCGGTAGTCTTCACATTATTACCCTAAGTAAAAAAAATTGCATTATAACATTGGTAAAGGTAATATAATAAAGAGTGATCTCAAATGCTCATTAATGTTAATTGTAATGACCTCAACCCTAGTAGCCCAAATTCATTTGTTAATTTATTACACTGTCACAATATACAAGGATTCAAATCCCAAAATAATGAATAGTTTAGTATTTCTGTAAGAACATATATATATTGAACCATTAAATTACAACTAATTATACAAAATAAAGTGTAGATAATCCTTGAGGACACAATTATTTTCCTCGCATAACCCAACATATCATTCATAATAAACTTCTTTGCATATTGTGGAAAAAAATTAATACATCATAAATAGTTGAGATCATGTTATAATCAATGGTATGCATAGATACCAATATTCAATTAATAAGCATAAACAATTATGGGATAGTAAATAATAGAAAACAAATGGCATTTAGTAAATAACATGATGATGAAAAGATGTAATATTGCTTGATTAATATTTTATCAAATAATTCCATATTTAATAATCAAATGATCTTGAATTGTATACTAAGGTACTATAAAGATTTAAATAATAAAATGGGAAATTTTATATAATTTCATAATTTTTTAATGAAAACATTCAAACATCTAGAACTTATCATTGATTCGTCGTCCAAGAGGGTTGAAAATAATTGGATAACGTCTCAGCCAAATACCAAACGGGTTTATCTCATTAGACCTATTGATGCATCAAGGGGCTATAGTGGGACCCAGAAATAATTTACTATATCCTATAAAATACTCAAATTAATTAAAAATAAAACTGAATAAATTAATAATAGGTTGTATTGGATGAACCTGTCATATGAAATAAATGGAAATTTGGATAACAATTCCATTAACACTTTTCAATTAGTCGAATCAGATACCCCATAAAAGTAATAATTTTAAAATGAAGCATTTAATATAAAATATATAATTATATTGATTATATTATATTTAGTAGGTGATTATATACACCACAATGAATGAATTGGTGGGTATGAAGGCACATATCTCGCAGAAGAAATAGTTAGATGAGAAAACCCTTACCCCATGCTTCTATTTACTATAGCATTATTTAACATCCTATATAATGGTTTAAATAATGTTATTATGTATTTAAAGAACCATATTCATATTTAAAATACCATTTATTAATTTTTTATAACATATTTTCACATTTTCCTGAGTTATATTACATTATATTTAAATGCTTCAGGTGTGTTCATTTCATGGTTCCGTGGTCAGTTCATTTGCCTATAATTATAGAGTGTATTATAAAATTGAAAAAATAAATCACGAGTAAAATGATATTTTATTCATGAAATTCCTTTATTTTATATATTTATATTTATCATTTTATTTTCATAGATGATGTTGATGCATATGGTATTTTGTTTCTAATAATTTTTTAGTTTATTCTGATAGTTTTCCAAACACCAAGAACATATTTCATTTTATTTATTATTATGATTTAATATTATTTAAATAACATGAAATAGTGTATAAAAAATTATTTAAATATTATTTAACTGTAATAACAGATTTATGAAAAACATTGAAGGATATAATGGTAAACGAAAAAAATATTCTTCACTGAGGTGATTCACCGTAATTTCTGGTATAATAGTTTCATTTCATTGAATAAGAGTATGTAATAAAAGTTATGGAAATCATACATTTTTTTATAAACAAAAAATTTCGGTATATAAATGATTATATAATTATTATTTCATGATTAATGAAATAGGTGGGGGAAACATAGATGAAGTAAATAAATTAAGAAATGTGTTTTGAGAGAGTTACATTATCAGTATAATTTCCTTCAGATACCCTAGAGGAATTTGGGTTTGATATATTGGTGAGAACATAATAACTAGAACATAGAGATATTGAGTAGTATATTATATAGAATATATTTGAACATATTCAATGCTTTTGGGTTGAAATGGGGTGGTGATGGTGGTGTATAAACATGATGATTGGTTGGTTTATGTGATTAAATAGTGATTATTTTATGTTTAAAGAAAACAATTGTGAGGTGGAATTAATTTCCATGAATTAGGATAATAATTAATTTTTTTTAATTTCATTTATGGTATAGGAATACCTAAAAATGTATTAAATGTTGTAGTTTTTAGTTATTTTTAGCCTTTACCTATTTACATTAAATCATTTCATTATTTTACCTATATAGCATTAAATAATTTATTTACTGTGGTAACATTTTTTTCAATAAAAATATTCTAACTCCCGAATCTTCCATGGTATGTTTCCCATTGTATATTTCAGTAGCTTGCATTGTACACAACATGGAGTTTTAAAACACCAAAACCAACCAAACAAGCCTTTATGAAGAGTAAAACTCACTTTTTTAAATTTTATACATTTTATATTTCAAAATGGACTTCATTTTTGAATTTGGGATATCAAAATTAGCTTATAGTGAAATTTTGCTATTTTTTTGAAAAGTTTCAATTTTGGATTAATAGTGAAATAAATTGCATTAATAATTAAAACCAACATTTTGTATAAATAATTAGTTACATTATTTTAATTTATTTTAGGTCAAAATAGATACATAATACCTATATATGTTCAATATAATTCGTTGGAGTCATTTTATAATAAGTTTAGATATATAAAAAAATTTTAAACTTTTTACTGTCTTTTATCCACCTTCTAAGAGAATTTACAAATTTGTATAAAACATAATTTTACCACATCTATGAGTTTAATTACAAAAATTTGAGAGACATTGATGTCATTATTAAGTAAAATGTGGTTCAATAAGATGAAAATAATTTTTGCTGAATAGTTACTTTTGAATTTTATATACCACTGTTAAAAGTAAATTGGATAATTAAGGATAAAAATGATATTATAATTAGCTTAACACATGTCCTCATTATATTAGATAATTTTAATTCTACCAGAAACAACCATAGGAATAAAATATGATCTTTTGGTCCATGTGGATTGGATTAGTACATTTATTATTATTTTATTTATGGAAGAGTAAAAAGTCATAAATTCAATGTTTAATAAATAAAAAAATTTATAAAATTGGGTTATACATAAGATAAATTGGACTATAAATATTCATTAAAAATATACAATGAATTTTGACATAATTTTATTTTATATATTATTTTTAGACATTAAATAATTTAATTTATTTATGACACAATTATGGGGAAGTAATTACCTTAATAATGAAATATTAAAATAATTGATATTATAAATATAGAAATAAATGTAAATTGAAACTTATAATGAATTTCACTAATTTAAGAGGTTAATATGACATTTTTTGAGAGATTAAATATATTTTATTCTAAGTGATAATGTATTTATGGTTTTCAAAAAATTCAAAATATAAATATTGTCAAAATTGACATAATTGAGTTTTTAAAACAAATACTATATTATTAATTTATATAATATTCCTAAAATTTTAAGGCTCTATAAAAGGACTTATATAAGGTTATATATATAAATAATGAACCACTTAGGGTTCTATTGGATTGTTATTGTATGTTTTTTAACCATATAATATAAAAATTCAAGGGAGAAATGGTAAATGTCAAAATATTTAACTAACAGTAAAATATAAAAGATAAGGTAAATATGGTGACCTAAACCTATCAAAACCTATTAGTTTAGAGTATTTCTACACATAACCCCCGTATCCTCTAAATAAATCATTTTGGATCCATTATAACACAAAAATAATTTTATTATAAAATAATATTTCAAGCTTTTCCTAAAGTGACCATCACCTCTCTTATAAAAAGGTACTTCCCCTTCTATTAATTTCACACCTCCAAAGCCATTTGTGTTGGCATACCCAAGCCACAATATACTCCCAACTTCCCTACCTTCATTCTAGAGGCCTCCTTTGGTCAAAAAACCAACCTAAGAAAGCATTTTGGTCAAATCAAAAGGAAGAACCCGAAGAAGTGGTAAATATTTCATCACCTCCTTCAAATTCTTTTCTTCTTCCACATTCACATTTTTGGTTGTTTCCATTATAAAATAATAAATATATTATCTTCTATATAATTTTATGTTATTATAAAAAATGGTATAACCATATTAATTATTCTATCTATCATATGAATGACAACGTCACCATGCATGCGTACGTACGACTTACCGTCTCAACATCGTGCTGTAGTTTGTTATTCAAACACATCATCATTAGTTGGATGGGTATAATAATAAGAATAACTGATTTAAATAATAAAAATAAAAAGTTAATGATTATTTATATATGTTATACCATCTAATTAAAACTATTTCACCATCAATATGATGATATTGTCGCTCGTGTGAGTGTAAAAATTACCATCTCCATGGACACGATAAGATTCATTCCCCATCATAATCATTCAAGAAAAAATTTTTATTAAAAATATTGTTTATAAAAATAATATCATTCTGTAAATGAATAAAATACATCCTATATAAAACAAACATGACTTATATAACCAACCATATAAAGGAAAACAAAACAGTTAACACCCAAAATGATGATACTACAAAAATATTTTTAACAAAAGAATATTATAAGATCATATATGATATCATATTTATGTATAATATTATTTAATAATTCAATAATAATGATATAACTATTATATAGGAGGTTAATATACCATCACATATGTAATATAGAAAGTTAAAGGTTAATTTCACAATCTCTTTATTATCAGAAGTTGTTTTTACATAAGTATCTACTAGGACCTCTTTGTCATCCACATCCATGTTTCCTAAAAATGTATTTCTAAATAATTTTAATATTTACTATAATATTTTTTAACGTCATTTATACCCTTTTTTGACATTTTATAAAATGGTTTGAAAGGAATATTTCCGTCATTTTCCAAACACATTACTTTATGAACTTTTCGACAAAATTAAGTAAAGAATGTCTTTTTTTAACTTATACAGCGGGTGTGGCTATTTTCTGCTACTATATCATCATTGAAACTTTCTATAAAATCTTATAAGAATATTTTCAAAATAAAATTTTTATTTTATAAATATATGACTTTTAAATTATTGGAAAAATGAAAGATGTATTTATTTGAAATAGTTTTCATTTCATCTATGTCAACATCCATTGATGGATTTAAAAATTCTTGGTAGTTGATTTATTATTGTAACAGCCCATGATTTTATGAAAAATATTCTTTTTAATTTCACTAATGTCTTGTGTTGTACGCTACACTAAAAGGAGCTTGAATCCTTGACTTGCCTTGCATTACACGCAATCGCGACCTTCCTCGATAGCGTGTGTAGTACGCAATAACGATTTTCACTAAACAACAATATGCTATTAAAATATTATTAAAACTAGCCATTATGAATAGTAATAACCACTTTTTGAAATTTTTTAAATTTTATTTTTCAAAATGGAATTCATTTTTGGATTCGGAGTATCGAATTTAGCCTAAGGTGAAATTTTGGTACTTTTCGGATAACTTTCATATTTTGATGAATAGTGAAAATTACTAAATTATAATTAAAAACAACTTTTTTAATCGAAATAACTAATAGTGATAAATTATTAATTTGAGTGGATTTAAAGTATATTTAGAATATATTTTTACAATTTAATACAATGTTGGTCATTGGATGTAATTTCACATTTACACCAGACATAAACAAGTGTTAATCTTTTGATAGTTATTATCTCTTAAAAACACGCTATTTGCTGTGACAGTGGAAATTAATTATAAAATTAATTAATGCAACTTATATGTTGGAAATTTTGTAAAATAGAAATCAGTTTTGAATTCTGAATATCAATTATAGCTTAGGGTGAAATGTTTTCATTTTTCTGAAAAACTTCAATTTTTGATGAATAGTGAAACTACTAAGTGGTACTTAAAAAATTAATTTTTCTTCATAAATCTTAATTTTACCACTTCTGTGAATGGAATTTCAAAAATCCTAGAGCCACGGTTGATGTCAGTAAGTAAAATGTGGTTCAATGAGATGAAAATAATTTTTGGTGAATAGTAACTTTTTACTTTTAATTACCACGGTTAAAAGTAAATAGGGTAATTAAGGATAAAAAGGATATTAATATTACCCTAAAACATGTCCTAATCCTATTGGACAAGTGTATCTCTACCAAAAACAACCTTAAGTGTAAAATATTATCATTTAGGCCCACTTGGATTAGACTAGGACATTTATTATTATTTAATTCAAAGAAGAGTTAAAAGAGTTAAAATCAAAGTTTATTTACTAAAAAAATTTTAATATAGGGTTATAGATAATATAATTTCAACTATAAATATTTATTAGAAAGCTAAACTTATTTCCTACATAATGGTATTTTATTTGTAATTTTTATACTTTAAATAATTTAATTTATTTATGACACAATGATGATGCAGTAATTACCTTTTTAAGAAAATATTGACATAATTGATGTTATAAACACCAAAATAAATGTAATATGAGACTTTTTAGGAATCCCACTAATTTTATAGGTTAATATGACATGTTAGTATTGATTTCAGTAACTTGGTTCGAACTTATCATTCTGTTAGAAATTTCATAAAAAACATGTACCAAATAGTGTCAAAATTGACATAAATTGGTTTTTAAATCAAATATTATATTATTAATTGTGATTTAATTCCTAAAAATCTAAGGCTCGGCCAAATTACTTAGATAAGTATAGATATATTAATAATAAACAACTTGGGGTTCGTTTGGCTTCATATAGTAAGTTTATTAACCATATAGTGTAAGAAAACAAAATGACACGGTAAAAGTTAAATTATTTAACTTAGAGTTAAATCTAATTGATAAGGTTAAAATAATATCCTAAACTTGTCTAAATCCTATTGGATGAGAGGATTTAGATCCATCCCCACTTTATCTTCGAAATAATACCATTTGGAACCATTATAAACCGAATTTGACCTTAATATAAAATAATATTTTGAGATTTTCCTAAGATGCCTCTCTCCTCCCTTATAAAATGGCACCTCCTCCCTCTCCTCCTCACACCAATTTGAGCATTCCAGCTCGTCCAACCCCTGCCAAAATCTCTTATACACTTCCCTAGTATCATCCTATAGTTCCTGGTCTTCTTAAAAGTCCAATTTTAGTCCCCTAAAAGGAGGTCTCAAAGAAGCACTTCAAAGAAGAGGTAATAACCATTACCGATCCTTTCCAATTTCTTTCTTCTTCAACTTCTTCTTCTTTAGTTGTTTAATAATGAAGTAATAAAATAAGTATCATTAATATACTGATATGTTATTATAAGTATGAAACAACTCTATTTAACCATCTATCAATCCTACGGAATATGAAATCACCACGCGTGCGTACGTACGGAATACCGTCTCCACGCCGTGGTGTAATCTATTTTCCGCCGCCACCTTAATAGGATGGGTATAATAGTGTAATGAGTAACTATATATGATTATTATAAATTGATATTGATACTGAAATAGTATACATACACTTCAACACAATTCCACGACCATGGGAACGATATCATCGCTCGTGCGTACGTACGGACTACCGTCTCCACGACGCGATGAGATTCATTATCCATGTTAACCATTCCAGAATGATTATAAAGTATATATAATGAATAATAATGGAATATATGACATGTTAAATCTACTGTATTTATGTATATATATATATGTCATCTACTTACTTCCATTCAAGACAATAAAGAAAGGAAAACAGCGTTCATGCGTACGTACGGACTACCGTCTCCATGAACGGTGTGTTTCCTTTCATTTACCTATCTATTATATATATATATATATATACTGAATATATATGATATATAAATCATAAATTATATTCTGGAAGTAATTAAATCATGATATAAGTAATAATAATGTCAAGAACCACAGGTCCAAACACCTAAGATAAATGAGACGATTTTACCCAAAACACTACTTTAACATGAATTTACAAAAGAACGGGTAATATAAAGTCATAAGTGGACCATATATGATATAATAACAATGAATATGATTCTTTAATAAGTCAGTAACATGATTTAAATCATTACACAGGAGGTTCGGACACGTACAAAGCAAGTCGAACCTAAGGTAAGGGAAATATTACAATCTCATTTTTATCTGAGATTGTTTATACTTTAGCATTTACTGGGGTGTATTTTATGATCCACGTCCATGTTTCCTCAAAATTTAATATTATTTCCATCCACCTACAATTTTTTAAATCCAATTTTACCCTTTGGTGAGTTTTTAGTAAAAGATATGAAAGGAATCTTTTGTCGTTTTTCGTACGAGGTACTTTTTGACTTTTCTGACAAAAGTACGAAGAATGTTTTTTAACTTATACGGCATGAATGGATTTTTAAAACATTATTTCAAAGAAGCTTCCTTTAAAAGTTTTCATGTTTATTTTTTATCAACTCCTTTTAGTTTAAAGTTGTATGACATGTTAAGAAATGAAAAATGTTTTTGAAGAAGAAAGGATATTTTCCTCAAGAATGGAGTTCAAGTGTTTTATCAAAATTATTTTCCATCTAAGATAATAAAGGGTTATATTTTTATCCCTATTATTACATTGATTTTATTATGTTGTGATGGAATTATTTTTATGAATTCCTTTATCTTATGTGAAATGTTTTATGATGTAATGATGTTTGAGAATCCCACTTTTATTACATGGGTTATGTAATGATGTATGATTTATGATTTTGTGGAACACATAAGAATGGTATCATTATGAGATGGGTGGGACCTATATCTCCCTCCAATGCATTGGGTAAATATTTTATATCTCATGAGATAGACATGGCTGGAATGGTAGGTTATACCGGTTCAGTGAAACAGGACTGAAATGAGGGTGACTCGGTTCAGAAAGGGACTTTGTCCACTAAGATAGTCTTGGCAATGAGTCTTGACTAACAAGAAATGATTCTCTATGATTATGTGTGTATGCCAAAAAGTTTCATGTTTTTTGTTATGATTATTGGGATTACATTTCACTTCTATGATTTATCCCATGTTATGATATTATGAGCTCTTTTGCAGGTTAAGATTTGCAAAAGCTATGTTCTTATGTATATGATGTGATTGATATTTCTTTTGTTTAACCTTACTAATCATTTGAGCTCACCATTTTATGTTTTCTTTTCCCCATGATATAAAGAAAGGGTTTAGGTATAAAAAAAGGGAAGATCTTTATGGGAGATGTTGAAGATCTTTCACCACAATTAGAAGATTTTATTCCGAGTTTCCAAAGACACTAAACTATTACGATCCTTGTGTGTGTGTTTTTGTTATGTAATAAGTATTCCTCAAATTTTATGTAATGTCAATGTACGTCAAGCTTCGGGTCTCTACAGTTGGTATCAGAGGAAAGGTTTAGTCAACCTTTGGAAACTAGGATACGAAAACGTTAGTGAGATCCCTAGAGATATTTCTAAGGTATGTCTAGGGATGTCCCTAAGGATAAGTATATGTATAAGATACAGTCCTAGAACTACGGTAATGATCATAGAATTTAACCTAAGAAGTTAGATATTGAGGATACTTCCCCTTTACTATGTTTTTTTCTCTAGCATGATTTTTTCCTCTCACAAAATTAATTTTGTGTTTTAGATAATGGAGGGAACCAAAAGGAATTCGGTTAACATTAAATCCAATGGACAAATTGGTGACTATGAGAAACAAAATTGTGTAATGCCCAGAGAGAAAGATGTTGTGATTATGCCGAATCAGTCATCGCGATATATGATTAACAAGGTGAAATTTAGTGGTATGCCCAATTCATAAATGAAGAGGAAGATAGACTATTATGCATGTTCGCATGTTGAGGAGCATAATGAAAGGAAGATTGAGATTTCTAAACAAGGGAAGAAGAACCTTGAGGAATACCTTAAATGGAGGGACCGATGTTATCTGTGTGGAGAAAAGGGTCATAGAGTGACAGACTGTTATGGAGTTCAATGACTTATTTGTGGAGAACATGGGCATTACCCAACTCAATGCCCTGACCTAAAAAGTTACTTCTAAATCAAGGAAGGACTTCTTCTAGGAAAATCATTGAAGTGGATGGACTGAAGTTTTTATGTATTGGTATTCAGGAATAATGTTGTTGAGGTAATTTTATGGTGGATTGAAATATTTATGTATTGGTCTATTGTGGTTTTCAATAATTTTAAGGTACCGGTAACCATGAAAAGTGATTCAAATATTTTGGAAAGTAGATAATATGCCCATAATGAAGGGATAAGGAGAAAATGAAATGTTTGACAGTATTCATGAGCTCATGATTGATATAAGGACTAAGTGATATAATTGTTTGAGTATATATAATTATGAAGATTTTAATATGTGGAAGGTGTCAAATTTTAACTACATTCATGTTTTCACTATGATATTCAAGAGAATACATGATTAAGGACTTTGAATGTTTGGAATGTGACCAACAAGACATATCTTATGATATATGGGGATCAACGATGGTATTAAATCTCTGGTAATCACTTTCACTATGTTATGAGAGTGGACTGCAGTATTATGGATAAGCCTAAAGATTAGAACGGATTATGTTAGACATAAGTTAGTATTGTTTAAGGATAGATTTTTTTTTTGATATTATTGATGGGATGTTATAGTAATGTAGTTTTAGAAAAAGGACAACCTGCAGGACGGGCGAAAACCCATCGCATCGGACAAGGCTGTGGAAATAGAACCCACAACCGAAGTGCGACTGGCCTTTATCGCCTACCACTAACCTACAGGAAGTCCTTGTTTAGTAGAAACTAGTTTTATTATATTAAGCAGTATGATATATGATGTATAAGTCCATTTTAGGAATCATATATGATTAATCTCACTATATAATGACTTATTTATATTTAATAACTTTTGCTAACCTTTTGTTTGAGACAGATGGAATGACATGTCATTCTATCACATGATCTGCTCACACTTCACGAATAACAAATTCAACTTCATTTATTTAAGAGATGAAGTGGAAATTGTTCAAGGCACGAACAACAGTGAGATTGTACCAAAATAAAGTAAGTATTTATTCTAATTCAAATTCTTTAACTTTAGGGAAAAGATCTTGAAATCCAAAAATGTTGTCCTAGTGCTCTTATATCTGATTAATCAGATGGTACCTTAGATCGTCACAAATTTATGGCTTTGTGATTGCTAGCTTTTCCATAGCCATGTTCTCTACCACTCTCAATCAGAACATGATGGTTAGATTTTTCTTCCATATCCATATTTTCACCTATGTGGAAACCCAGTGATTAGTTTATTTGGGTAACCGTTACGTTTCATACTTTCGTTTTTAAAGATTGGTTTTAGTATTCCATTTTACGATGTGGGTTTCGATTAAAGAAACTTTTGAATAGTAAACCATTTATAACCCCAACGAATTTCGAGGGCGAAATTCATTTTAAGGGGGGTAGAATGTAACAGCCCAAGATTTTATGAAAAATATTCTTTTTAATTTCACTAATGTCTTGTGTTGTACGCTACACCAAAAGGAGCTTTCATCCTTGACTTGCCTTGCATTACACGCAATCGCGACCTTCCTCGATAGCGTTTGTAGTACGCAATAACGAGTTTCACTAAACAACAATATGCTATTAAAATATTATTAAAACTAGCCATTATGAATAGTAATAACCACTTTTTGAAATTTTGTAAATTTTATTTTTCAAAATGGAATTCATTTTTGGATTCGGAGTATCGAATTTAGCCTAAGGTGAAATTTTGGTACTTTTCGGATAACTTTCATATTTTGATGAATAGTGAAAATTACTAAATTATAATTAAAAACAACTTTTTTAATAGAAATAATTAATAGTGATAAATTATTAATTTGAGTGGTTTTAATTTATATTTAGAATATATTTTTACAATTTAATACAATGTTGGTCATTGGATGTAATTTCACATTTACACCAGACATAAACAAGTGTTAATCTTTTGATAGTTATTATCTCTTAAAAACACGCTATTTGTTGTGACAGTGGAAATTAATTATAAAATTAATTAATGAAACTTATATGTTGGGAATTTTTTAAAAACGAAATCATTTTTGAATACAGAATATCAATTATAGCTTAGGGTGAAATTTTGGCATTTTTCTGAAAAACTTCAATTTTTGATGAATAGTGAAACTACGAAGTGGTAGTTAAAAAATTAATTTTTCTTCATAAATATTAATTTTACCACTTCTGTGAATGGAATTTCAAAAATCCGAGAGACACGGTTGATGTCAGTAAGTAAAATGTGGTTCAATGAGATGAAAATAATTTTTGGTGAATAGTAACTTTTTTACTTTTAATTACCACGGTTAAAAGTAAATAGGGTAATTAAGGGTAAAAATGATATTAATATTACCCTAACACATGTCCTAATCCTATTGGACAAGTTTATCTCGACCGAAAACAACCTTAAGTGTAAAATATTATCATTTAGGCCCACTTGGATTAGACTAGGACATTTATTATTATTTAATTCAAAGAAAAGTTAAAAGAGTTAAAATCAAAGTTTATTTACTAACACATTTTTAATATAGGGTTATACATAATATAATTTTGACTATAAATATTAATTAGAAATCTAAAAATATTTCATACATAATGGTATTTTATTTGTAATTTTAATACTTTAAATAATTCAATTTATATATGACACAATGATGATGCAGTAATTACCTTTTTAAGAAAACATTGACATAATTGATGTTATAAACACCAAAATAAATGTAATTTGAGACTTTTTATGAATCCCACTAATTTTCTAGGTTAATATGACATTTTTTTATTGATTTAAGTAACTTGGTTCGAACTTATCATTCTGTTAGAAATTTCATAAAAATCATGTACCAAATAGTGTCAAAATTGACATAAATTAGTTTTTAAAACAAATATTATATTATTAATTATTATTTAATTCCTAAAAATCTAAGGTTCTTCCAAATGACTTAGATAAGGATATATATATTAATAATAAAAAACTTGGGGTTCGTTTGGCTCCATATAGAAAGTTTATTAACCATATAGTGTAAGAAAACAAAAAGACACGGTAAAAGTTAAATTATTTAACTTAGAGTTAAATCTAATTGATAAGGTTAAAATAATAACCTAAACTTGTATAAATCCTCTTGGATGAGAGGATTGCGACCCATCCCCACTTTATCTTCGAAGTAAGAGCATTTGGAACCATTATAAACCGAATTTGACCTTAATAAAAAATAATATTTTGAGATTTTCCTAAGATGCCCCCCTCCTCCCTTATAAAAGGGCACCTCCTCCCTCTCCTCCTCACACCAATTTGAGCATTCATGCTCGGCCAACCCCTGCCAAAATCTCTTCTCCACTTCCCTAGTATCATCCTAGAGGTCCTGGGCTTCTTAAAAATCCAATTTTAGTGCCCTAAAAGGAGGTATCAAAGAAGCACTTCAAAGAAGAGGTAATACCCATTACCGATCCTTTCCAATTTCTTTCTTCTTCAACTTCTTCTTCTTTAGTTGTTTCATTATGAAGTAATAACATCAGTATCATTCATATACTGATATGTTATTATAAGTATGAAACAACCCTATTTAACCATCTATCCATCCTACGGAAAATGAAATCACCGCGCGTGCGTACGTACGGAATACCGTCTCCACACCGTGGTGTAATCTATTTTCTTCCACCACCTTAATAGGATGGGTATAATAGTGTAATGAGTAACTATATATGATTATTATAAAGTGATATTGATACTGAAATAGTATACATACACTTCAACACAATTCCACGACCATGGGAACGATATCATCGCTCATGCGTACGTACGGACTACCGTCTCCACGACGCGATGAGATTCATTATCCATGTTAACCATTCCAGAATGATTATAAAGTATATATAATGAATAATAATGGAATATATGACATAGTAAATCTACTGGATTTATGTATATATATATATATATATTTCATCTACTTACTTCCATTCCAGATAATAAGGAAAGGAAAGCAGCGTTCATGCGTACGTACGGACTACTGTCTCCATGAACGGTGTGTTTCCTTTCATTTATCTATCTATTATATATATATATATACTGAATATATATGATATATAAATCATACTTTATATTCGTGATGTAAGTAAATCATGATATAAGTAATAATAATTTCAAGAACAACAAGTCCAAACACCTACGATAGTTGAGACGATTTTACCCAAAATGCTACTTTAACATGAATTTACAAAAGAACGGGTAATATAAAGTCATAAGTGGACCATATATGATATAATAACAATGAATATGACTCTGGAATAAGTCAATAACATGATTTAAATCATTATACAGGAGGTTCAGACACGTACAAAACAAGTCAGACCTAAGGTAAGGGAAATATCACAATCTCATTTTTATCCGAGATTGTTTATACTTTAGCATTTACTGGGGTGTATTTTATGATCCAAGTCCATGTTTCCAAAATATGTAATATTATTTCCATCCACCAACAATTGTTTAAATCCAATTTTACCCTTTGGTGAGTTTTTAGTAAAGGATATGAAAGGAATCTTTTGTCGTTTTTTGTATGAGGTACTTTTTGACTTTTCCGACAAAAGTACGAAGAATGTTTCTTTAACTTATATGGCATGAATGGATTTTTAAAACATTATTTCAATGAAGCTTCCTTTACAAGTTTTCATGTTTATTTTTAATCAAATCATTTTAGTTTAAAGTTGTATGACATGTTAAGAAAGGAAAAATGTTTTTGAAGAAGAAAGGATATTTTCCCCAAGAATGGAGTTCAAGTGTTTTATCAAAATTATTTTCCATCTAAGATAATAAAGGGTTCTATTTTTATCCCTATTATTACATTGATTTGATTATGTTGTGATGGAATTATTTTTATGAATTCCTTTATCTTATGTGAATTGTTTTATGATGTCATGATGTTTAAGAATCCCATTTTTATTACATGGGTTATGTAATGATGTATGATTTATGATTTTGTGGCACACATAAGAATGGTATCATTATGAGATGGGTGGGACCTATATCTCCCTCCAATTAATTGGGTAAAGATTTTATATCTCATGAGATAGACATGGCTGGAATGGTAGGTTATACCGGTTCAGTGAAACAGGACTGAAACAAGGGTGACTCGGTTCATAAAGGGACTTTGTCCACTAAGATAGTCTTGGCAATGAGTCTTGACTAACAAGAAATGATTCTCTATGATTATGTGTGTATGACACAAAGTTTCATGTTTTATGTTATGATTATTGGGATTACATTTCACTTCTATGATTTATCCCATGTTATGATATTATGAGCTCTTTTGCAGGTTAAGATTTCCAAAAGCTATGTTCTTATGTATATGATGTGATTGATATTTCTTTTTTTTACCCTTACTGAGCATTTCAGCTCACCCTTTTATGTTTTCTTTTCCCCAGGATATAAAGAAAGGGTTTAGGTATAAAAAAAGGGAATATCATTATGGGATATGTTGAAGATCTTTCACCACGATTAGAAGATTTTATTCCGAGTTTCCAAAGACACTAAACTATTACGATCCTTGTGTGTGTGTGTTTTTGTTATGTACTAAGTATTCCGCAAATCTTATGTAATGTCAATGTACGTCAATCTTCGGGACTCTACAATTATGATAAAAATATTCAATATTGAATTGAATGTTTTTTGAAATGTTTGACTATAGATGTGTTATTTTAACACCATTAATTGTTTATGGATAAGTATTGACATTTAGTATGCTAGTTTTAACACGAATGTTTATGTTATGTTTAATCCTTTTCCTACGAGGAATGCATTAGACTTAATAACTGATGGGAGGAGCCTTATAAATCTTCTCGATGCATTGGTTGGTCTCATGAGACAAACTAGTGTATTAGCACAAGGCGTTGAAAGAATTTTATTTATAGTCTTGGCACAAGGCCTTGACTATGTGGTCATGATGTCTGACATAATTCATTCAATCATTATGAAAGTGGCTATTGATTTTGCAGGTGATTATTTGACTTTTGGAATATCCATGTGAAAAATTAAATGAAATTATTTGATTTTATCTTTGACATATTATGCTGAAGTTTCTGTTTAAAATGATTTTGTTATAGTCTTACACATTTCCTTGAATGTTAATGCTTATTTATGAAAGTTTCCGCTATATGTTTATCCTTATTGAGCATCTAAGCTCACCCATTTCTATGTTTTATTTTTCCTAGGATGTGATGAAATATTTTATTGTTGACCTGCATGGACAAGATAATGATATAAGTGTGGTAAATGGGGACAAAATGTTGTTGATATTTTTTTCATGAACTCATGTAAAACTTATAAATGAATCTAGTACATCCAAGGATACTAAACTAATCGGTCATTTGAGGCATGATTCCTTGTATAATTCCAATGTTTGGTAATAATACATGGACTCTGGGTAACCGGGGTTGGGGAGTTACAGTTGCTTTCAAAATACTTTAGTAAAATCCATAGAAACTAGATTTCGATAAACTTTGATTAGAGCACCATACCCTAAGATTGACATTGATCGTTGGTTTAGAAGAACATCCTAGAATCTTGATAATGTAGATATTTTTGTATTTTTCAATAAATAAATCCATGTTTGGATCTGGTCAGGTAGAGATAGATCTAACATAGATGTACCTAGGATTAAAAACACTGACAAAAAGATTTGGGAATGAACTGGGTTATCCAGGAACACGACAATGGGCCTTGCTACACTCTTGGTTACAACACTCCCAGTGGATATGCTTAGGATAATTCAAATTTTTTTTACAAACCATTTTGATGGATTTTTTAGTATATATTTCCTCAAATAAAATATTTTTTATGATTAAGGATTATATCTATAAATTTATCAATATATGTTAGGTTTTTTACATGTTTGGAATTAGATATTTCGATTCATAAACTAATCTAATGAGTGTCATTTTTTAGAAATGGAGCCTAGTGAATGGAATGGAAATTGTTACAACTCATGTAATCCATTTATGGATTTCCCTACTAGTCATGATAATTATAGTGGAGCTAGTGATGCAACTGGGGCTGATCAACTTATCTCTATACTAGGACAACTCATTCAGGTTATGAATGATAACATTACCCATATAGAGCACCCTGATCCACAATGAGGAGGATCAATGTTAGATCACCTCATGAGGCAACAGCCACCAACATTCAATGGTAGTTCAAATCCATTAGTAGCTAAGAAATGGATAAATTCCTCAGAGAAAATATTTAATGCTTTGGGGAGTATCGAAATGAAAAAAAAATCATTGATGTTTATAACCTCATTGGATATGCAGATCAATGGTGGTCATTGTTCCAAAACACAAAAGAAGATGATTAAGTATAGAACCAAGAATTGAGAGATTATGAAATGATTTTGTTAGAAAAATACATTCCTCATCACCATCAAGCAGATATGGAAAGACAATTTCTGAGTCAGAGGAAAAATGAGGATGATAATGTCGCAAAGTATGAGGCTAACTTTACAAGGTTACCAAGGTATGAAGTAGATTATATAAGTAACCCATGGATTAAAATTGATTGATTCTTTGATGGGTAAAAACCATTCTCCGTCGTGCCTTAGATTTACAATCCTTTTAATCATACAATGATATTTTCACATGCGCTATCAAGATAGAAATGGAATTCTATAAGTCTTATTACTTAAAATAAATGGCAGAGAAGAAGAAATTTGCTGATCACTCTAAAAATGAAAATAAGTTGGAGAAGGGAAAAGTGGAATATCCATCCTGCGGTAAATGTGAGAAGAAACATCCCGATACTTTCATGAAGGGAATGAGGGTCTATTTCATGAGTAGTGAAAAAGTAATCTGATCCCGTGATTGTATGTGAAAGAATGAGGTTGTCAATGTTGAATGATACAATTTTAGAGAAAAGGGACAGTATTCCAATGAATTACCTAATCTCCAAGGGAACTTACCTCAGAAATGGCCAAGGGAGCAAGGCCAAGCTTATGCGATCACAACTGCTTTGGTTGAAGCACTGAAAGATGTGGTGGTAGGTATTTTAATGGTTTTCTCAATTCTATCCAATGCTTTATTTAATTATGGATCATTGAATTGTTTCTTGTCTTCCCAGTATTCTATGAAAAATAGATATTTTTAATTTGACTTAACAAGGGAGTTTTTAGTCAAAACACCAAAGGGAAGTATCATCGCAACAATTTTATGTAAATAAATTCCCATTCTTGAATATAAATGTTCTTTATCTGCTAGTCTCATCGTCATACCTGTGATTGAATATGATATAATCCATAAAATGGATTGGCTTTGGAACCATGATTCGAACATTTATTGTAAGAAGAATGGGGTTACAATTTTCGATAATGATAAAGAGTACCTTATCTTTAGAGCAGAAATGTCACCAACTAATTCGTATCTAGATCCACCCCCAGTAGCTCTACTAAATTCAATTATTGGTGAGGAAGAGAATGATAGAATTATGGGTGAGGAAATGAATTTTCTAATAGAGGACATACCTATTCTGAATGAATATGTTGATGTGCTTCCAGAGGATTTACCTGGACATCCTCTAGAATGAGAAATTGAGTTTTCCATTTATTAAATTCCTCGTTCAAGGCCCATATCGAAGACCCATTATAGAATTGACACTATGGAATTAGTGGAACTAAACAAACAAGTAGAGGAATTGAGTAATAAGGGATTTATTCACCCTAGTGTTTCTCTATGGGGAGCCAATGTCCTTTATTTATGAAGAAAGATAGATCTATGAGTTTGTGCATTGACTACAGAGAGATCAATGATATAACAATAAAGAACAAGTATCCCCAACCTCGCATTGACGATTTATGTGACCAACTTTGTGGAGCTCAATATTTTTCAAAGATTGACCTTTGATCTGGATATCATCAGTTGTGTGTGAAGAAGGAAGACATTTTGAAAACAATAATTTGACCTAGGTATAGGCAATATGAGCTTACCGTAATGCCTTTGGGATTGACTAATGCACACTTTGTCTTCATGGATCTAATGAATATAGTTTTCAAGGAATATATAGATGACTTTGTAGTGGTATTTAATGATGATATCTTGGTATTGTCAAAAATCCACAAATATCATGAAAATCACATGCGCAAAATTCTGAAAACCCTCGAAAGAAATGAATTATATGGGAAGATTAGCATGTTTGAATTCTGGATTTAAGAGATTTCTTTTCTTGTGCATATTTTCTCTAAGGATGGAATCTCTATTGACCATTAAAAGAACAAGGCAATCCACGAATGGCCAGCACCGATGAGAATAAATAAGGTACACAGTTTTATTGGTTTACCAGGTTATTATCGACATTTCGTCCCGAATTTTTCCCGATTGTCTAACTCATTAACCAAGCTCACAAGTAAAGGGGTTAAATATTTTTGGAAAAAAGAGTGTGAAGAATGTTTTGAAGAACTGAATGGAAGATTAGTCAACGTTCATATCATGACTATACCGTCAAGGAACGATGGGTTTGATATTTATAATGATTCTTCAATGAATGGACATGGTTTTGTTCTTATGTAGAATGATAGAGTTATTTCCTATGCATCACCACAACTAATAATTCATGAGAAAATCTTTCCCACTCATGATCTTGAGTTAGCATCTATAATCTTCTCTCTGAAGATATGGATACACTATCTTTATGGTGAAAAATGTTATATTTATATTGATCACAAGAGTATGAAGTATATTTTCTCTCAGAAAGAACTCTACATGCGGTATTGGAGATGTCATGAACTACTCAAGGATTATTATTGCACTATATAATACCTCCTGTGGAAGGAAAATAAGGTGGCAGATTCTTTACATAGAAAATATAGAGGGATTTTGAGACAAGATGATAGTTAAAAGGGATTCTATTTTCATCGATCTAGTAATGATGGATATGGTAATAACCCTGGAAGGTAAAACATCAATACATTTTCAAATTGTTTCCAAACTAGATTTACCTGAAAGGATAAAGAGTTCTTAGACTGATGATGAGGAGTTTCAAAATAATATTAAAGATTTGAATGATGGGAGATTGATTGGATTCATATATAATGATGAAATTTTGAAATTTTGGAAAAGACATTGTGTTCCTAGAATACGTGGTCTAAATAGAGAAATGTTGGATGATGCTCATAGATCCAATATCTCTATACACCCAAGGAGCACCCAGATGTATAGATATTTTAAGGCATAATTTTTGCAGGTCAACATGATGAAGGAGATTGTGGATTTTATGTCAAGATGTGTGGTTTGTCAAAAAGTGAAAGTAGAAAGGCAACTGCCTAGAGGAATCATGCAACCTCTTCCCATACCTGAGTGGAAATGTGATAATATTCTGATGGACGTTGTAATGGGGCTACCAAAGAATCCTAGAAGGAATGATGCAATATGGGTCATTGTTGATCGTCTTACCAAGTCATCACATTTTCATGCTATAAGATAAGATTTACCACTTCAACGTCTATCAAGACTCTATATTAATGAAGTTGTAAGACTCAATGGTGTACCCCTATCGATAGTTTTTCATCGTGATCCCCATTTTACATCAAGATTTTTGAAAATTTATCTGAGCCCTTCGATACTGAACTTGGTTTGAGCACTTCATACCACCCTCAAGTCAATGGACTTTCTAACTTGACTATTCAAACCTTAGAAGACATGTTGAGATCTTTTTCACTTGACTTTCAATGTATGTGGGATCAATATTTAACTCTGGTAGAATTTTTCTATAACAATAGCATCCATTCAATAAATTAGATGGCACCATATGATGCATTATATGGAATGAGATGTCTCACATTAACTTGTTGGAATGATGTTGGTGAAAGAAAAGTCATAGGCCTAGATCATGTTGAGGAAACAATGGAAAATGTGAAGGTTATCAAAACCGACATAAAAGAAGATATATTTAATAAAATGATATCTGTTGATAATCATGGGAAGGATTTGGAATTTCATGTAGGTGATCATGTTTTCATGAAGGTATCTCCATGGAAGTGTGTCATATGATTCACTAAGAAGGGTAAATTAAGCCAAGATACATCAGACCTTTCAAAATTCTAGAATGAATTGGGGATGTGGCTTACCGTTTGGAAATGACACCAAGTCTCTCCAAAGTTCATGATGTATTCCACTTATCACTGTTGCGAAAATACATACCTGACCAAACACTTGTACTCACCTATGATGAGATTAAACGGGAACCTGATCTGACTTATTGTGAAGAGCTTGTCATGATTCATGATACCAAAGAACAAAAACTGAGAAATCGGATGACTCTTCTGGTAAAAGTTCTATGTAGAAACCATAATATAGAAGAGGTAACGTGGGAACCCCAGGAACGTAGGACGAAGAACCACCTGAATCATTTCATGCAGTGATATTCTAGAAATATCGAAGATGGAATTATTTTAAGGAGGGGAGAATGTAACACCCCATGTAATATCCCAGGTAAATAATGAATAAAACATTATCATATTTATTAATATTTATGAATTAAATATTAATTTTACTTTAAAAGGGTTGCGATGTTTGATAGCGTACCCGATACACAACAAAGAGTTTCATTGAAATCTTTCGTTGCACACTAGTAATAAAATAATATTATTTTAAATGGTAGTTAACACATAGCCATTGAACTGGAGAGAATGGATAGAAATAACTAAAATATGATTATATATATTTTTTAAATGTTTTTTCTTTTATCTAATAAAAGATAAATGCTTAAAATACGGAAAGAATTCAATTTTAGGCGTATATGCCCTAGTTTTTACTAAAGGTTAACTTATCGCCTTTTGATGGAGAACTGTCATTAAATATAGTTTTTTTCACTCTTATACATTCTATTGGACCAAATAAAACTCTTCTTTAGAATCAGGACATCAAAATTTACTTTGTGTAAATTTTTGGTATTTTTCCGATAAAGTTCATTTTTTTAATGAATAGTGTAAAATGTTGTATTTTAATTCAAAACTTCTTTTTAATCTAATTTATTTATATTATTATATTATATTTTAAATTGGTTTTATAGTAAAATTATAACATATTTTTACCATTAAATCCAATAGTGGTCGTTGGAATTTATTTCACTTTGAAATCAGCCTTAAACTAGTGTCAATCTTTTGATACTTATTGTTTCCTAAAAACACGCTATTTGCTCTGACAGCGGGAATTAATTATTAAATTACTTAATTCCACTTATATGATTTGAATTTTGTAAAATGGAATTCATTTTTTAATTCGGAATATCAAATATAGATTAGGGTGAATTTTTGTTATTTTTCTGAAAAACATCAATTTTTGATGAATAGTGAAACCACTAAGTGGTACTTAAAAAAATGATTTTTTGTTTAAATGAAATTTTACCACCTATGTGTTTTGAATTTCAAAAATCCGACATACATGGTTGTCATTAAGAAGTAAAATGTGGTTCAATGGGATTAAAATAATTTTTTGCTGAATAGTAATTTATTAATTTTTTAATCGCGATTAGAGGTAATTAGTGTAATTTAAGTTAAAAATAATGTTGTAATAATATGGAATGATCTTGACACATGTCCTAACCTCATGGGATGTGTCATGGACGACCAAGAAAATACATGGGTCAACTTGGGGACCCCATGAAACCACTTTGGTTGGAAAATGACATTAATAACTTTTTATTTAAAGTTAAAATAAAAATGTCACAAACATGGGTTGTTTTACTAAAACAATTTTTACATGGGGTTATACAAATCAGATTTTTAACTATAAATATTAATTGGAAAGTTAAAACGATTTCCTACATCATAGTATTTGTTTTATAATTTTTAGCCATTAAATAAATTAAATTATTTATGACACCATGATGATGCAGCGATTACCTCAATATTTAACGATTTACATAAAATGGAAAGATAATGTAAACTCTAAAACCAACACATGTCAAAAAACTATTGGATGGGTGGATTTCTAACCCTTATCCCCTTATCCTCGAAAAAAATCAATGTGGGACCATTAATATCCGAAACTCATTCTAAAATAAAGTAATATTTCCTTAATTTCCAAGAGTGCCCCTCCTCTCCTCTTATAAAAGGCCCCCACCTCTACCACCATACCCACACTTCCAAAGCCTTTGGCTCGGCCAACCCCTGCCAATTTTTTCTCTCCACATCCCTCTTTTACTCCTTGAAGCCTCACTTTGGGTAGAAGTCTTCCCAAAGAAGCCTTTGAGCTCAAATCTAAGAGAGTTACCCGATTTTAAGGTGATGTCTTCACTTGTGTTCTTTTGTTTTATTTTTCTTCTCCAAGCCCCTAAACTCTTTTTATTCATTTCATTTGTAAAACTACAGTATATTCAATATACTATTATGTTGTTATAAGAAGCTTTCTAGCTACACTTACACACATATACATCTAATGGTTAAAGAACATACTCTTTCTGTGGTTGGTGAATTTCTACCTCATGAAATGATGATTGTTCAATCTTCTTTTAAACACATTTAACGGTGGCCATTAAGATGTCACACTATTTATATATGATATATATTATGTATTTGTTTTCCTTATGTTTCTTTATTTTACATTTGTGGCATACCTTTATGGTTTCCATTGTGGGTAAACACGATAATTTCATTTTAGGAAGTGCGGACTACTGCCCCCTCAAAGTGATGTGATTCGTTAATGCCATATGTGGGACGTATAAAAGATGGATTTAAAGTTATTATATATGCTATTATAATGGAATTATAATATACCTCTATATCATTATTATTTATTTCCATTAAAGTATGAGATAGAAATGAAAGTAGTGTTCATGCGTATGTACGAGTTACCGTCTCCATGAACGGTGCACTTCATTTCTTATCCCCAAATGTAATGTACTATTATAAGTACATGTATATAATGGATATATATGATGAATGATGCATATAAATGATGAATATAATTCTGGAATTAAAATATACATACCTCTCATTTAGTTTTAATTCCATTAATATGACAAAGAAATGAATGTAGCGTTCATGCGTACGTACGACATATCGTCTCCATGAACGGTGCATTTCATTTCTTACCTATAAATGATTATGTAATATTATAAATACATGTATATTCTGGATATATATGATATATATGATATCAAAATCAGGAATGTCATTCTGGATATAAAGAACCTTTGACCACACGAACAACATGTAATTGTAAGAAGTCCACTTTCGACTTAAGAACCAAATATTGACAAAACAAACATTATTAACTTAAATGATTACATAATGTTTATAACATGGAAATAAGTGATATAAAAGGAACAATGAACTTGAAAAAGGTTCTTAAGAAAATATAAATTAACTCATGTTTATTATTCAGGATGTTAAAGAACGATCGAGTCAAGTCCGACCTGAGGTAAGGGACTTCGTCTCAATCTCCTTTCATTGAGGCATATTTAGTTTTATACACAACTTTCATTTATACGGTGTATAAACCCCTTTGACATTTACTTTTATAGAAAAGGAATCTTTTTCTACGGAGCATTTTACAAAATGACAAAAAGGAAAGTTTCTTTTAACGTACGCGGTGACAACGACCTTTTTCACCGCCACGAGTATAATTTGGTCTTTGGCTTCCTGAACAAGCCGTAATGTTTTTTAAAATTAAATAAATACCATATACACTTTTATATATTTTGGTATTGAAAATGGTTTTTATAATGGATTTTCTATGTTAATATATTTAAGTGATATATTGTGATCAAAGTGTGGAAATGTTTTCTTTCCATTATTTTTTTTATGTCTTATGATTTCTATAATGGTACTTGGACATTTGACGGGTGGTTACGTGATAAACCATATAAAGGGTGCTATCGTGAATACCAGGACGGGTGGTTACGTTATATCCTCCAATGCATTGGTTATGGAAGTCGTCCGTATGGCTATTCCATTATGTATGTATGGAAGTTGGCCGTATGGATATTCCATTAAGTGATATGTGTGGAAGTCGACCATATGGTTATTCCACTTAAGTATGTTTATGTCCCAAGTTACCTTTATATGTTATGTGTTCTTTATATGGGTTTTATGGTAATCCTTTGGTTACAAAAGGGTATGTAATGATATTTTATCCAGTGGAGAGTTTTTACTAATTCATGAAGGTGAAGGTATTACATTAATAAAGTATACATGGTTTACTTGATGTTTGAAAAACTAACAGTTTTCATTCTTTTTGTATCCCTTACTGAGCTTTTTATGCTCACCCCAAGTTTTTTTTGAAATGTTTTTCACAGGAAATAATGTGGAATAGGGTCAAGGATGGGATCAAGGGAAAGTCATGCTATATAAAACATGGAACAAGACATGTTTCTTTTTAAGAGTTTTTTTATTCTATGGAAACTTAGTAGAAGTGTCTACTTTGTAACCTTTTGAGATGTAACAGTTATGTCCTAATTCTCTAAAACTCTAAACCTGAAAAGATCCTCAATGTGAATTATTCATTTAATTCAATATTAAGATATGTTTAAGGTCGGGGCCTCATAGTTGGTATCAGAGGTCGCTTTAGACAACTTTAGGAGTTAAAAAATTGTTAAATTATAAGTTAATTTGTGGTATGACTGATATGATATAGCATTTAAATATTACTATGTTTCTTTTCATAAGATATTTCTATGTTCAGAATGGTTTTCCATAGAGGAAACAAAGCAGCTATGTTGGGACGACATCAGGAAGAAGACAACCTTCCAAATCAGCAACCTGAGATGGTCGGAATCAGAACTGAACAGTTTGTTGCTGTGATGGCATAGTTGACTCAGGCTATAAATGGTGGTGGTATCCATGCACGAGATCAACCAGATCAACCGCAGAGGAACATGTCAGTGGTGGAACATTTCATGAGGCAACATCCCCCATCATTCAAAGGATCATCTGACCCCGTGCAAGCTGAAGGGTGTATTAAATCATTGGAGAAGATTTTTGATGTCATGGGGTGTTCAGAACATCAAAAGGTTAGTATTGTTGTTTACCGTTTTGAAGGTGAAGCTGATCAGTGGTGGTCGTTGGTGAAAAATATCAGGGATAGTGATGAGATTGGGGATCTTCACTGGGACGAATTCAAAGGTATGTTTCTTGAGATATATTTTCCTAAGGTGGTTCGTCTTAGGAAGGAAAAACATTTCCTAGAATTGAGGCAGGAGGATGATTAAGTGGCTTCTTATGAAGAAAAGTTCACTCGATTGGCAAGGTATGCTCCAAACTTCATACGAGATCTTGATAGTAAAATAAACCATTTTTACTCAGGGTTAAAGCCAAAGTATTGAAGGGCTTTAGATTCTCGTGAGTTCAAGAGTTATGAAAAACTTGTTCGATGTGCAGAGAAGGTGGAAATGGAGTTTGCCGATGATCAGGTGTTCTATGACAAACAACAGAATAAGAGGTCCAGTTTGTAGGAAAAGGGGAAGAATTCATTAAAGAAGCAAGGAGGTAAGAAAACCAAATATCCATCCTGTGAGAAGTGTGGTAAAATGCATCCTGGAGAATGTTTATCCAAGTCTGGTAAGTTCTTTCAGTGTAGTAAGTCTGGTCATATTTCTCGTAACTGTAAGGAAGTTGATCAAGCAGGCAATGAAAAGCCAGCAGTAAGATGTTTTAAGTGTAATGAAATGGTTCATTATGAAAATGAGTTTCTAACGAAGAACTCGACTGGGGGAAGGTAGCCATACTACAAGCAGAAAGGGGTGGTGAAATCCTTTGCAACAACTTCTGTTGATGTTGGGTCATAGAATGAAGTAGTATCAGGTACACTGTTTGTTTTTTCATATTATGCCAATGTGTTGTTTGATTCAGGGTGTACACATTCTTTCATTTCTGAGAAGTTTTCTAGTAAATTGGAAATTCCATTTCAAGATATGAACCCCGAACTTATGGTAAAAACACCCGGAGGGAACATTGAGACAAAAAGGAATTATAAGAACCTTCCTATCCTTGTGTGTGGAAAGAATCTACCAGCAAACCTTATTGTTTTGCCTCTAGTAGAGATTGATGTTATTTTGGGAATGGATTGGCATTCTGTATATCATGCTAAGATTGACTGCAGAGCTAAAGTGGTTTCTTTTAAGAAATATTTTCAGTTTGTGTACAAGAATGAACCCTTGATTTTGATAACATATCAGGAAGTTGAGAAACTAGTAACATATGGAAATGAATGTTACCTTGCACATATTGTTGAAAATAAAGGAACTGTTCAGATTAATGATGTGCCAGTGGTAAATGAGTATCTTGATGTTTTCCTGATGAGTTGCCTGGTTTTATTCATGATCAGGAAGTTGAATTTACTACTCACTTAGTTCCTGATTCTAAGCCAATTTCAAAACCCCATTATCGAATGGCTCAAATTAAACTTTTAGAGTTAAAGAAACAATTGCAGGAGTTATTAGATAAAGGTTTCATTCGACCTAGCACATCACCATGGGGTGCTCCTGTCTTGTTTGTTAAAAATAAAGATGGCTCAATGAGACTTTGCATTGATTATAGAGTCTTGAATAATATTACTGTTATGAAAAAGTATCCATTGCCTCATATCGATGATTTGTTTGATCAGCTCCAGGGAGCATAGTATTTTTCGAAGATTGTCTTGAGGTCGGGGTACCATCAGTTGAATGTAAAAGAAGAAGACGTTCCAAAGACTATGTTCCATACTAGATATGGCCATTATGAATTTTTAGTTATGTCTTTTGGGTTAACCAATGAACCTGCTGTATTCATGGACCTTATGAATAGAATTTTCCATGACTTCTTGGATAAGTTTGTGGTTGTTTTCATCGATGATATTTTGGTGTTTTCTAAAAGCGAAGAGGGGCATGAAAGTCATTTAAGGGTTATCTTGTAAACCTTAACAGAAAAGAAACTATATGGAAAATTCAGCAAGTGTGAGTTCTGGTTATAACAAATTTCTTTCCTGGGTCACATTGTTTCAAAAGATGGCATAACTGTTGCTCCTGCTAAAAAAAAATTTGTTGAAGAATGGCCAAGACCCACAAATGTAACCGAGATCCGTAGTTTTCTTGGTTTGGCAGGTTACTACCAAAGGTTTGTTGAAAAGTTTTCACGGTTATCTAGTCCAATGACTAAGCTAACTCATAAAGGTGTTAAGTTCATTTGAATGAAAGAATGTGATGATTGTTTTCAGAAGTTGAAAAGAATATTGGTGAATGATCCAGTTTTGGAACTTCCTTCCCAGAATGGTGAGTTTGTTATATACAGTGATGCTTCGTTGAAGGGACTAGGATGTGTCCTTATGCAGAATGATCAGGTAATTGCTTATGCTTTACGTGAGTTGAAAACTCATGAGGTAAATTACCCTACACATTATTTGGAATTAGCTGCTATTTTTTGCTTTAAAAATTTGGTGGCATCATTTGTATGGAGTAAAGTGTGAAATATATACTGATCACAAAATTTTAAAGTATGTATTCACTCATAAAGAATTGAACATGAGACATAGGAGATGGCTGGAATTAATCAAGGATTATGATTGTACAATTCATTACCATCAGGGAAAAGCAAATAAAGTGGTTGATGCTTTGAGTAGAAAAAGTAATGCTTCATTAAACATGCTACATTTCGAATGAGATCCTTTGGTTTTTGATTTGATGAACTTTGGCATAGAATTTTTTGGTGTAGGAAGTTCTTCTGTTTTGTTTCAGGTATCAGTGAGATCATCCCTATCAGACAGAATTAAGCAAGCATAGAGGGAAGACAGTGAGTTGCAGAAAAAGGTAGAGCTGGTTCAGAAGGGTAAGTTGCCTGAATTCAACATTGATAATGATTGTGTTTTTAGGTTTGGGAAGAGATTATGTGTCCCTGGTGATTCACAGTTGAAGAATGAGTTGTTATGTGAGGCTCATAGTTCCCCATTTTCAGTTCATCCTGGCAGTACTAAGATGTACAGGGGTCTGTGGGAGTATTACTGCTGGGATGGAATGAAAAGAGATATTGCTGATTTTACTTTGAAGTGTTTGACTTGTCAGCAGGTTAAAGCAGAGCGGCAGTTACCGAATGGGATGCTTCAGCCTTTACTAGTTCCAGAGTGGAAATGGGAGAATATATCCATGGACATCGTTGTGGGATTTCCGAAGACACCTCGAGGTAATAATGCAATCTGAGTTATTGTTGATCGCTTGACTAAATCTTCTCATTTCCTTGCCATATGAGATAATTTTTTCCTAGATAAACTTTCTCGTTTGTATCTTAAATAGATAGTCAGGTTACATGGATTTACTCTCTCTATTGTATCTGATCTTGATCCCAGGTTTACTTCTAACTTTTGGAAAGGCCTTCAGAAGTCATTGGGTACTGAATTAAATTTTAGTACATCATTTCATCCGCAATCAGATGGGAAGTCAGAACGAACAATTCAAACCTTAGAGGATATGCTACGAGATTTTTCGATGTATTATGAGGGAAGTTGGGACCAACATCTTTCTTTGATTGAGTTTTCTTATAATAACAGTTTTCATTCTAGTATACAGATGGCACCATTTGAGGCATTATATGGGAAGCGGTGTCGAACTCCAGCATTTTGGGATGAAGTGGGTGAAAGGAAACTGATGGGACCAGAATTGGTAGAAGAGATGGCAGAAAAAGTTTAGTTGATTCAGAAACACATGAGAACAGCTCAGAGTATGCAGAAGAGTTATGCGGATAACTGGAGGAAGGATCTATCTTTCAAGGTAGGTGATCATGTTTTTCTCAAGGTTTCTCCATGGAAAAGTGTGATGAGATTTGGTAAGAAATGAAAGCTGAGTCCAAGGTTCATTGGACCATATGAAATTCTGGAGAAAGTTGGATCAGTTGCTTACCGAGTGGCTTTACCTCCGATTTTATCTCAGGTACACAATGTTTATCATGTTTTGAGGTTGAGGAAGTATATGCTAGATCCATCTCATGTTTTGAGTCCAGAGGTAGTTCAGCTGGAGGAGAACCTATCTTATGAAGAACAACCAGTCCAGATTCTTGACTGAAGAGAGAAAGTGTGGTGAAATAAGGTAATTCACCAGGTAAAGGTTTTGTGGAAAACCCATATTGTTGAAGAGGCAACGTGGGAATCTGAAAATGCTATCAGGGATAAATACCCCCACTTATTTTGATAAGTGAATAAAATTACGAGGACGCAATTACCAAAAGGAGGGAAGGATGTAACATCCTAGGTAAATAATGAATAAAACATTTTCATATTTATTAATATTTACGAATTAAATATTAATTTTACTTTAAAAGGGTTGCTATGTTCGATAGCGTACCCGATACGCAATAAAGAGTTTCATTGAAATCTTTCGTTGCATACTAGTAATAAAATAATATTATTTAAAATGGTAGTTAGCACATAGCCATTGTATTGGCAGTAATGGATAGAAATAACTAAAATATGATTATATATGTTTTTTAAATGTTTTTACTTTTATCTAATAAAAGATAAAGGCTTAAAATACGAAAAGAATTCAATTTTAGGCGTATATGCCTTAGTTTTCACTAAAGGTTCACATATCGCCTTTTGATGGCGAACCATCATTAAATATAATTTTTTTTCACTCTTATACATTCTATTGGACTAAATAAAACTCTTCTTCAGAATCGGGACATCAAAATTTACTTTGTGTAAATTTTTGGTATTTTTCCGATAAAGTTCATTTTTTTAATGAATAGTGTAAAATGATGTATTTTAATTCAAAACATCTTTTTAATCTAATTTATTTATATGATTATATTATCTTCTGAATTGGGTTTATAGTGAAATTATAATATATTTTTACCATTAAATCCAATATTGGTCGTTGGAATTAATTGCACTTTGAAATCGGACTTAAACTAGTGTCAATCTTTTGATACTTATTGTTTCATAAAAACACACTATTTGCTCTGACATCGAGAATTAATTATTAAATTAATTAATGCAACTTATATGTTTTGAATTTTGTAAAATGGAATTCATTTTTGAATTCGGAATATCAAATATAGCTTAGGGTGAAGTTTTGGTATTTTTCTGAAAAACATCAATTTTTGATGAATAGTGAAACCACTAAGTGGTACTTAAAAAACCGATTTTTTGTTTAAATGAAATTTTACCACATTTGTGTTTTGAATTTCAAAAATCTGACATACATTGTTGTCATTAAGAAGTAAAATGTGGATCAATTGGATTAAAATAATTTTTTAGTGAATAGTAACTTATTATGTTTTTAATCGCGATTATAGGTAATTAGTGTAATTTATGGTAAAAATAATGGTGTAATAATATGAAATGATATTGAAACATGTACTAACCTCATTGGATGTGTAATGGAAGACCAATACAATTCATGAGTCAACTTGGGGACCCCATGAATCCACTTTGGTGGGAAAATGACATTAATAACTTTTTATTTAAAGTTAAAATAAAAATGTCACAAACATGAGTTGTTTTACTAAAAAAAAATTTAAATGTTGTTATACAAGTCATATTTTTTACTATAAATATTAATTATAAAGATAAAAAGATTTCATACATCATGATAGTTTTTTTTATAATTTTTAGAAATTATATAAATTAAATTATTTATGACACCACGATGACGCAACGATTACCTCAATATTTAATGATTTAAATAAAATGAAATGATAATGTAAAATATAAGAGCTACACATGTCAAAAACCTATTGGATGGGTGTATTTAGAACCCTTATCACCTTACCCTCAAAACACATCAATGTGGGGCCATTAAAATACGAAACTCATTCTAAAATAAAGTAACATTTCCTTACCTTCCAAGAGTGCCCCTCCTCTCCTCTTATAAAAGTCCCCCACCTCAACCACCTTACCCACACTTACAAAGCCTTTGTCTAGGCCATCCCCTACCGATTTTGTCTCTCCACATCCCTCTTTTACTACCTGAAGCCTCACTTTGGGCAGAAGTCTTCCCAAGGAAGCCTTTGAGCTCAAATCTAAGAGAGTTACCCGATTTTAAGGTGATGTCTTCACTTGTGTTATTTTTTTTATTTTGCTTCTCCAACCCCCTAAACTCTTTTTATTCATTTTTTTTGTAACAACTCTAGTATATTCAATATAATAGGATGTTGTTATAAGAAGATTTCGAGCTACACTTACACACATCTACATCTAATGGTTAAAGAACATACTGTTTCCGTGGTTGGTGAATTTCTGCCTCACGAAATGATGATTGTTCAATATTCTTTTAAACACCTTTAATGGTGGCCATTAAGATGTAACTCTATTTATATATGATATATATTATGTTTATGTTTTCTTTATTCTTCTTTATTTTTCATTTGTGGTATTTATTTATGGTTTCTATTGTGGGTAAACACGATAATTTCATTTTAGGAAGTGCGGACTACCGCCCCCTCAAAGTGATGTGATTAGTTAATGCCATATGTGGGATGTATAAAGGATGGATATAAAGTTATTATATATGATGTTATACTGGAATTATAATATAACTATATATAATTATTATTTCTTTCCTTTAAAGTATGATATATAAATGAACGTAGCGTTCATGCGTACGTACGGCTTACCGTCTCCATGAACGGTGCATTTCATTTCTTATCCCCAAATGTAATGTACTATTACAAGTACATGTATATAATGGATATATATGATGAATGATACATCTAAATGATGAATATAATTCTGTAATTAAAATATACATACCTCTCATTTAGTTTTAATTCCATTAATATGACAAAGAAATGAAAGTGGCGTTCATGCGTACGTACGACTTACCATCTCCATGAACAGTGCATTTCATTTCTTACCTCTAAATGATTATGTAATATTATAAATACATGTATATGCTGGATATATATGATATATATGATATCCAAATCATGAATGTCATTCTGGATATAAAGAACCTTTGAACACACGAACAATATGTAATTGTAAGAAGTCCACTTTCGACTTAAGAACCAAATATCGACAAAACAATCATTATTAACATAAATGATTACATAATGTTTATAACATGGAAATAAGTTATATAAAAGGAATAATGAACGTGAAAAAGGTTCTTAAGATAATATAAATTAACTCAAGTTTATTATTTAGGACGTTAAAGAACGATCGAGTCAAGTCGGACCCAAGGTAAGGGACTTCGTCTCAATCTCCTTTCATTGAGGAATATTTCGTTTTATACACAACTTTCTTTTATACGGTGTATAAACCCCTTTGACTTTTACTTTTATACAAAATGAATCTTTTTCTACGAAGCATTTTACAAAACGACAAAAAGGAATGTTTCTTTTAACGTACGCGTTGACAACGAACTTTTCCGCCGCCGCGAGTATTATTTTGTCTTTGGCTTCCTGAACAAGCCGTAATGTTTTTTAAAATGAAATAAATACCATATACACTTTTATGTATTTTGGTATTGAAAATGGTTTTTACAATGGATTTTTTATGTCAATATATTTAAGTGATATATTGTGATCAAAGTGTGGAAATGTTTTCATTCCATTATATTTGTTTTATGTTTTATGATTTTTATAATGGTACTTGGACATTTGACGGGTGGTTACGTGATAAACCATATGACGAGTGGTGCCCTAAATACCTGGACGGGTGGTTACGTTATAACCTCCAATGTATTGGGTATGGAAGTCGTCCATATGGCTATTCCATTAAGTATGTATGAAAGTTGGCTGTATGGCTATTCCATTAAGTGATATGTGTGGAAGTCAACCGTATGGTTATTCCACTAAAGTATGTTTATGTCCCAAGTTAACTTTATATGTTATGTGTTCTTTATATGGGTTTTATGGTAATCCTTTGGTTACAAAAGGGTACGTAATGATATTTTATTTAGTGAAGAGTTTTTACTACTTCATTAAGGTGAAGGTATTACTTTGATAAAGTATACATGGTTTAATTGATGTTTGAAAAAGTAACAGTTTTCATTCTTCGCGTATCCCTTACTGAGCTTTTTATGCTCACCCCAAGTTTTTTTTGAAATGTTTTTCACAGGAGATAATGGGGAACAGGGTCAAGGATGGGATGAAGGGAAAGTCATGCTATATAAAACACGGAACTATACATGTTTCTTTTTAAGAGTTTTTTTTATTCTATGGAAACTTAGTAGAAGTGTCTACTTTGTAACCTTTTGAGATGTAACAGTTATTTCCTAATTCTCTAAAACTCTAAACTTGAAAATATCCTCAATGTGAATTATTCATTTAATTCAATATTAAGAGATGTTTAAGGCCGAGGCCTTATACCCCAAGCTTCCATGGTACGTTTCCCTTTGAATAAGGTTGTGGCTTGAATTGTACGCAACATGGTGTTTTAACACACCACAATCAATCAAACTAGCTATTATGAATAGTAATACCCACTTTTAAAAAATTTATAAGTTTTATTTTTCAAAATGGACTTCAGTTTTGAATTCGGAATATCAAAATTAGCTTAGGGGAAATTTTGATATTTTTATGAAAACATTTAATTTTTTATGAATTGTAAAAAGCACTATGTTATTGTTTGAAACTGACTTTTTCAAATAATTAGTTATATTATTTTAAATTATTTTATGTCAAAATAGATAAATAACACAAATATATGTTCAATATAATTCATTAGAGTCATTTTCATGTATGTTTAGATATATAAAATTTTATTAAACTTTTTAACGTATTTTACCCACCTTTTAAGAGAATTTAGAAAATTTGCATAAAACATAATTTTACCGCTTCAATGAGTGAAACTTCAAAAATCCAAGTGACAAAGTTGAAATCATTATGTAAAATTTCATTCAATAAGATGAAAATAAGTTTTGATGAATAGTAACTTTTGGCTTTTATTTACCATAATTGAAAGTAAATTGGGTATTTAATGGTAAAAATGGTTTAATAATTAACCTAACAGATGTCCTAATTCTATTGGATAAGTTTCATTCGAACAAAAAAACCTTAGGAATAAAATATGATCCTTTTGGTTTATGTGGATCAGATTAGGACCTTTATTATTATTATTTTATTTAACGAAGAGTTAAAAGTGTAAAATTCAGAGTTTAATCACTAAACCATTTTTAATATAGGGTTATAAATAAGATAAATCTGAGAATAAATATTAATTAGAAACCTAATAAAATTTTCTACATAATGTTATTTTATTTGTAATATTTATACATTAAATGATTTAATTTATTTATGACACAATAATGATGCCGTAATTACCTTAATAATAAAATATTAAAATAATTAATTTTATATATAACCAAAAAAATGTAATTTGAGACATTTGATAAATTTCACTAATTTTATATGTTAATATTACATTTTGGGGATTATTAAATAATTTTTTTGAGGTGATAAAGTTTTTATGGCTTTCAAAACATCAAATAATAAATAGTGTCAAAATTGACATAATTGAGTTTTAAAAATAAATACTATATTATTATTTGATATAATATTCCAAAAAATATAAGTTTCAGAAAAAAGACTTAGATAAGGTTATATATATTAATAATGAACAACATGGAGTTTTCTTGGATTGTGATAGTGTGTTTATTAACCATATAATATAAAAATACAAAGAGACATGGTAAATGTAAAACTACTTAGTAGGAGTTAAATCTAAAAAATATGGTTAATATATTGACCAATACATGTCCAAATACTATTGCTTGGAATGTTTTAGACCCATCCCTACCTTTTCATCTAATTAAATCATTTCTTAGCCATTAGAATCTGAAATTTATTTGATTATAATTAAATATTTCATTCTTTTCCTAAAGTGACCCTCACCTCTCTTATTTAAGGGTATATCCCATTATCTTAATTTCAAACAACCAAAGCCACTTTTCTCAGCCAAACCCTACACAAATATCCTCCCAACCTTTATCCGTTCATCTTAAAGGGATTAATTTGTTCAGAAAGCCATTTTACGGAGCACTTTTGATCAAATCAAAAGGAAGAACCTAAAGAAGAGGTAAATATTTTATCACCTCTTTCGTGTTCTTTTATTCTTCCGCATCCCCATTCATTGTTGTTTCCATTCCAAAATAATAACTCTTGTATCTTCTATATACTGTGTTGTTATTATAAAACTTCTACAACTATATTCATTATTTTATCCATCATATGAATGACAATGTCCCCATATGTTCATATGTATGGCTTAATGTCTCCGCGTCATGGTGAAGTTTGTTATTCAAACACTTCATTATTTGGATGGTTACAATAATGAGTATATCTGATATAAATAATAAATATAAAATTTTAATTATTCTGTATATATTATATACCAACCAATTAAATATGATTTTACCATCAATATAATTTTATTGTCGCTCGTGCGTATGTACGGATTACCATCACCACAAACACGACGAGATTCATTCCCAATCATAATCATTCAAGAATAATATTAATTTTAGGATTAAAAATAATGTTTATGAAAATATTATCATTATGTATATTAATCATATACATCCTAACAATAACAAAACTTGACTTATGTTACCAATCATATAAAGGAAAACAAATTAGTTAACACCTGAAATGATGATACTACTAAAATATTACTAACAATGAAATATTATAAGATCATATGTGATATCGTATTTATGTATATGATTATTGTATAACATAACAACCATGTTTTTATTATTATAGGAGGTTAAAATACAATCTAGTAAGGAAAATTACAAGGTTATGGTAAATTAATAATCTCTTTATTATCCGAGGTTGTTTTTACGTATGTATCTACTCGGAACTCTTTTTCATCCACATCAATGTTTCTTAAAAAATTATTTCAAAACAATTTTACTATTTACAAGAATATGGGTTAAATTCATTTATACCCTTTCTTGACTTTGTATAAAATTTTTTGAATGGAATATTTATGTCTTTTTTCGTTCAAGGTACTTTAGGTCCTTTTTGTTAAAATTAAGGATAGAATGTCTTTTTTAAACATATACGGTGGGTGTGGCTATTTTACGTCGTTATATCATCATCAAAGCTTCCCAAACTAGCTTATAAGAATATTTTTTTAAATAAATGTTTTCTTTTATAATTATGTGACTTTTAAGTGATTTCAATATAGAAAAAGGTATTTATTTCATAGAGTTTTCATTTCATCTATCTCTTCATCAATTGATTGATTTTAAACTTGTTTGTTGTTAATATATTATGATACAATATTCCTTATTTTATTGAAGGTTTTGTGAATTTTTTGATTGTATATGTGTTATTTTAACACCATTAATTTTTTATGGATAAGAATTGACATTTCATATGCTAGTTTCAATATGAATGTTTATGTTATGTTTAAACACATTAATATGAAGAATGCATTGGACATAGTAAGTGATGGGTGGAGCCCACTATAGCTACTCCATGCATCAGTAGGTCTCATGAGAAAAACTAGTGTCTTGGAAGAAGGCCTTTAAAAAAATTTATTTGTATTTTTGGAACAAGGCCTTGACTATGTAGTTATGGTGTCTGGCATTATCCATTCCATCATTATGAAAGTGTCCATTGATGTTGCATGTGATTATTCAACTAGTAGAATATCCATGGGAATAATTAAATGGAATTATTTTATTTTATCTTTTCCATACTAGGCTGATGAATATGTTTAAAAGGATTTTGTTTTAGTCTTATACATTGCCATAAATTTTTATTCTTATTTAAGAAAGTTTTCATTATTTTGTTATCCTTAGTGAGCATCTGAGCTCACCCCTTTCTATGTTTTATTTTTTCCTGGGTGTGAAGAAATATTTTATGGTTGACCGAAATGGATAGGCTAAGGATATAAGTGAGGTCAATGGGGAAAATATGTTGTTGATGTTTTTTTCATGATTTGATGTACAACTTATGAATGTATCTATTACAACCAAGACTACTAAATAGATCGGTATTTCGGGACATGATTCGTTGTATCATGCCAATGTTATGTAATAATGCACCGACTCTGGGTAACTGGGGTCGGGGCATTAAATATTTATCATAAAAATTAATTTGTCCAATTTATTCCAAATATTGAATCTATTTTAACAAATTCAATTAGAAAATTTGATAAATTAGAATTTAAATTTATCTCATAGATGAAAAGAGAAGGTGGTTTTAGAGTTACAATGATCAAAATATTGATATGATTTGATATCCAATTTCATTTTGAAGTAGATTACAAGGTCCTGAATTGGATATTTTGTTGTATAAATTTACCAATTATAAATTAAAACAAATAAAAAATATAATATAACTATATAATTTAATTATATGAAAAAGTATATTTCAATTAGAATTTAATATTTTCAGTATTCATCAAGATAGGGAACTTATATAAACAAGTAAAAAAATTCCATAATATATTTTTGATATTTTTAGTTAAAATGGTCTTTATTTGGTCAAATAAAAGCTATAAAATTTTCAGAATTTATATTTTAAATAGGTCCTCCATCAAAAGTTGACAAAAATTCATTTTGAACAAAAATATAGTTTTTTATGCTTAAAAATGGATTTATTATTCACATATTCCTTTGAAACTTATTGGTCGAATTTAAAAAAAATATTTATAATATAACATATATTCTTTATTAATATCTATGACTAATTGTTCTTACCTATATTTTTTAAGTTGAAATATAATTTTTGGCATAAAATTTTGTTTTAATAGAAACACATCCTATATATTGAATAAGTTTTTATTTTCATTTCTAATGAATTGGTACAAAATGAATTAATTTTATAAATATGTGTAAAATGTATTATCTTATTTTAGTTGAACTCATTCATTCCCAATAATCTAATGGCCAAGTGACGATAGTTGTAATGAATAAAAATATTTAATCAATTTTTTAAGATCAATGTTTTATTATTATAATATATTGATGAAAGTAAATTAATATAAGAAGATACACATCATAAAATTATTGGGCTAACATTACCCCTACTTTAGAAAATTAATTCATTAAAATTTAATTTTTTCCTTCAAAAATACAAGTTTAATGCTTAAAAATACCTTTGTGGTAGTACCAAATCATAAATTGGGTTAATAATACAACCCATTAAAAATATGGAAATAGAAATACCAAGGTAACCACAAAAATAGGGATTTGAATGGGATAAAAATAGTTTGAAGTAAATATAAGGATATGAAAGATAATATAACCATCATGTCCAGATTGAGAAAGATATTGGAAAAATTATTTATAATGTTAACTATCAAAATACAAAAAATCTTTTTATCGGTTAAAAGACTATAGAATTAAAGTAATAAAATTAAATAGAAGATTTTTTTATTCAGAAATCCATTTTATAGAGTTTGGGAATTCCATTAATACTAATATAAATACTTGAAAAATACTTACCAGGTTTAATTATATTTCATATGAATGCTTGTATCATTCTGTTGTGATTCATTTTATTTCTAATCCATCTCATATACTAGAAAATTAATATTCATTTTCAATTTTTATGTTAGAAGCACTATTAATGATTCGTATGATAACTAAATCATTAATTTCTCAATTAGTTTTTTACTTAACCCAAAATGGATAAAATGTGTTTTCAACAGATAATAATAACTAAATTTCAACATAATTAATTTTATAATTATTAAATCATTATACACATCTTAAATGTGTCTATCCAAATTCAATTATAATAAATTTATAAGGAAATTCACAAAATTTAAAAAATCTATAAAACATTATATTCTTTAAAAAACATAATATAACTCTTATATTCCAATAAAAAATATATAAATTCATTTATAACCTTAAAACCGTATTTTTTACATGATTCCTTTCCAAATTAAGATCTCAGGATGTTGAATATATTCCATAAATCAAAATATACCGGAAATCAAACAACGATGACATAAACAATCAAATCACAAAAAATATCATGGTCACCAATACTGTCAAATAAAATTTACATATCATTATTTAACAACATTAAGAATATATAAATATTATCTTCCCAAAATCATGTGTTTTCCTAAATATCAACTTACCATAAAATAATATATTTTTGTTATAGGTACTATTCATTAGAAATCTTGAAATTCATAAAGAAGAAGTACTATTGTACAATCCTAATATACAAAATTATTCTTATAACTAGAGAATAACTGATAAAATTGGTCTTTAATCCAAATACATAAGAACATTGATGATTAAAAATACTTATTAAATCATTAACTACACTTTCTTATATTAATCCATGATGTTTCATTCCATTAATTTATCATTTGTAGTCTTCTCATCACTTGTTGTATAAACAATACTTGTATAATATTCTTTATTATCTTTATGAGTTTTCCTCTATGAATTTTTTTTCCTAATTCCATTATTTTAAACATTTAAAACATTCAACCATTTATAATTACTTAGGAGGACATAACTCAAAACTTTTCAATTTTTTCAATCAACTATATTTTTTTCCTTTCACAAACCAAAAACATCTTGCCAATACATTACAACAATCACTTCTATGTTTATTCTCACATTATGATCATATATAAAATTGAATAATATTTTCATCTATGGTTTTTACCACATATTATCTATGTGTCCTCCATCATTCTCTTTATTAGAGAGTCTGAGAGTTAGTTAAGGTGTATATTGTTAATCATATATTATAATCACAATATTTAAAATTCTAGTCATTATCACACCTAGTTGATCATAAAAATATTTTTTATCACATTTTTCATTAACCCAATTGTTTCTAGTGCTATAAATTGACTAAATTAAGACAATAGTGTGAAAGACACTAATCAGATTGATATATTTAGGAAGAATAATTTATAGGATTTATAAATTATGACACTTAATAAATCTATGAAACATTAATTTATCCTAGTTTGTTCATAGTGATTAAAAAATCTATATGATGATATCCTATATCTAATTTTATCCATAATGTTATCCATATTGTTATATTACATAATTATGTTTTCCAAAATGTTGTAGACAATTTCATACTAAATTTCTTCTAAAACCAACTGTAACGACCCCTACCATAGTATCCCATAGTTAGTGGTTACTTTTTTAAATTGGATTATCATATAAGGAAAAACATTTAAAGTACCTAATAGATTAGTTATTTTATGAAATCAAATACATAATTGATCATTCAATTATAGATGAAGATACACAATAAAATATAGGGAATCCATTGAGGAAACCAATTTTCGACTATATTAACCTTGCACATCTATCGTAATGATCTTCCTGGAATTAATGAAAAAATATAATAAAGGGGTGATATTAATTTCCCAATATGGGTATGTATACAGTGGAATATATTATAAAAAAGAAAAAATAAAGTCTTGGTAATTTACTATAATGGATGCCATTAAGTTAATAACAAAAGAATGAAATGAAATAATATTTCATGATGATAATATGATCAAATAAATCCATATTGAATTAATGCAAGATATCTAATAATATCCTTGGATGCTATAAAAATTGAAATAATATAATGGAAAATAGTAAATAGATTCATAATTATGGAATTTGTAATGCTGGACATCTGAAACATAGTTTCGAGGCCATGACCAAGACAACTGAAAAATAAAAGGGTGTGGGCTCAGTGAATACCTAACATTGTTTTTCTCATGATACATGTCAATGAATCAGAGGGATATTGTGAAACACAATCATCACTTAATAAATTCAATTCATTTCAAAAAATAATTAATGATTCAACTAAATAAATATGAACATTCAATATTGAAATATCTAGTTATACATAATAAATGTAAATTGGATAATGAATTTTATTACCACTTTTTATATAGTCAAATTGTATTCCCCATAAAAGTAAAAAATATGTTATAAAATTATTAATAAAATTAATATAATTAGATTCATGATATTATATATTAATCTTTAGTACATTCATCACACTCAGGATGTAAGTGGGTATTAAGGCACATATCTCACAGAAGTAAAAGATAGATGAGAAAACCCTTACCACATTCTTCCTTTGGTAAATAATTTCTTAAATTGATATATAAGGATTTAAATAATGTTGTTAATTAATTCATTAACCAAATTCAAAATTCAAAATCCTTATTTTAATATTTATTAACAACATAACACTTGTTCATAAATATATTTCATTATATTGTTTCAGGTGTGTTCGTTTGTGGATCCTAAGGTAAGTTCATTTGTGTAGAATTGTAGATTTTCATGTCAAATAAAACTAAAACTACATAATTTAAATTTATTTGTATTCATTCACTTCCATATATTAAAATACTTAAATTTATAATTTTTATTTCTTGAATTATGTTGACTCATTTGATAATGTGTTATTGAAAAATGTTTAGTTTATTTAGGCGGGTTTTTTAACACGATGAACCAATTTGATTTTATTTACAATTATTAGTATATATTAGTTCTAGAGTATGAAATAGAATATAGTTTACTTATTTAAATATTATTTAACCATAATAATATTTTCATGACCATCAATGAAGGTGCTAATTGAAAACTAAGAAAAAAATTATTCAAAGAGGCGATTAACCATAATTACATTGACAATAGTTTTGTATCATTTAATTAGATGTGGTTATAAAATTAATGGATATTAGATATTTTATTAGAAACATATAATTAATCTGTGTACATGATTTTTGAATTATAATTACAAGATGTATGAAGTTGTTGTGGATAAAATAGAGGAAGAAAAAAAATTAAGAGAGGGGTTTTGAGAAAATTACCACTAGAATAAAACATCATTGGGATAAAGTTTAGAACATTGTATTTGGAATTTTAGTGACCCCAAAAGCACTAGGATTGGGGATAGTTTTGAGGAGTTTTTTGGAAGATATTGGAGGAGATTAAAGTATTTTGGGTGAAAATGTGGCGGTGATGGGTTCTGTTTATACTTGAGGAGAGGTGGTTTATGTGACTAAATATTGATTATTTTATGTTCAAAGACAAACACATTTTGGTGGAATTTATATCAAATAAATGGATGATGATTTATTTTTTAAAGGCTATTAGGTTTTTGAAATACCTTAAAAACTCAAAAAATCCGGTTTATTCAATTATTTTTTGCATGTCCTATTTATCTTTAACTATTTTCATTATTTTACATACACTGAGGTAAATAATTTTTTACCATGGTAATGTTTTTAGGGGTAAAAAATAAAATAAAAATAAATCATTATTTGGACCATCTAATTCAAAATATGGAATCCATTTTACCTAATTAAATTAAATGAAGTGGATAATTTAGATATAAAAATAATCTCATAGACTCAATGAGAAACATGTTTTAAATGAAAAGGTTCAAAAGTTTGAAATGTTTTTATGCCATGATTCAATGTGAAATTGATTCTAATGAAATAAATTTTTATTAGTTATGTATAATTTAATTATGTATACTTTAAAACCAATTTACAATATAATTTAACTGTGTAATTAAATTATACGAAAAGTAGTTTTCAATTAAAATTTTGTATTTTTCATTATTCATTAAAAAATGAAAATTCTATAAAAACATTAAAATTCTAACCTAATAATATTTATATAATAATAAATAAATAATGAATTAAATTTTTCTATTAAAAGATAAAAAATTTTGAATATTTATATATAAAATAGGTAAGAAAACTATACTATGGAAAAAAATTCAATTAGAATATATATAGTTTTTATTCTATAAATTGGAATTATTATTTTATTAAACCTTTAAAACATAAACTTTGAAATTAAAAACATTTTATTGAATATATTGTTGATAAATATCATTACTATATTTCAATAAAAGTGATTAACTCAGTTTATTAGGATAAAATGTAGTTGTGGGCATATAATTGTTTTTAAAAAAAAACCTATTTTATATATTCACTTATTTTTTATTTTCATTTATAATAAATTTTTTAGTAAATAATTCATTTTATAATGATGTAAAAATTAAATTTACATTATTTAGGTAATCTCATTCATTCCCACAATTCCAATGGCTAGATGTTATCTATCATAATTAAATAATATTATATTTAATATTTTTGTAAGCTCAGTGTTTTGTGTAATGTAATCTATCGATAAAATATAATTCCTTTAAGAAGAGGGATAACATAAAATCAGGGGGTGATTCATTAAATAAGGATGATTAAAAATAATTATATATTAACAATATAATTATATTTTTAACATAACATTGCTAAACTATACCATGCATATCCAGGATCTTAAACACCAATCACAAAATAAAGATTGAAAGGTCATCAGACAAAGATCATATGGAAATAAAATAAAATGATTCATGAGATACTAAAAATGTCATAATAAAAGGGATTTTTTTAATATGAATCACAATATAAAATTTTTATCATGTGTAAATAGAAAGAGGATCACTAATTATGTTAAAGACATTGAATCTGACCCTTGAATAAACATATGAACATACATTCAGGTCTATACATAACATTGTGAGCCTGTAATCAGGTTCACAAAAAACACTTTGACTAAGTACTATGGTTCATGCATATCATTGGAACCTAGTTATTATATTAATCCATTGGGGGATACACCAAGCAGGAAGGACACAACAACATCCCTAGTGTAGTCTATAACATATTATACATGGTTTACTCCACCTTACATCTATTTAAATATCATGATATATATAAATATTTACCCATTTCATTTTATAGATATATACATCCAACCCAACACATTAATAAATCATATGTATAGTTTTTACAATATCATAAAAATTAGTCATTTTATAACTCATTAAATGAAATAGGTATCATATAAATTTCATTATATCATAAGCATTGAAAATGAGATAGGTTTCATAACCATTTCATCATAGCATATTCCATTAAAAGTAGAAGGTTTCATACAATTGTTTTCATGATATATACCAAGAATGAAAAATGAGTTTAATAAAAAAACAATTCATATTATAAATAATACTATCAAAGAATGAATTATAATTGTAACTTGGATTATATCCCTGGTAATGATAAATTGTATCTCACGATGTCATATTTGATAGAGAAGGATTTTTAAAGGTCATTTTTTCATTTATTATAGAAAATAAACATTCTTTAAAAATATTTTTTAAAAATTGAAAATATTTTCAAAAACATATTCATTTAAATCCACTTTGAAGTCATGTAATTTATTATTGAAAAATAATTTAAAACATTTCATGAGTAAAATATACATTCTTCCTTGAAAAAATATTTTACAAAAATAATAAATTTTGAAAAAAAATTATTTGATAATAATATTGAAATCTTATAAAGGAATATATGAGAGAAAATTTAAAAAATAATAAAAAATAAAATATTATGGAATTAATTATCCTTAAAAATGACATTAAAATATAATTTCAAATATTTTTCAACTTTTTTTTGAAATCATTATGTTGAAATAACACTTATTTACTACAAAATATAGAAATAAAGTTATATAATCATGAAAACATTTTCTAAATTATCTTAAGTAACAATGAGTGGGAAAATTTTAACAGTAGTTTTATATATCATGAATATAAATTGGGGAATTAAATAAGTGATAATTCATTATATTTATATCATGATATTGAAAAATTCTAAACTTAATCATAAATAATCTCAATAAATGGTGAAATTATAACCTAAAATCCTCCCATCATTGTTAACCTTGAATCATAATCCCTATGAAGTAATAATATAAAATGGGGGATAAAATATCATGATTATATATGATGTAATTATATTATATGTCAATAGGGTTTTATATACTCTTCGTGAGAGAATATTGGTTCATATCATAACTTCTGTCTTAAGAAAAGAAAATTTAGAGGAAAATAACTTACCAAATTGGAAATATTTATACCATAATCGTCATGGAAGAGAGATATGAAAATTGAAATTTTGAAGAAAATTATTTATGTAGAATCATTGTAGAACAAATTCATAGACAATATATACACCATATAAACCTAATATGTTGTGAACATTGCATGTGTATGAGAGAAAAATAATGGAGAGATGGAAATATCTAATGTCATGGGTAACTTTTGAATCCACAGATCCATGAAAGAATAAATTAAATTGAAACATTAAATATCAGGAAATTTATTTAATTCATGATGAAAAATTTCCTAGAGAATTATATACAACACAAAAAGTAAATTATTTGTGTATGGATTAAGTCATCAATAAATAAAAGTGACACTAGAAACACCATTAGTATAAGTATTGAATCATTTCATACTCCTAAAAACATCATATATGTTAAATAAATGTGCACTATAAATTTATCATAGAACCATAATCATATATATAGTATCATATATAATTTTTATGTGAAATTATATTACCCAATTCGTACAATTCAATGATTATATTATGTTTTGGGTAGTTATCACATTTTTTTGTATATGTTTTGTTTGTTTTTATTATTATTATTCACACATATATAATTATTTAATAATATATTTAATGTAAACAAATATATTAATAACATATATATTCATTATATATTAATTTATAGTAAGTAAGAAAATATAGTGATAGGAAATTAAAAACACCTTTTATAAAGAAGGTTGGTCATATGTACTCATGAACGTTGTCTTCATTTTAATGTCATATGGAAATAATGGAATGTAAATTATATACATAAATTATCATTTAACTAGAAAATTTATTTTATATATATCACATTTTAATATTAATCTCAACATTGACACATTATATATAATGTGTGAACGAAACACATTTCTTTATGAGGCGGTAGTTCCCCAAATCCACGAATGATGTTATTTTATTCCCACAAAATGGCAATCAGGATATAATGTTTTATATAATAATTATATTAACATAAATAAATCAATAATATCATATATATCATGTATTATAATAATTTCTACAATTATTTCCATCCATGTGAGGTTGTTTTGGAAAATGAACGACATCGCTTCGTGAGGTGGTAGTTTATAGTACACACAAATCTTGATTTCACAACCCATTTGATGTATTTTTGTGTTGTTATAGTTCATAAAGTTAATATAAAATATTATAATTATATGTAATATACTTACTCTAAAATATAATAATGATATAAAAATAATTTAAAAGAATTTTTAAAGATAAAAAACAAAAAATGTCTATTGATAAACATTACCTCTTCTTCAGGTGTCTATTAATGGTTTCCATGAAAGGAAATATTTTTATAGATTTAATACCTCAAAACATTTTCTACTATGAAAAAGATTTTCTATATAAGTGATTGGATTTGTCATTTCACTAAACAATTTGGTTTATTGGTGTGAAGTGGTGGGTAGAGTGGGATGCATTTTATGAGGGATGTGGGTGGCACTCCAACAATTTTTTAAAAGATAAATTCACCCCCATGTTTTTCCCATGTAAGAGGGATCCATTAATAGACCAATATAAGTAAATAAAGTAAAAAAGGTATATATATATATATATATCAATCCAATGGATATTTCAGTAGTATTTATGTTATCTCCACCCTAAATCAAAAATTATAGTCCTTTGGTGGACATGTTTTCCCATAATCATCATTATTAAATTTTACTATATTCACTAATCCACTTGATAAAAAAGTTAATTCAGGATTATTATAAATTAATAATTATTTTTGTTCCAAATATAGAATCTAGTATTTCAAATTTAATTCACATAACTGGTAAAAAATAATTTAAAATTAATCACACAGACATGTTAAAATTTTAGTTTTTTAAGTGAAAAATCTCAAATTTATAAAATGTCATTGTATAAAATTTCAATATTATAATTAATCCAATAGGACTAACTATATTAATATATGTATAATTAGAATAATTTTACATTAAAACTAATTAAAAAAATATTTTATAATATTAAATTTTTTAAAAATAAAATAAAATAAATTTTTTATTTTTATTTTTTACCATTCATACAAAATTAAACATCATAGAAAAACACCAAATACTCACCAAAATAAAATATAAAAATTTCTCTATTAATTTATCTTTTCAAAAAAATTATAAATTTTTAAATATTTTTCCTCAAAAAATTTATACAGTAAAAGGCCAGAAAAATTAATTTTAGAACAATATGGTTTTGAAGTGTAAAATTGGATATATGTTATCTCTTTTCTATAAATCATATAATATCAATATAAATAATTTTATTGAATTTATAATATATAAATTTTATTAAAACAATTCAGTAAAAGTTTTCTGGTAAAACAATTTATATAAAACACACTTTTTCGATAAAAATATTTTTTTAGAGAATAGTTTCCTTTTACTTTAATAAAAAAAATTCAATTCAAATTAATTGTTCACTAATGAAGTAATTTTATAAACATGTGTAAAAAATTCATAATTTAGATAATTTGATTCATAGCCTCCATTAAAACTTATTGGATACAAATTCCATATTAATTAATAAAATTAATAGTATTATGTAGTTTGATATACATGGTCTTGAATGTAACCAAATCAAGACATAAGTTGGCTTGTACTGCAAGATAATATAAATTTTATGTGTAAAATACACAAAATTGGCGATGTTAACAATTTAAACATATCTTTCTATAGCATGAAATGAAATCCATCAATGAATTTTTCTTTATAAAAATATAATAATTCATAAACACTATGCGTGTTACACATAGAGTGTAAAAATTTTAAATGATTTAAATCATGTTCATGTCATTAAAACGATGAGGGAGTTTATTTTTAATCTAAGAGGATTAATTTTTCAGTGTATCTTATAAAAAATGAAATTCTCATATTGAAAGGATTAAAAATTTTGAATAGTTTTAGTGTAGTAGGTTTAATAGTTTTTCATGTGTAATTTTTTTCTTTTGATATTTAGAATTTTCTATAAAAACCTATGAGTCTCCTATGAAATTTTAGTGACCTAAAAACATTTAATACTATTTTATGGGATATTGATCTTCATGGTGGATGTAATTTTTCTCTTTGTTTAAGTGTTATTTCGACAAATCTGGTGATGATGGTCACATTATCACTTTTGTTTTATCATTCTTGGTTTTTTATCATGTTGTAATGTTCTTCATGATCCTTTCATGATCCTCCATATGATCTTCTTTTGTGGGATAGTAATTTTTTTATTATGGTGTGTTGTTTTTTCACTATGTTATGTGTGATGAAACTGCTCATCCAAACAATGTTTTAATTCAATATGATTCTAACGTGTGGAATTCATTGGTGGTGACATCGTTTATGGTTAGAAGTTCCTCATAGATGATATAGAAATATTTCTAAAATGTGTGACACAAGTTTGAGGTGGCTAGTTCTGTCTCTAGACTTTTTTGGATGATCCTGCACTACTATTGTTTAATAAATTCATTTATTAATAAAATTTCCTGATATATTGTTCTAATTTCGTGTGTTCTAAAATTATTTTCTATGAAATCATGGTTTTACTAGTGTTTTTGTAAAAAGAAAAATGGTTATTTTAATATCCTCATTAAATGTATTTTCAAAATAGGTCTCAATTATTGTTTTGATGAAATAAATTTGAAGATTCATCATATGGGATGTCTTGTGTACATAATTAGAAGCTATAATAATTGGCCTCAATTGTTAATACCATTAGTGGGGTTCACTCATGGGGAGTTCCTCCTCCCCCTGGTCCCATTATTATCTGTTGTTATTAAAACAATTGGAAGTATCACTTTCCAATATATTCATATTCCATTTATATTCAATTAATATGTTGAGAGACATAATTTATGTAATTCTCATCCCCTAGGTACGAGTGTCTCATATATACTAACTTGTAGTGATCCTTTGATGAGGTTACATTTAATATTTAGTTATATTCATTTGATTTAATTACCACAATTGATATGATTCATATGATATGAAACAATTTTACCTCGATTATCTAAAATTATTGGAAATGAGGAATGTTTAAAATTACATATGTTAAAACAAATTATTTAATTAATTATCATGAATTGTTTTATTTATTGTTGAGAATGATTGGATTATTTTACATATACCTGTTATTGAACACATTAGCAGGGAAAGGCTAGGTGTTTAAATGGGCCATCAAGTTTTCTGTCCTATGAATTGGGTTATTGGTGGTAATAAATTAGTACATTTTCTACTTATCACATGGTGTATATTTCTCTCATATTTGGGTTTTCCCTTTTTTCTTGGACTCATACCATTTAGTTTTTTAAGAAACATTGGGTTTTATCACTTTTTCTTTTTCTTTTTCTTATATGGAATCTGATTTTAATTATTCTATTCCTTTTTCCATTATGTTATATATATATATATATATATATATATTCCCTATTGTATGGTTCATTCTAATGGAAATAATTTCCTTTTTGAATTTTTTATTCCCATGTTATAGTTTTGAAAACATGAGGACAAATAATTATATTCCTATATATGACCGTTTTGGTCCGGTGTTGGTTGAGGTGCCAAATTGTAAATGTAAAATTTAAGATTTCATATCAAAAAGAAAATATTAGGTTAGATTCCCCAAAACTACTAAATAATTATCTATGTAAAAAAATTAAATATGTGGAATATATGTAAAAATTGAATTGTAATAATATACAAAATTATAGGGTTTAAAAGAGAAAAATGACAAAATTCTCAAGATTTGTTATAATTCATGAGTAATATCTATTATAATAAGAGATTGGTGATGAAATATTCATTGTATGCGTAACATGAAAATCATTAGTTTTTTGTAACTAATAACATTATAGGGAAATAAATATATCTTAAAATGTAATATATTTCTTATATAAATGAAATTGGGTACTAAATACAACATATAAAATAAAAATGTTGTGGAATATAAAATATGCACCATAAAATAAAATATTATAAAATGACCACATCACAACATTAGAAACCTTCTAATGAACAAACCCCTTAGGATTTGAACTGAAATGAAATATTAAATACCTTAGGTAATGATGTGATAGCAATGAGAATTATTAAAATGAATGTATATTCCCAATTTTATATAAATACGAGAATATAAAAATAAATATTCCTAAATTGGTGAATAATTAAGGAAAGAATACACTAAATTAATACATGTCTTCCCCTGATGGAGTTAAATATCATATATAAAAAAGTAACTTTTAAAATCGTCTTCATTAAAAACATATTCATATCATTAAACTTTTATAATCATTTTTAATAATATATATATATATATATATATATATATATATTCATTACTAATTATCAATTTTCAGTATTAGATGTGAGTAATATTGATATTTTCGATCATGTTTCATAAGAGTAGTGGTGTTTTTCTTTATTATTCCAAAGTTCATCAATTAAAAATCATAGAATGTATTGGAATTTTTTCATATAATTATTTATACAATTAATTATTAATTCTATTGGATGTTTTGTTTTGATCATTAAAATGAAATCATAATTGGTTATGATTTGGTGGTTTTTGACGAACAAGTATTGGTATCATAAATAATTTGACTAATATGAATAATTATATTCAATAACAATCCTAAAATAATTATTTTCATATTTATATCATCTTGAATTATTAATTAGTTTCTAATAGGTATCAATTATTTCTTTATTGAATTATTCAAATAGGTTGTTCAACAATCCAAAATATGGTAATACTATAATGGATGGATGAGTACTATTTTTAAAGTGGTTTATTTTTGAATAAAACCCATTTTAAGGAAGAATAATTATATTATTTATAAAATTTTTATCTGATGAATCATATTTTAAGATACTTTTAAAAATGGGAAAAAATTTAGCTGAAAAATGATACACATTAAATTTGGATGTGGTAGTGTACACAATTCATGATAACCATGTTAATTTCTCAATGAATGATATGTAAAGAATGTGGATTATAATTTTTCATAATAAAAATATCTATATTTTATATTTCACATTTAATCCTTAGTTTCAGTTTTATAATCTATTAATAGTGGAACTTTTAAAAAATAGAATTTGTCAAGATTCGGTGGTGGGAGTTCACATAGTGCACAAAAGACAATTTTGTTTTTTATTACAAGAAAAGGAAAAAGGTGGTTAATTTTTAATCCCATTTAATAATATAATTAATGATAAAATTAATAATAGTGTCATTTCATCATAATTATAAATTAATATTTGATAAAGTTATATATAATTGAGAATATGGTATGAAAAATAAGAACTAATGGAGAGAACTTCAACATTCCCCTAAAAAAACCCTTGAAATTTAGGCCATATGAAAAATACATTCTCATGAGAGGCTCTAAAATAATTAATAGGGTAATAATAGAAGGATAATTTCAAAATTATGAAGTTAAAACAGAATATTTATGTAGTATTGGATGAATGGTGTGAGGGAACTTTTATTATTAGTGTGTAATAGATTGTTCTATATATTTTTTCATTATTAATGTAGAGAACATGTTTCACATGTAAAGTGGATCCTAAAGAAATAATAATTTTTCTAGGATGAGATAAGAGATATAATATCCCAGACTCTGAATTAAAATGTTTGGAACATTTTTCCATACTTTTATACCATTATTTATTAATATTATTTTTTTTCACAATGGTAACAATTTAATAGCATATTAATTTTTATTTAATTACGAAAAACTAAATAAATCATTTTAATAATTTTCACCAAGTGATTTGAAATGTGAACTAAATTTTATAATTTAAAATTTATTTATATAAGACAAATTAATTTTAATATAATCTCAGGTAAACCTATAAACCATGTCTTTATTAAATTGTATTATTTAATTATAAATTTTTTTGTAGTGTATAATTATCAGTGAATTCTATTTTCATATAATTTTTTTTCTTTTATTAAAAAAATTATCTGGGTTTTAAATCTTGTGAATTTTTTTTTCCAATATTATTTTTAATGAAATAAAAATTAAGAAAATAGATTATTATTTTTAAAAATATTAATTTTTATAAAAAAATATTAAACATTGGATCGAGAAATTAATAATAGTAATTGTAAAAATATTTTCTAAATCTCTAAATACACATTTGATCAAAAAAATTTAGGTTATACTTACTTCTTGATACAGTAAAAAATGATAAAGTTTTATTAAAACCCATATTTTTTTTACTATTTACATAAAAAATTGTATCATAAAATTCATGTAAAATTACCCAACATTAATATTGACATTATATATTCAAAAATAATTTTTATCAAATTTAAAATATAATATTTATTTATTTATCTATTTAAATAAAAATACAATATATATTGAAAATAAATTTTTATTTTTTTAGTTAGTTTTTAACTATCAATATCATTTCATATATGAATATGTAAATAATTTATTCATAAAATATTATTTTATAAATATATATATAATATAATATAACAAAACATTTACTGTGATTAGTTAAAATAATTATTGTAGAATAAAATACCATTTCATAAACTTTTTTTTTCATAAAGAATTATTTTTAATATAATATAATATAGATCTATAATCTATTAATAATTTTATTTTTTATTAATAATTATTTTATTTAGGTAAATTTAATACATTGAGGTTTTTTAGTTTGGCCTTTCCATAGTTTGGTGTTTCATGTTACACAAGATGTCAGATATTTTATTAAATTAAATGATCCAAAATCGCAAGATGTTAGTGTGTGGGTTCTTATGGACATCATGAAGAGGATCTTTAAAGTTCACATTACCCATAAACTACTGAAATGTTTCAGGGCCTACATCATGGTTTTTCTAAAAGTAACCTAATAAAAAAATCATGGGTGGAAGAATAAATGTGTTGAGGTGTACAAAACTATATACAAAGGGTCATAGTATCTCACTCTTGAGCATCACTAGGAAGATGAGTGGAATTATAGTGAGACAAGTTCTTTTTTCCATGATTTAGGTTTATGGTATTCTTGAAATAATTTTTAGTATATGATCTCCACTAAACATAGATAATAATAAGTTGGTTTTGATTTTAGTGGTATTGGTTGCTAAAAACAAGATAAATAAAGGGGTACCCATTCTTATTAGGATGTATAAATATTTTTAATTTTTCAGAAGGGTTGATAAGCCTAGGAAAAAAATATCACACTGTAGTTTATTCATGTACGTTTCATGTAACCCCTTTGGGGGATCAAATTGTAAAACCCATCCCCCCTAAAGGGACCACATTAAAACCATCACTATATAACAGAGTCTTAATAAGACAAGAAGCAATTGAAAAAACATGGGAACTTTCTCATTTCAAATTCTCCTATAACATTTAGTTATTCAATTTCATTTCTTATAGTTATGAAATTTCAATTAAATAACAAGTAACACTCAAAAATGGATAATTCTTATTATTCTTATGTTGTTTGGTGTTGTGCACCTAGATTCATGAAAACATTTGTTTTGAGTTGAATGTTCTAATCGGGTTCTCCTTCCTAATCAACTATATTCATCTTCTCGAACTACAGTTTTACATGGGGTCCCAATTAAAGGAATATTTTACCATTTTATGTCAACTCATGGAATTTAACAACCAAGTGGGTTTAGGGTAGGCATTATGCTTTCCACCAATAAATTCTTTCATAGGGCTTATCCAGTACTATGTAAAATGATATGTGGAAGTGTACTTAATTCATAGTTATAATTCTATGATAGTTTATTGTTATAGTTAGATTAATTCAAGGGGTATAAATGATTAGTGTAGGTTTCAATAAGCTACAGTCACCATGAAATTGTTTGACCATTGTGTATGATAAATTATGTAGTTGGGGGATTCCTTAGGTCACTTCCTCAACACATGGGTGGGGATTCTGATGCTAATATCCATTAAACTAATGTGATTCCTTGGAAGATATTGGGGGATCAATCAATTGACCCAAAAATGACAAAAAAAATATTTAGTGAGTCACAAATAAATTCTTTTTCATTACTCATAGAATTAAATATTGATGTTATCATTCCCATGATTTGTTATGTGTGGTTTCAGTTTTCTTTGACATTTAAAAGACATTAATATTGGTAGAAGATCAATAGAAACTTATTGGAGAATATAATCATTATATTATCATAAAACAATCTCAAGTATGAATTCATATATTAATTCTCATGAATATCTAATATATAGGACAATCTGTAACGGTAAATCATTAAAAATATCTACACTGGGAGAGTCAGCACTTTGATTAGAAATAGACTTGGTGAGTTACATGCAATGGAAGTTGTTCCTAAATAGTTACACATTAATTACACAAAACTAAAGGAGACTATTTATGAAGACTCCAAAAGTATATTTACATTGTGTTTTTTTAAAAAAATTCTACAAAACATATTATATGACATCTCATGAAAACATAAAAAAAGGGAATTAAATCATAATAATTATAATGTAGTCTCATTAAAAAATTCAGAGTATAAATTATTCAAAATATATTCCTTATACATGAAACAAATTTTAATTTTTGGAAACCACTATTAGTAATGAAAATGGTGACCTTAGGTCTACTTATGGAATGAATATAGTGGGGAAAGTGGAAAGAGCAATAACACAATCTGAATGATTATCAGAACTCCTAGTCATGTATGGGTGGAATCTCTATGGAATCCAATGGTTATATAAATACTTGAATCAAATGACTATGTGGATAACCAAGAATCATTTTATAGGGATTATAATATTTCAATAATCATTAATAAAAATATTTAATTTGATGAAATGGTGGATATGACAAGACATCTTCTCTACTGGGTGGTAAATCTGATTATATATGTGGTTGAATACGGTACCCTCTCGGTGTAATTATGATTCATCAATGAAAACATAATTCAACCAGAGTGATGAATGAAAAAACATCATATTATGAGGAGAACTCAGTGGTAATAAAATCTCATTAGGAAATCAAATATGATGTTCTATACTGGAGTAATAGGCATTTAATTATGATAACTTTGTCCCTACTATAGATGAAACTATTTCCCATTTAAGGGAATGATTGTAATTGAATGAATGAGAGGTTAATAATTCAAGTCATTTTCATTGGGATTTAATGTCGACATTGTAAGTATGTCAAACTAGAAGCACGGTATTTGAACCAAGGAGTATGATGAGAATAAATATCCATTCTAGGGGATAGAAATCCCCAACAATACTTCATAGAGACTAGAAGACATACACAATTAGTTTTTTATCAATATAATAAATATGGTGTATTTGTGTAATGATGGATAGGATTACATAAGATTATTAAACAATAAGATTATTTTTTAACAGATAAATATGTCAACATTTCATTCATATTACGTTTATCTTTTCATGTCGCACTCATTAATGAAATAATCAAAAAACTATTTTTTCCATTTTATTCATGATTGATTTAAGAAAAATGAGTTAAACTTATGTTAATTTAATATATGAAATTTTAATATAAGGTTTTATTTATTTTTATGAGATTTTTTTTGATATCAATGTGAAACCCATGAGAATGTAGAAGCTATTTTATTATAGTTCGAAATATTTTTTATCCAAACAATGTGTCACATACATGACAGATCCACAACAAGGGATTTTTAACTACATGGGATAAAATGTAATTTGAATATAGTAAAATATTGACTTCATGAGTCAGTAGAGATTGGTGGTGGAGGTAATTTGTTAGAAAATGACTATTTACAACATTTGAAACATGGTGTCTACAATGGCATTTCTAGGGATGTCTCCTTTGATACATGTACCCTAGACAAGGGATAGAACCATTGAAAATTGGGACATAAATATAATGGATTAAATTTGGATATAATAAAGATAATTAATCTAGGGAATATATCCTTTATGGGTGATGGGATGTAAGATTATTTTCCCATCAAATAAGAGGGTAATTTTTATATGTGATAATTGACAGTGATGCCAATAATGGTAAAAAGGGATTGGTTTTTGAGGAGAGGATGTTAATGATATGCTCATGTAAACTTAAGTAAAAGATATATTCCCAAAACTGCATCAAAATAGAATATCAATAACCTTAAATACATGGTAGCTAATTGGGAAAAAACAAATTCCAATTAGATTAGATATGAGAGACCAGTATTCATAATCACTCTTATATGGCGGTTAATATTCCTCAAGGATTTTTTTTTCATATTGTTTAATGGATTTGAAAAAATGGAGCTAATGGTTTATGGTCACATGAATTCGGCAATGGATAGTGATTTATAATGTTATGAATCAAAAACTAATGGGGGAACCATAAATTATGGATATAATTCTAGGATAACGATTCCTATTTTATGGTTAAATAACTCAGAAATCTTGATAATTAATTTTATATTTATACAACTCCGATATTGAACATAAGACATTTCAAATGACCATGTAAAAAATAATCAAAGTCAATAAAGTATATTGGAGGTTGAACCATGTTTTTATGACCCTAAAAAAATATGGGAACACAATTTATTATCTTGATACATTTACCTTGAACTATTTTGAAGAGATATGTCTTAGGAATAAGAGAACGGATAATGTTTTAGTAGAAATGAAGACTCGTTGTGAATTAGGGAATGGTGTAATAAAAATATCAGAACTAGTTTAACTTATCATAATGGTATATCTCATTCATAATTTAAAATTATGATATATCATGGGGATTGATGCGATTCTATTAAGAGGTGTAAGTTTCATGAGGAAAATAAATTTTACTTTTTTATTATTCAATATCTGGTTTATCATATGTATACTATATATATATATATAAATTATAAAGTAGAGTAACTCTTATATGTACATAAAGTAGGTGTTTTGGTAATAATACAATTCAACGTATAGGTTTTCCTCTCAGGAGATGAAAATGTTATCACACAGTTTGATGTTGTGATATTTGGAAAACTCCTTATAGTACAATTCCATATGAAATAGACATTGAAGATTAAAAACAACATCATAACAATTGGGAAACAATTATGGAATCTCGTTTATTCTAGTAAGATAAAAACTCTAGAATCAATAATCCTATTCAATATATGCATACTTTGAGAATAAACGAGTAATTTTTCTATTTTTTTATCTCATGGATGCTACTAGGATGAAAACATTAAAATGAGAAGATATTTAGGTGTGGAACCGTATGAATAATTCAACTATATAATATACAAAATTTCATGAAATGAATAAAATAATGGAATTAATACCCAATTTTTAATATTTTATTGAGACATATAAATTATGTCATACGTAAAAATAGTATTGAATGGTGAAAAGTATATTTAAGATCTCTATTTACCACATTCATAACATGGATTCAATTTTTTCATCAATTTTAAAGGAGGATAGGGAATTTGGTTTTATTGTATCTAATTTCCTTGAAACATGGGGCCTGTTATTTTTTTTCCCTAGAATCCACTCTATAATATTTCCCAATTGGGAAGTGGTAAATTATAAAACACTACATTTATCATAGGATGTTTAATTCAGAAATGAGTGGTTAATAGGGAAATATATAATCCCATGACACAATGTTTGGAGATGTGGAAAAATCTCTGGGGGAAGCTAAAGCATACTGAGATCATATCATTTTCCATTCGGAATGTGTATTTAGTATATACAGTTTTGGGTGTGTCAACCACAAAAGGTACATAGAAATGTTTTATACAAATCATAGGGAAACTGAAATGGTTCCCAATGATATAGAGTTTAATTTTGTGAACCTCAAACCGAATGTAGAGGATTCTTTTCTTGAGTTATTGAAAAAAAGAAAATATGAATTGGAATTCATACACACTAGTAAAAAAAATTAATGAATATGGACATAGTTCAAGGTTATGTTGTCACTACCAAATAAGTTTATGATTTAGAATATATGGATCTTTCACTAAAATAAAGGATGTATATATAGTAGAGGAGGGTAAATAACCTGATATGAATTGAAACTCACTATCATTAAAGATAAATTTTTGATAGTGAATGGACTATTTAAGATCATGATTCCTAGACCTCATGTCAGATGATTATAGATAATTGATTAGAGACAAAACATAACATGAATTGAAGGGAAAGGAGAAAATTATAATATATACGATATCAAGTAAAAGGAAAACAATTTAATATTTTGATTCATGAAAAATAATTAAGTTTTGATTTTTTTTGTTTTAACCAATTTAGATAATTTTTTATAGGTGAAATATCACCAATTTGATTTAGCAGAAATTTATGTCAAATAAATTAATGTTGGGCACAAAAATAGAGAGTATCTGACTAGATACATGCTTCTAGGGAAAAGGTGGGAGAATTATTAATATCTATGTATCATGATTAATAAGTATAATGGAACAAACAACTCTATAAGGATTTTTGGTAGGGGGAGTCATTAAAAAGAGGGTAAAGTAAAGATATTCATATCTAGCTCGCACAGTATTGGGGACAAAAAATATTTAGTTCAGTAGCAAAAATAATGGGATAAAACATGACATGAATTTTTCTATTTATTGTAACTGGTAGGTAATATGGAATGGGGAATAGATCCAATTGATCGGTTTTGATGAATGGATCCATATATCATATTGTAACATGTAAGATTGGAATTAAATGAAACATATTGAAAAAGGTGGTTTGGTAGTACATCAACATCAAAGAATGGATTTGAACAAGAGTGCAGGCCTAACATTTCCACATACTTTATGTCATAGGTTGGGGACTAGGCCATGTTTTATTACATAATTGTGAAATTATAAAGAATAATCCCTTTATAATCAAATGGTTAGGGTGAATGTAGATTTTCTACAATATAACATGTTATATCCTAATTTCCATTGGAGTTTGGAAGTTAGACCAGCACTATATAAGGTGAAGAACTAACATGAATAAACGGATAAATAGACCTCATTCTATATTAACATAATCATAATTAAGTAGACACATTTTATAGTAATGATGATTATAAAATTTGGGTTAGTAGGTGTATCTATTGTGATTTGAGAAAACAAAATGTGAATGTAGGCCTGTGGGGTCTTAAAATGGTCATTCTTATAATATTTTGTCCCATTAAATGAGTATCACATTGAATAATGCCTTGATATTTAGACCAAAATGGTGTTTTAGTTTTTATTGTTGGATTTCTTGAACCATTTGAAATTTTCTATATTTTATTTTCAATAATGTCGGATTATGATTGAGGATTCCCATGTGCTGTAAAGATAATTAAAAATACAACATGAATAGAGATTCAATAAAAAAATCCACAAATGATAAAATTCATAGGTTATTCTCATTGATCATAAACATGAGTAAGAATATAATTGTGAAAAAATATTAAGGCAAAATCATACAGTGATGCCAGACCAAAGGAAACACTTGAGAGAATGAGAAATAGGGGATATTGGAGTTCTGGAATGCTGTTTTATAGAAACTATTTTTTGGGGATCATAGTGCATCAATAATCTAGAAGATTAAATCAATTAAAAATACTAAACCCATATGATTTGTAAACATTTTTTGAAACAATTAGTAGAATTAGGTCTCCAATATCACAAGATATTTTATAGTACTGACAGAAGGGATTTTTTTGGAATGAAACATCTTATAAATTAAGTACCCACATAAATATGGACATAAAAAATGGTAATTTCAAAATATATTTGAATATTTTAACAAATGTTAATTTTTTATGTCGGTTAGTACAAAGGGGATTTGATTCATCAAAAATAAGGTTGTATAAAGGAAACAATTTTGACCTCTGATGACTGAATCAAAAATTGGTGTGAATAGTGACTTAAAGATAACTACAGATCATGTCTCCAAATCATATGTTCAAATAAAATTGTGTCAATGAAGGTGAAAAGTAATTTTGGATTTATCTAATGACAATGAAATTTTTACTTTTTTCTTTTCAGTTCAAGGTCAAATTTTCTCTGAACTATGTACCAAATATTGGAGGCATTTCATTTGATATTTGAGACTTCAATATTGGGGATACCATTTAGATATGGATGATTACAAGGACTCGAATTTAATAACTACCAACATATAAGGGTATGAAAAAAGGATTTATAGGTATATTTCAATGCTATGAGTGTTATATTGTTGTGAGTCAGGGATATTATGTGGTGCATCAGTAAATTTTAGGATCAATCTCTTCTCTTGAGTAGAGTATCATCCTAATGTTGTAGGAATAAATTGAAACATATAGAATGTTGTCTATTCGGAAGCATATAGGGGAACCATGGGATGCTAATATTAATAATTTTTATGGTTGTTCCTATGATAATATATATAAAAATAACTATATATCCCATGGTATTAGAATGAATCAAAATGTTTTACATGATGCAAACTTGATTTAATTTTACTACCTTAGAGAGGGGGTCTTACTATCAAGAGAGGATGATGAGGATTCTATTTTGTTTAAAATTTCATTCATATATAAAATATTAATGCATTTTATGAGAAAGAATCGAAGACTATACTCTTTAATAGAATAATTACGAATATAATAGATATTCATTTCATAGTTTAATTTCATATGGATAGTACATATGTTAGACTTTCTAAAAAATATTTTCATATTTATTTAAGTATGTCCTATTAATTACCTTGCATAACAGAGGTTAGTGAATTACTTAATAAGAATTCAGTATATCTATTTTAATTAATGGTTTATAGAAACTATTGATTGTTGAGTGGCTATAGTTTAATTCCTAAAAACATGACCAAATAGAAGTTATATTATCTATGAAGTATATATAAAAACAAACATCATTCGTAAATGGAATCCCAATATGCAATGGAAAACCACAATAAGTCATGAATTTAGTTTATTGTCATGGTTCTATTTAAAATTGATTCATGAGTTTGATAATGGTTAAAAGGGATATTTGAACACTATGTGAATGGGGGTGATAGATGATCAATTCCACAAAAACATCATGATAACAAAATGTTCATAATATATGGTTTTAATGTGTGGACTAGAGGATGAGGTGACGTCTAAAAAAATAAGAAATTATAAATCATGACATGAATGGTTAGTCACTATGCCGATACAAGTGACCTTAAGTAAATGATGGGTCAAAAGGTATTGGGATATTTAATGCAATGAAGCATGGACTTAATATGATTTTCCATGGGAATTCGGCATGCCCCTATTTTTTTGGGGTGTTATGAAACTGAATAATTTTATCACACAACATCCATGATCATTATAGAAAATGTGGAGATGGTGAAAAATTCTTCACAAAATAGTATGTAATAAATAATTCATTAGACCAGTTTTCATATTAATTTTTTATGGATGCATGAGAGAGTAATGAAAAAGGTTTTGATGACCCATTACTTTTAAGTAGGGTAGATGGAAATAAATATTCACATAAGATAATTTATCTAAAAAGGGGGTCACAAAGTAGTGGAGTATGACTACTAGAATGATTGGAAACATAGGTTACATCACCTCATTATAAAGGAAGTTGGTGTCAAATGATGTTCAAACTCTAACCATTTTTAGGAATCATTTTGACCTGTAAAGAGGATATTAAAATACCACTGAGGAATTTACCCATAATAATATTAAATCCATTAAGGAATCATTCCATAAAACTATGAGATACTTTTTTAACAATGAAGCTTATTCTGGTTAAATTTATTAGGAATATATGATTGAGAGTGAATTTAATCGATGGCCAGGTAGAATTAAATTATTTGTGTTTTACACTATTGTGTTCATGCATAAAATAATGGGTTTTATTAAACAATAAGAGTATTACATGTTTCCAAAGAGTAGTATGACCTTAATATCATGTGATTAAAAGGAAACCAATAAAAATAATTTGTATAACATGAAAAATAATAGAGAATAGTTTTATCAATATTTAATCATTTGAAATGAGATTTTTGTATCACAATATATTCTATGATATAGGAACATTTTTTATATAGATATTGACAGTGGTACAAAAGAAAACTAGAACCAAAATAAGGGGTGAAAATATAGAGTTGGAAATAAATATGTTATCTTATTTTTAGGTCATATATAAAGGAATTAGTCATATTTTTTAAGGTCCTATATAATATATCATAAGAAACAAAAATATGTCACATATAAAGGACATTGGAAAGAAGTCAAGCTCTAAAAGGATATAACGATATTATATATGGTTTAACATCCAACATTTTGGATGATTTTTCTATTTAGTTTTTCATCTTACTAATAGAATTATGAGTCATATACATTAAAATAATTTGATTTTGATATTGATCATGAAAATAAAAATTTATGGGTTAGGGAAAATACAATATAGTATAATGTCCTACGTCATGGAATAATATTCATAAAGTTTATTTTCATGTGACAAAGACATTGATTGTGTAATTGAATAACAAATGGTGATAATTAAATGATATAATTTTTAATGTCATGAATCATGGATGTTGGTTCTTTGTATATTAAGTTCTTATATCCCAGTCCTAATTTAAAATAGTTTAGTGTAATTTTAAAATGTATATTAAATAGCTTATATATCATTGAATAAAGATGATGATGTTATATGTATATTATCATATTGTTTCTAGGAAAATAGGTTTATGTGGTTTAACTTCAAAAAGTAGATAAAAAATTTCATGGTTTTTAGAAACATGTGACAATGTTATTATTAAATTATGTGGGGTTATTAAAAGTACATCCAAAGGATCCCTAAATGAGTGGGAGGTGTGATTTATTCCAAATTAATGGATATTAATGAGTATGCACTATTTTACTAAGCCTTGTAAATTGTTAAAGGGAGCTAAAATTTATTCTCCTTAATTAGTAGAAAATTTATAGGTATCCTTAGTATTATTTTGGAGGGAAAAAATAATGTTGGATGATTTAATTAAGGTGAACCTTCTTTTTGGACAATTGTGCAGTAGTGTTCAGATAGTCCTCAATGTTTCCCATCTCTTGGATAATATTTTCATTAAGGGACCCCAATTTGACAAGGAATCACTATAACATTTTTATGTTGTAACTTCGAATTCAATGACTATAATGTCTCATTTCATCTAAACATCTATGTGTAGAACTACTTGTGTTCTATATTCTAGAGATAATGGAGTATCAATGGTGGATGACACAGTCATCTATTAATATTTCATATAAGGAGTTTAATATCTTGCTTGGATATCCATGAATTTTAGTGCCCATAAAAAAATTTATAATAATACATAGCGTGTAGGAGAAGAATATCTAGTTAATTCATGACATTTACATGCATCTTTCAATCATGAATCATCCTATTAAATTTTTCCACACTCAAGATCCATGTTATGTTACTATTATCCTATAATACGTATATGATAAGATTCCTTCAATACAAGATGATGAAACTCAAATAACATGACATGGACCTCTAGAATAATCTATTTTATTTCATTAAATTAGACGTAATAGATATTTATTCCAACAATTTCAAACCTATAGAGGACCTACTATAATTTTTGGCCATCACAAATGATATCATTTCTATCATGTTGGCAGATTTGGTCACACATAATTAGGTAAAATGAGAGATTTTCATGTTTCAAATATTCAATATACCTATTTATAAATCTAGTTAATTCTTCTCACATTATATCCTTTTAAATCTATATATTGGATGTTCTCAGGAACTGTTAATTTAAACTATAGTTATAATCATTGGGATTATAAAGGGCTGTCACCATCAAATTTTCTACAAAGATTACCATGTCATATTGAACAATTTTAGAGAGTTACACAACCCATATTTTCATGGTTTCCTCTAAATCATTCTTAGATCATGGGAAATGAATCAACTTATAAAAATAGGGACTTCATGAAATCTTATCTTATGGGTTTTTGAGTAAATATACCTATTATTTTTTTTCTAATAAAATAATAAGAATTTAAATTTTAGATGACTAGATCTGATTCGAATTTCATGTGTACCCATTAGAAATTAATCAGGATGGAAAATTAAATATCTGTGATAATGGCCTATGAATAAAATTCATTATTATGACAAACCTCAAAAATGTTTAAGGACTATATATGCAATTCCTCTTAATATGTGCTTAAGTATACTCTATGGATATCTATATTGACCTTATGTTTATTAGGGATTCCTATAATTAGACTATTAGTGGAATAATGGATGTAAAGTTTCTAAAATAGAGTTACATAATCAACATAATGGATCACATCATTGGATAGTATTCATCTAGGGGATAACCCTATGATTATTTTTCTATTGTAATAAAATCCACCAATGTTTCCCTATTGATAGTCCTATAGAGAAATCCTAATGTCAAACTATTGGTTAATCACTACCCCACATTCCAATTTATTGTTATTTATGGAATTATTGTAGATTAAAAACAATATATCAACATTATAACCCATTTAAATATAAATATGTTGTAGATTGTGTGAAAAAATATAGATGATGAAGGCCAAGTGAAGGTGGATTTTCTTGATGGGATATTATTAAGTATCACTATTGATATATATTTGACTATGATATTATATAATATTCTAAAAAATATATTTCCTTTAAGTTAATAGGGATTTGATGGATCATTATATGTTTGTCACATATGGGATCGTTGGCATCCTAGGAATTATAGGAATCATAACGGTTAAATGTAACAGAGGCTAAATTTTGTCTAATACAACATCAGATTCCACCTTCCATTGAAAGGTAACTCCCCACTTCATTATCATTTATAAGGGCCTATATTGTTACAAAAAATTATGAAAATTAATCATCATATTTATATAATAGGTGTCCCTAGAGGCCTCCCATATAAGTTATATTGCATGATTGTTAAATTCAGTGAGACTATGATATTTTCGAGGTTGGTCTAGATTCCTTTTTACTAGAAAATAATGTTTAGAAACATATTAATGGTGACACTAAATGCACACTTCAAGGGGGTTCATACTCATATGGTGAACATAGATCATGTCTAATAGTTTTTCATGATCCATGTGATGGTCTTGGTGATTATGGAATTTAACAACCAAAATGTGTATATAAAATTCCATTTCTATTGCTAGGAGTGTATTCCTCACATCATGATAGGAATACTGATTTTCTACCATTATAACCTTTACGAAAAATGGAATTAAACCCTAATATAAATTCCCATATGTTTCCAAAAAACATGTTCCCTATTCTTCATACAACAACTTCAGTACGTTTTGGTATATAGAATAACTATCACTGATGGAGATGTTTCGGAATCCATATTTACCATAAATCAGTAAATCCATGATGTGGATAAAGAGGTTTCACATTTCTAAATAGTATTTTAGATCCCAAGAATTGATGAAGAAACTATGCTATAAATAATTATTATTGTGTAATATTGTGTTTTATATCTACTTAGGGTACTAAAGATCCATGGTGATGGTGTATTCTATTAGATAATCATATTCATATGTTAATATTTTTCAATTTGTTGGATATTTTTTAATCATTACATACAAGGACCAAAATTGAAAATACAAGGGCAGATGTGGTTCACAACAAAATAACGATCAATGCCTAACATATCCTTATTCTTCAATACAAATATGACATTTTCCTATTTTATTAACTCATTGTACAGTTTCTAGTCATCTATAGAAATAACAATAGTAATGTTTTTCTTCATCATATATTCCATGGATATAAAAAACACCATTTTAGCTTATCCATGATGTTGGAGATCCCATATTAATAGAGGGGGGATTTTTCCAATTCTTATCATTAAAATAATAAGGAATTGAAGGAGTATTTGATTCCTCCTGGGGATGAGATTATAGAGTTGAATAATATTATTTTTTACTAAAAATGCATCAATGTTGGGTTCCTTTTTATTTGGATAAAAATCATTTAAATGATAGAAAATGATATGTTTCCTTGTGATCTAAATCAAAGGGAAATATCCTTGATTTCATTAAAATAATTCATGGTTGATTTTTGATGGGTCCAAACCACTATCAGGACGTTAATATGGCATCATTAGTTAGTTCCCAGTTAATGAACCTTCAATTACTATATTAGAATAGTCTTATAGGCCATTATTAGATCCATAAAATTTTATGAGTAAGTGGTCATTTCGAGGAAAGCCTTCTTATTATTCTGGATGGAATGTTCCCATGATCTGGAGGAATTTCTTATAGGTATTTAATAATAAATGGGATATTATTTTCAATGTATAATAATTATAATATATGGTAGTTGGGTGATTATTATAAGAATTGAAATTCTTGGATTAATTATCCTTTAGATCATTTCCATCCCATGTGGAATACATAGCATAATGATATCAATCCTCATTAGAGTTTGTTGAATTGAAATCAGGATGAAGTACTCCATTATTATTATTATTTGATAATATTACATATAAGTGATGTTAATAGGGGACTAACATAATATCGTTGTCGTATGGACTTATATGTAAGTAGTTGTAATAAATATTCTATTATTGGACCATGAATGTGATATTTGATTCAATGTAACCAAACTGGTTCTTCTAAAGAATAATTTATCATCAATTTTTCAAACACATTTAATATATAATGATTTTCATGTAATATGGGGTTACATCACCATCACTGATTACCACAATGGGGTGTATATGAGTAGTGTTGATGTTGATTATTGAGTCCAAGTCCCTATGTAATTAATGGATCTTGATTCTATTAAAGTGGTAATGGCCAAAAATAGGGTTCATTTCCCCCAAATGAAGGAAACATCATCGTCTTTGGAAATGGGGGGGGGAATATACCTACCCTCAACTTGTTCATGTTCCACTTCATGGTAGGATTCTTCTTGGGCTACATCACATTCAAAAATAAGAATCCACATCAATGTATAAATGAGTTCCTAACTGAGAACCATTGAATTATGGATCACAACAAGGATTTAATGTTAAAATATTATACGTAATAATTTCTAGAGCATTTCATAAATAAAGTAAAGTAGAATTTCCCTAATCCTTATGGGTTGTTAATTGATATAATTGATTGAAAAACCTAATGGATTAGGTGATGTTTCAGTATTGGTTCACACCAAATTCTACTATCGGTTATATGGATATGGATCAATGTTTTTGGATGGTCAAGGAAGAGCCATTAATATCTTGGGACTTTCTATAAGGACCACCAACTATATAGGAAACCGTGGGACCAAAAACAAACTTCCATTGATAGTATATTATTATAATTGATGTTGAACATATATTATTTGTAATTATTGATGTAGAAAACATTTTTAGTGATAGATCATCAAGAAATTAGAATACCACAATGGTTTTAAATTAATTTTAATATATTTAATATTTTTCAATGGATGGTCTAATTGTCATGATTCATCACTGAGCTCAACACAATTTTCCGAAATCAATATTTCAAAGAAATATGAAATTTTATTATAATAATAAATGGATTCATCCAATATTCTATATATTATGGGACCTGATACAATTTTTTGGGTCATAAATTTCATGAGAGTACATAATCACTTATATAATGGATAATGATTTTCATTCTCCATGTGATGTCTACATTGGATCTTATGGTTATTTGATACTTGTGAGGTAAATGAGGCTACCAGATTGGGGGAGATGACCATGTAAAGTTCTATTTGTTTCAACCATTAACCGATAAACCCATTATCTCAAAAGGTCAAATTTCAGGATATCTGATCATTGATTTTTTTTGAACCTTAACAAATAACTATTTTCATTCCTTTTATTCTTCATCATCATTAGAGGTGAGAGAGAAATATGTAACTTATGTTAGAGGATCACCCAATTTTAAATTTACACTATCCACTCAGAACCATTCCTTGAAGATAAAAAATTTAATGATATTATATCCAACGAATTATTTTTTTGTTACCTATTTTAGAATTTATATTTGGTTAGCCTCTTATAGATTCTTGAAATCTATTATAACACCCTTATATTTTTATGAGATATATTCTTTATAATTTAATTTAATTATTTTATTTTAAGATACACCAATATTAGATTATGCAACATGAAATGCCATCATAGCATGTTGTATGTGCAACGCTATGCTTGTCTCGTGTTACAAATAATTTCAAGTTCTTTTTATTGATTTTTTTCATGCTTTACTGAGTTTAAGGGAACAAATAAATATTATTATACTAGATTATAACATATACATTATAATGGATAGTCCTATAAATTTAACTACATTATGAAAATATGATTTCCAAATGTATATATAATAAGTTCTTTATAGAAAAATTAATTAAATATGAAAATAAAAATATTGTTTAAAAAAATTGAATTTTTTTTGGAAAAACTATTTAAATGAAAACAATGAGTTCATGAAATCACTATTCATGAATTTTATATAAATAATATGTGGTTTAAAACTCATCTTATATGTTCTCCAAACATGATATAAGAGAAAATTCAATTTTCTTGATAAAAGAATTATTTTAAAAAAAGTGCAGTTCCTCTCCTTTTTGATGGGGTACCCATTTAAAATCAAGTTATTGACATATTTTTATATAATATTTTATAAAATACACTTAATCTTAACATTTGGTTATTTTTTATTATATTTTAGAGAAATTTTAATCTTTTTATGAATAGTGTAAAATACTACACTGTAGTTATAAAATGATTTTTCATTTAATTAATTATTATACATTAAACTAGTTTCTAAAGTCAAAATAGGACAAAAAGATATAAATTAATCTAATATAGGCCATTGGGATTATTTTTATGTTGAAATTAGATTACAAAATTATTTATCTTTGGAATGTATCTTTTACCCACCTTCTAGCAACATCTTTGGGATTAAAATTTAACATAATTTTACTTCAAATGTGAATTGAATATTAAAAAACATAAATGGTTGTAATAATTATGAAAATACATGTCTAATGCTGTCAAAATATCTTGATTTTGAATAGAAACATTAGTATTTTATTTACCACGGGTTAAATGTAAATCAGATAAATAAGGGTAAGAAGAATATGATAGTATTACAAAATTACCCTAAAACTTTTCCCAATTTCATTTGATGTGTGTGTTTTGGAAATAATTAACCTTTTATATAAATTATAACCTTTTTACACTTTGATAAGAATACGAAATTTATAATTTTTTATTTGAATATTGGTTAAAAATGTTGTACTCATAGTTTAAAAATTTAAATAATTTTTAATATGGGCTTTATAAAAGAAATTTAGACCAAAAATATTCATTGAAATATTAAATTAGTGTCTAAATAATTAAAATTTATTAATAAGTTTTACGAATTAAATCATTATATTTAATAGTGACACAATAATTAGGTTTTTAAGGATTTATTAAAGGAAGAATAAAATTAATTTCATTAATAACATTAAAAAATATTTAATTTGAAATAATTGATACATTAAATAATTTTATGGATGATTTTGATGTATTTTGAAGGATTTAATTAATGTTTTTAAAATAATCAAGTTGTTATGATTTTATTAAAAGTCAATTAATAAATTGTGTCAAAATATATATAATTTATATATTGAAATACAAAATATTTAACTATATGATATTAAATTTCTAAAAATATATAATATTTAGCCAAAATGTTGATATAGGTTTTCAAATGTAATTAATGGTACATTAATTTGCCATCATTCATGTTATGGTAATTATTTTATCCCTCAATTTGTAAATTAATTTTCAAATGGTAAGATTTAATAGGTGTTATAACCAAAATATAACGATTTTAAAATATTCAAAAACTATAAAAATGTAATTTTAATATCATGATTCAACCAAACATGATATTTTTTTAAAAAAATTAATAATATTTTTAATATTTTAGATCAAAAAAATATACTAAATTAATTGTTTTTACGTTTTTTAATGTGAACATACCCTCTCTTATAAAAAGGCACCTCTCCTTCTCTTTTATTCACACATCTAAATCAATTTTTCTTGGATAACCTATATCAATTTCTCCACTAAATTTTCTTTAATTAATACTAGAGTCCATAAATTAGTTATAAAGATAACTTATCATCTTCTGTGAAAATAAAAAGGAGACACGTTGAGAAGAAGTAGTTGCTTTACCACCTCATTAAGTTTTCTTTTCTTCTTCTACTTGATTTTTCAACGTTGTTTCAAAACTAGAGTAAAAAATTAATACTCTATTATAGTCATAGATTTTTTATGATTGTGGAAAAACCATATATATTATTTTATCCATCCTAATAATAACAACATCACAATGTGTGTGTGTGTACGACATACAGTCTCCATGCCATTATGTCAACTATTTTTTATCAATAATTTATTTTGATGGGTATAATAATTCATAAAATTCATATAAATAATTAATATAACATTATAATGATTATGTATAATTAATATACCATCCACTTTTATACTATTTTTACATTAAAGGAATGATATCGTCACTCATGCGTATATACAACTTACTACCTCCATGACGTGATAAGATTCATCCTGTACTACAACCATTTAAGAATGATTATGTATATGTATAAAATAAATAAGTATGAAATGTATGAAATAATAATTCACTTGAATAATATATATATATATACCTTTTTGTGTGCTTGTGTGTGTTTGTGTATGAATTTATATTCTATTTACGTCCATCTATTTAATATAATACGATAATGGAAACAATGCTCATTCACATTTATGGCCTATTATCTTTATGAATGGTGTGTTCCATTTCATTTATCAAAAAATTATATATATATACACAATATATATATGATATAAAAATAATTTTTTAAATTCAAAAAGTTATTATAACATGATCTCATTAATAAGATCCATAATAACAAGTGAAAACACTTAATATAAACAAAGTGATTATTAACCAAAATGTTGCTTTAAAATGGACTTTTTAAATGGATGGGTAACATAAATTCATAAATGATTCATTTATCATATAATAAATTTTATTATCTCTATGGTTATAAGTTAATAATATGTTTAAAAAACTATTCATGATTTTTATACACATACTGATGAAATCAGACCTCAGGATTGGGATAATTTCTCAATCTCATTATTATCCATGACTGTTTCAACGTAAATATTTACTAGGTTATATTTACCATCCATTTAATTTCTTCTGAAATATTTATTTCAAAATATTAATTCTATTATTATACAATTTTATTAATTCAATTTTTTCCATTGGTGAATTTTAATTAAACTAAGTGAGGGGTGTCTTTTTTCATTTTCGATACGAGGTAGTATTGGACTTTTCTAGAAAAATGCAAACAAGCTAGTTTTTTTATATGAAATGAATTTATTTTTATGATTTCATGATTTCATATTACCTTTAAGATTAACTTTTATTATTTAATGGTTGTTTCAAATAAAATATTCTATTTTAAAATTTGGCGTTGTATTATGAAAAAATGTTTTTTTAGAAGAAATGATATTTTCCTCAAAAATTAATTCCAAGTGATTTATCAAAATTATATTCCCTCTATGATTAATTTATTCAATAACTATAAGTTTCATTAATACTATACAAAAACTCATATTATTTGATTATTTTTATGTTATTGTTATAATCGATTTGTTTTTCCTAGATTATGCTATGATGGAATGATGTTCAAGAACCCCATTTTATTCATTAGATTATGTCTATGATGAATCATTTATATTTGTAGGGAACACATATGTATGATTTAATTATGAGAGGGTGGGACCTGAATATACCTCTAATTAATTGGGTAAATATAGTGAACTCATTAAGTATATATGTTCTGCCTGATTCAAATTTTATGTTCACAATTTTACGGCTGGACCTGGTTTTCTGGTCATCAATATTATGCCTGGACATGGATTTCTTTTCTATATGTTTATGAAAGGCCCTGATATTATGACCATAATTTAACGAGTGATCATATTTCTATTTATACATATCCAAAATGTTATAATTATATTCTTTGACACAACATTATGCCTTATGTTTATTTTATGATCATATGGATTATGTTTTTTTGATTCATTGTGATTCATGTTTACCTTTGAGATGCAGGCCAAGATCTTCTAGTGTTATGATAACGTTATCATACCCATTAATCTCATGCTTATGATTATCTATCACCCCGGTTTACTATTAATGAGCATATTATCTCAACCTTTATTATGTTTTCTCTTCCACGTGTTATAAATAATATATTTATTTAGGATTACAAAAAGGGGAAGATCTTTGTGGGATACATTGAAGATCCTTTACTATACTATATTGTTTTTTCCATGATTCCAATGAAAATAAAATTATATATTGATTGGGTGGATTTGTTTGTAATATACTAATTATTATGAAATATTAATTTAAAGTCGATGTACGATAAATTGGGTCATTATAGTTGGAATTAAAGAAATGGTTTTGTTAACCATTTGAAACTATTTTGAAAAAACCTTTCAAATATCCCTATATATATTTCATAGGAAATCACTAGGGACAATCCTAATGATAATTCAATGTATATGTTAAAATACTTTAATTTTATTAATGACCATGTAAAATAAAGGATTAAACCTATGATGTCATGGATGGAAAGTAAATTCCCTTTATTATGTGGTTTTCCCACTATTATTAGTGGTACTCGCATTATTCTTTATGTTTGTAGATAATTGATATAACCCAAAGGAACCATGATAATATTGGATGTAATGGGAAATTCAATGATAATCCCCCTTGAGAAAATAAATATCATTGGATCTAAAAAAGTAATCATGTTTCCATGAATTGTGATAGGCTTTCAAATGAAAAAAGTTTGGAACAATGTGATCTTGAATCATTCTTAAGAAAAAATCCAAAATATTTTAATGGAAAAACTGATTCCCAAGTTTCAATGAAATGTGTTTGTACCATTGAAAAGAAATTTTTAATTATATACTATTTAGAAAATGAAAACGAGTAGTTGGGAACTTATCTCTTAGAATGTAAAGAGAATATGTGGTGGAAATTTATCACGAATAACAGGGAATAATTTATAATTCATTCCATGGATTGGGATGAGATCGAGAATATATTTTTTAGTACGTATCTTCCCTGTATCCTTTTTAAAAAATTTGATATTGAAGTTACTCATCTATCTCAATGATATCATAAGAAAATAAGGAAAGAGTTCAAATTAATCTCTAAAAATATTAGAGAAAAGAAGATTATTTTTTCGTTATGCTCAATGTGTTTAATGTAATGTGTGGAAAACTTTCATAAGGAAACTGATAAATGTTCTATGTATGGGTAATAATGTAATAGGGAATTTTATTGTTTAAATAATTTGAATAAATAGAAATTTCAAATAGTTCACCTTCTGGAAGTTGCTGTTTCAGGTGCACAGAAAGTGGGAATTATTCTAACTAGTTCCAAAATTCACGGGTTAAAGATGATGATCAGTATCAAAAATCTCTTATATAAAAAATCAATGTGAAAAAATGGTGATATGGAATATGATAATGGTTTTCTAGAATGATTGAGTGTTTATGTATTAGATTTCAAAAATAATGTTGTCAAAGTACATGTATGGTATAATAGAATAATAAATCATATATGTATTGATCCAATATACCATTTCCATAATTATTTAAGATCATAAGCTGAATGGTACTGGTAAACATGAATAGTTATTCATGTAATAAGTATATTTTTTTGGAAAATATATGATTGAGGGGAAGATAACCCTTAATATAAGCATGGTGATGAGATAATGATAACTAGATAATGATATTATGGATAAGAATATGTAAATTGGATAGTAATTATTGCATTATAACTGGTTAAAGATTGTTTCAAAGTGTTTTATAACATCATGGATGATGTTTACTGTTCTTTGGACTTAATAATAAGGAGACATCCATGTTTTAAAAATGGATATATGATTAATAGTATACACGAATAATGTACTAAAATGTCTTGATTGTGACAACCAAGAACTAGCTTATGAGAAATGGGAGATAAATGACAAGATGATTTAGTTCACTATTTTCTAATGATTTTTATTTTCAGATTTTCTAACATTTTAAGGTTATCAAATTATTAATTGAATTATTTAAACATCAGATGAATTTTGAAATAATAACATATTGTCTCACCATAAGTGGACATATGCATAATTGAAAACTTGTTCTAACCTTTTTTTTGTTATAACAATATCTGCAATGACCTATTATTGTATTTATGGATCAAATTATTTTTTAATGATTACGGAATGAAAAATTATACTTCATTTATTTGAATAATAGATGAAGGTGTAAGTGTTCAAGGCATGACTTAAAGTGAAATTGGGATAAAATCATGTAAGTATATTTTCTCATTCAAATTAATAATCATTTTGAAAAGTGATAATGATGTAAAAGGGTGTACTACAATAATAATTTTATGATATCAATTTCATCTTTCACACTTCTTTAGTTTATGGTTCTGCGGTTGTTAACTTTCTTTAGATCACCCACTTTCTTGTGATCAATGACATTTATCAATCACTATGATTATTTAAACATTCCCTTCATACCCAAATCATACCCTATGTTCTCTTATGTTGAGACTTAGTCTTGTGTTACATTGTGAAACAATTATTTTACAATTATTTATTTTTAAAATAAAATTTTAGAATTTATTTTTACAATGTTGGTTTCTCTGAAATAAATTTTCAAGTATAAATAATTTTATAACTCGACCAATTTCAAGGGAGAAATTAATTTTAAGTGGTTAAAATGTGAGAACCTGATATTTTTATGATATATATATATATATTAATTTATTTCTATTTATTTTTTTCTATGATACACAAATATTATATAGCGCTACACAAAACACCAATGTAGTTTGTAGTATACGCAACACTATGTGTGACTCGTGGAACACAAAATTTCAATTTCTTTTTATAGATTTTACTTATTGAAAGGCAAAGATTAAGTGAAAAATTATATATTAACATTGTACCGTATAACGAAGAAATTATAATGGTGAGTATGAAAAATATTATCAAAATTATGAAAATATGATTTTCACATTTATATATAATAAGTATTTTTGTTAGAAATTATTTATAAATGAAAATAAAAAAAATTTAAATAAAAGGAATTGATTTTCTAAAAAACTATTCAATAAAAAATAAGTGAGTTTTTAAAGTCACCATTGATGAATTTTATAAATTAAATATAATATTTAAAATTCATAATATATGGTTTCTAAAGATGGTTTAATATCAAATTCAATTTTTTAGATAAAAGAAATATTTTTCAAAAAATATAGTTTTCATGCATTTTTATGGAAGACTCATTTTAAATCAAGTTTTTACACATTTTTATATTATATTTGAAAAAATATATTTCTTTTTAAAGAGGAAATTATCAAAATTTAGTTACAGTTAATTTTTATAGTTTTTCTGTGGAGTTTCATTTTTTGATGAATAGTGAAAAATGTTGTATTGTACTTAAAAATTGATTTTTCATCTAAATAATTATTATACCTTAAAATAAATTTTTAATCTATAATTGATCAATAATACAAGTATTTATAAAATTTAGGTCATTGGGATAATTTTTATATTGAAATTATATTGAAAAAATATTGATATTTTGAACATCTCTTTTACACAGCCTCTAAAAAACATCTGGGGGATTTATATTAAACATAATTTTACTATTCATGTGAATTGAATTTTGAATAATTGACATACATGGATGTAATAAGTATAAAAATTTTGGTCTAATGGGATTATTTTATTTTATTGGTGAATAATAACATTAGTATTAAATTTCCCATGGTTAAAGACTAAATGAGGTAAATAAGGCTAACGATAATTTTATAATATTATAAAATTACCCTAACACTTGTCCAAATTTTATTGGATGAGTGGGTTTCAACCAAAATTAACCTTATGTCCAAATTCTAATCTTTTTATGGCACTTGATTAAGAATATAGCATTTCTTTTGTTTTATTTAACGATAAGTTAAAAACTACCAAATTCATATTACTAATAAATAAATTATTTTTAATATATGTTTATATATAAGATAAATTTTATTGTAAATAGTAATTTTAAATAAAAAATTTTATCTGTATCATGATAATTCATTTATAATTTTTAGGTTTTAAATTATTAATTTTAATCCTGACACAATGATTATGTATAAATAGATTTATTAATGTAATAATCAAATAAATGATATTAATAATATTAAAATAAATATAATTTTAACTATTATATTCCACACACGAATTTTAGGGTTAAATTTTAAATTTTTAGGATGTGTTAATTTAGTTTTGTTGAAATAATCTAGTTGTTATGTTTTTTTTGAATAGCGATACAATGAATAGTGTCAGAAGTGACATAATTCATATATTAAAATATAAAATATTTTAGTAAATGATTTAAAATTTCTGAAAATATAATATTCACCCTAGAAAATTATATATGTTTAAATATTTAATTAATTACTTTTCATTTTTTCATTTTAAAGGTTATGGAAAATATTTTATCCCACAAATAGTAAATTACATGATAAAATTGAATGAGTTAAAAGGCATTAAAATAAAAAATATAAGGGTTAAAATATATTCAAAATATGAATAATTTTAATTTTATTAAGGTTATTCAACCAAAAATAAACATATATTTTAAATGAATCACTTTTCAGCTATTTGAAATTGAAAAAATTATAATAAATTAATATTTCAAGGGTTCGAAATGTACCCATCCCCTCTCTTATAAAAAGAAATCTCTCATTCTCTTTTATAATAACTACGAAAATATATTTTTTTCATCCAAACTAAACCCATTTCTCTTCCAAAAATATCTCACTTATTTTTATAGGTCATACATTGATTAGAATTCCATCTAATTGTTTCCTTTTATAGAAATCAAAAGGAGACACTCGAAGAATATATAATTTTTTTGCCAAAACCTTTAATTTTTTTCTCTTCTTATACAACCTTTTCTTCTGTTGTTTACATAATAAAATAATAAATACAACATCTATGATATGAGGATATGTTTTTATTGTTATGATATATTCATAATCCTTCTCTTACCCATCCTACTAAAAATAATATCACCATGACTGCGTATGTACGACTTTCCTTCTACACGTTGTGGTGTAAACTATTTTTCATCTATATATTATTTCAATGGGTATAATGATGAATATAATTGATATAAATAATCATTATTACATTATAATTATTATATATAAAAAATATACAATCTAATTCCACATCACTTCACCATTAATGGAATGATATTGTCGCACATGCCTAGGTACGGTTATCTATATCCACAACTAGATTTGATTCAACCTCTACTACAGACATTTAATAATGATTTGGAAAATGAATATAATTAATAAGTATGAAATATATGACCTAATAATTCTAATGTAATAATATGTGTGTGTGTGTGTGTTTGTCGGGGGGGTGTCTCTTTAATTTACTTTTATCCATTCCATACAATAAGAAAACTAAAATATTGTTCATATGTAGGTACAACCTACAGTCTCCAAAAATGTCATATTCCATTTAGTTTATCTATGTATTAAATATATTTTTAAACTGAATATATATTATATATAATTAATTTTTTACATTATTTATTTATTTAAATAATTACATCATTAACATGATCTAGAATAGCAAGTGAAAACTTGTACAATAAACAAAGTTATTATTATATGAAACATTGCATTAACATGGAATTATTAAATTAACATCTAATATATTGTAACAAATAAATCATATATGCTATCATAAATATTATTATGATTCTTTAAATGTTAATACTATTTTTAAACCCACTATATACGATGTTTGGACACGTAAAAATTAAGTTGGACATAAGGTAATGGATAATTTCACAATATCGTTATTATCTGAGATTTTTTTTGTAAATATTTATTGTGGTATATTTATCATTCATCTGGATGTTTTTTATATATTTATTCCAAAAATAATTATATTATTTTAAAATTAATTTTATTCAATTTTACCCGATTGTGAATTTTTATTAAACGGTGTGAAAGGAATCTTTTTTCATTTTCAATACGATATAATTTTTTACTTTTCTTGCAAATGTATGATAATAATTTTTTTAACATATATGGAAAGAAATTATTTTCAAAATTTTATAATGCCTTAATACCATCAAGGTTACCATACATGTTTTTTGATTTTTTTCCAAAAAAATATTATCTTTTGAAATTGAATAACGTTTTTAGAAAAGAAAATGTTTTTGAAGAACAAAGGATATTTTACACAATATTTAATTTAAAGTATTTTATAAAAATTATTATGAATCGATGATGACATTATTTAATAAACATATGTTTCATCTTTTTTATTACTACTATTCCTATTATTTTATTATTATTTTTAAAATTTTGGAATCCATTTTTCTCTGGATTATGTTATGATGGAATTAGGTTTAAGAAACCCATTTTATACCTCGGGTTATGTTTATGATGAGTTATTTCTATTTTTTGGAACACATGTGTATGATTTCATTATGAGTTGGGAGGGACCTAAATATCCCTTAAATTAATTTGTTTAATATATAAAACTCGCGAGGTATACTTCTAATGTGTGAACTAGATTTCACATTCACAATTCTATGATTGGACTCGGTTTTCATGTCCATAAATTTATGCATGGAACTGGTTTTCATGTCTATATATTTATGAAAGATCATGATTTCATTTCCTTAATTTAATTACCGAACAAAATAATATTTACATATGAACACAATGTTATATATTATGTGTATTCGAGAAATTCATTCCATATGTATATTTTATGATCTTATGGACTATGTTATCTAATTTTATTACGATTTTTTTTACCTTTTATATGGATGGAATGATCTTCTAGTGTTATGATCATGTTAACATAACATTTAAGATCATGTTATTTCAATATGACACCCTTGTTTACATGTACTGAGCAAATGATATCACCTTTTCTTATTTTTACTTTTCCCTAGGTTATAAAGAAAGGTTTTAAGTATGAGTACAAAATAGAGAAGATATTTTTTGTGTACAATGATGATATTTCACTAGACTAAAATTTTTTGTTCCTTTTTTGTAATTTAAGTAAACTAATACAGTCTTTGTGAATCTGTTTGTGTAATATATTAAGTATCATATAAAAGTAATGTAATTTCCGTTTATTCCAAGCTTGGGTTGTTATATGTTTCAACATGAAAATGTGATTTTATGGAGAAAATAAAAACTATCCTAGGACCCGGTCATCCTTAATTTAATACACAATATTCTTCTACTCGATGAGGCAAATTCTTATCGATTAATCTTTTTTAGGTCCCTTGAAAATATTATTGGAGTGAGTTTACTCCCCAGGAGACCTATTTTGAAGTTCCACCTAATGATTTGTTGTATAATAGGACATTTTCTATATTAAAAAAAATATTTGGAGTCACATAATGTGTTGTACTAGTATATGAAGGGGAAAGGGAGACATTGTTTCTTTTTCAACTAAACGTACTCCATGAGGAGATTATCTCTCTCTGTGAATTCGAATAATATTCTTATGTATTTTTTAAGTGATGATCGAAACTATATAAAATTATAATTTCTATTCATAGACAATCTAAAAATTAACATTTTTTTATAGAACAATTTTAGTGGAAAAAGAGAGAACCCCCACAATATACTCGGATCATGCACTAAAAGAGACTACAAATTATCAAAGGAACGTTTAAGATACCTCAAATCATTATCCGTAAACAATTTCCCAGGGATAGAAGCTACCTGATCTCCTGGATCACCCTTTAGGTGGTTTTTAATATAATCTACAATATAATCCCAAAATTTCATGTATTCCACTTTGTTAATCTTCCCCTCATTAAATCCTCTTATTAGAATACGGTATTACTTGTCAATTTAAGCTCATTGCTCACTAGTAGTGTCCACCTGGAGCATTTTCCCTTTATTTTATTTGCATCCTCCTAGTTCTCCTTAATCATCATAATGTCCTCCAACATATCTTCACCATAGTGAATTAGCAGCTCCATATTATTCATCATGACCACAACTTCCTCTTTAAGGATGATCCATAATGATTTATTTGAAAGGAACTACCTTAATGACAATAGTTGTCACCCGGTCTGGGGAATCCAAAACCCTGGTATCATTATCTCTCACCTAGACTTTTGTATGTTTCAATGATTCAGTCTCCATTGGAGGGGGAAAATATGAATGATCTTTTTAACCCTTCCTTTTTCCTTTTTGACCCTCACTCCTCCATTGACTAATAATATATTCACCGTGAGGATCATCCTTACTATATTCAAATAGTTGTATTGATTAGTAATCACTAGATACCTCTCTAACATCACCCTTTACCTCATTTTAATGATCTGGACAGGATGCTTCCACCTCATTTTATGGGCTATCATCATCCAGACACTCAAAGCTGTTTTCAAGATTTGACACCAAAGATTCCCTTCTCAAGCATGACCCCCTAACTACATTTTCATCATTTTTATGCCGGCCAGTTCTTGGGATCTTAATATTTCTAAGGTTCTTAAGTTGACTGAACTGCATCAGCATAGGTTTCAACCACCAAAGTCCTTTCATCTCCATCTTCAACCACTATGACCTTGCCAATGTCAGAGCTTTGAACCCCTCTATGAGAAGCCTATTTTGTGTTACTAAAAGAATAATCCCTAACAACATCCACATAGACCACCTATAAGTTTACTGGACGCATAATAACACCAGTCGACAGCTGGGGATCACCTAGGTCCCCCTCCAACTACCTGAAAATATTATAAACCAATGGATTTTCCCTATGAGACTCATTTTGAATGGGATTCTCATTGTTTGGGATAGAAGAAGCCAATTGATTCCCCATCATCCCTTCACCACCACCTAATATTGATCCATTTCCATTATCACTTAAAACCTCATTCAACTGTTGATGTCGACATACAGCCAAAGAGTGACCCATTTTCCTACAGTTAGAGTAAAAATTAACCCAAGATTAAAAAAACCACCTTCGTGTGTCGAAATTCATCTTCGACTAGTCTAACTATAATAAAGAATTATATTTAACACCAAAGGAAGATTTGACATTCCAATATAACTAATTATATTAATAGCTGGAAATGGGGTTGTTAAAACACTTCATCACCAATGGGGATTGAAGAAATACAAATTTTGTTTTTAGAAAAAAATCCATAATTAGAGAAATATGTATTCTATGTAAGACAAATGAACACATTTAAAAAATACATTACACTAACCAATTATCATGAATTGTAATGTGAAAATGAGGGAATAATATTTTCAAACAATCATTTACCTTTTCATTTTTTGTCATATATTTTTTCCTAAAAATGTTTTATAAACATGAGTTGTGTATTTATAGAAATTAATTTCCATCATATAAGATTCAATTACTAATTTAATGGTAAATGGGAAACTCAATACTCAGCGGACGGAATCAATGCAGATAAGGAAAAATTTCCTGGTTATGTTAGAGCACCATGGTATTGCACCATTGTTTATTGGGAATAATGATCAGGTGTACATGTATATTTTTTTATCTAAATCATAGGTTACGCATTAAGGGTTCCACCATGCCTTAGGGAAACTGAATTGGTACCTGGTTATATAGTGTTTATGTTTTTGAACCTCAAACCAAAATTTGTGGATTCTTTTCTAGAGTGATTGAAATAAACTGGTCATGAAATAAAACAAATGTATTCTAATACAGATTAATTTCCCTCATAATTTTACGTAGATTATGTTCATGGATTCTATATTAATATTTTAATGAGTTGGATTTCATGGAACTTCTACCAAAGAAAGGTACATTATTTATTAGTGGAGTGTAAAAAGTTTTATGTAAAGTAAAACTTGATGCCATTATGGAAAACCCCATATATGACATACACACTGTTTTGGGTCATGGGTATAATACAAAAAGTCATATTAATTATATAGTATTAGGATAAGACAAAACCATACATGAATTGTGGCATAAGAGGAGAGAAACTTACAAAAAAGATTTATGGCAATAAGAACATGTGTAATGGTTATGATGCTGGGATTGTATTGTGGTTTTGATTTTCATTCACCCTCCATTAAAACATTATTATTATTTAACGATAACCATAGTGTTCTAGAATATATTCAATTATAATGAATTAGAGTTGGGAATTAAAACAAAGATAAGTTGACTAGATACATTCATTTATGAAAAATTTGTAGATCAAAGAATCACTATGTATCCTGAAGAATTGGAATCATGAATATATAATTCTTGAATATCGTGTGGTGGGAGATGTTAATTGAAAAATGGAAATAGGAATTTCATGAACAAATATCTCACCCAACGTAGCGGTCGAGAACATAATTAGTGGCCTATAAAAATGGCGGATAAAAGGGGGTAGGAATTAGTTGAGGTGTAATTACAAGAATAACTTATGTCATGGAAAATAAATTTAGAGGTTGGATTTGAAATAAGGTTTTATATTTCACTTTATTTACCATTAATTTTGAATCGGGTAACTCATTGATTGAAAATATTGTGTGGTAGTAGAGAAACACCAAAAAATTGGTATCCACTTAGGTGAATTAACAACGGTACCACATAGTTTTTTCTTAAGATAGTGACTAAAATGTTTGGATTAATATCATAGATATAATATATGGTGATTATGAAAAAAATACTTTCGATAACATAAGGTCTTATAGTATGGATTAACTTAGAGTTAAAAAGTTATTTACTCAACAAAGGGGGATGAAGAACCAATATAAAGGGAGGATAAAGAATCATTATACCGAATAAACCACTCTATAATGAAGTGAAAACATTTTATGGTCATGATACTCAGAAAATATTGGTTAAATGTTCAATCCATATAGAACATACAAAAATAAATGTGAGTTGAGGGGTAGGGGAATAAAAATATTATTTCGAGAATAGATTATCCAACAAAATGAGGTTTACATTCATTATTGTCATAATACACTAAAACAAATGTATATTTATGTTTTAATTTTGTAAACCTAGGACTTTATGAATTATTTTTTGTTTTATATCATGAAACTGAAATTATCAGTGAGGCAGACCTTGTGATATAAAGAGAGAAGAAACACCCTCAGTGAATGATGATTAAATGTTTAAATAGAGAACCTTAGAAGGGATAATTCATATTTTATTTTCACCTAAAATAGTTAATGAAGGATTTTATTTGGGAAAAATATAGTTAAGGAAAACTTTTACAAGTATAAAGGGCCAGATGATAGTACTAAAAAATCTCATAATTGGGGAAAAGTGGGATATGCGGTTTATTATCTTTCTAACATGTTAAAGAGTTTCTCACAGAGTTTAAACATTCCTAGGTATAAAATAATATGAAACTCAATTTACAATGTCTGTCATGCTAATTGCAGCATACCAGGGTACAATAAGATATCCCATGTCACATGATACTATATATTTTAGATGTTTGAATTTTTGTTGGAACTACACAATGTCCATTGGAATACTCATTCAAAATGGGAGAAGTAAAAAAAATTAGACCCCTGTAGATTTAATATCTAAATAAATACACATGAATTAACCACATGGGTAATTCTAAGGGAATCAGATTGTGAAAGAATATGGATTTTTGTATGGAATAAATTGTTTCCACTAAAATGTGAATCAAAAAGGGGATTAATATATGTCTTAAGGATTTCTAATGATTTTTTCGTCAAAGTAAATTTTTTGATACCACATGATCAAGGACGGGGGGAAAGTAAAATTGTGTTTAACCACTGACCATGCCCTTGAAAACATAGGTCTTGTTGTGTTAATTCATTATGTTCTCCCAGATGTGTACCTTGGACAGGAGGAGGACCTTTGGTGCTTTGGGCTAACATTCAATGGGATCCAATTTAGGTGTGGTGGATTATTAGGATTATTATAGAGGGAGTCTTAACATATTATGGTAATTATAAAATTTTGTTTTTTAGAGTTCAATGTTCTTATTTCTACAATATTTTGTATTGATGATTTTTTATAGATAATTAGTAAAAGATGGGATAAATCTTTTGTACTGAGGGTAGCATCTTCTCATTTCTTTTTGAGAGAAAGTAAACTAATAGAATTTTGTTGATCATCAATAATATGTGAGAACAATAATAATATAATAGAAATAATATTTTTTATTGGGCCATGGATAATAGATACATGTATTACTATGTATACCTTGGGAAATAAATCAATACATATGTAGTTATGTATGGAATCATATTAGAAAACTAACAGGAGATGATGGGTGTTTACCTCTCAAAAAAGGTTGATGATATTGTTTTGTTATATTCGAATATTTTATATTATGATACTAAAATATGAATTTAAAAATCATGTAGCTATTACAATATTTTTTAGTATAATAAATAAGAATGATAAAAACAATTATCTCATGGTTAAATTTATCATGGTGATGATGTAATGGAATCAATGTAGTATATATTTCTATACTTCTTAGATAGTTTCCTAAGATACCCCTTGAAGAATGAAGGTTAGAGAATAAACTGAAATCAACATCGAATATCAACAGAATAGTAAAAATCATAGAAACGGATGAAAGTGATTTTTTATGGTCTCAAATACTGTAAGCAAAACTAAATGGTATAAATATTATATATCTTGTGTATAGAAAAAACCAAAGACTTACATAAAACAATCAATTATAAATTGACATCTACAATAATGCATGCACACAATTTGGAGTCATGTTCCTTTGAATAATAATTTCAGGAGAAATTCCAGGACGGAAAAATGATAATATGAACTCATGGAGATGAGCGGATGAAAGAGCCTCAATAATAGAGAAAATCCTAATAAAAAAATGCACGCAATTTATGATCAGCATGTGTGGACTAACAGATTAGGTTACCTATAAGGATTTGGGAAAACATAATATTACACATGAATTTTTAATTTCAATGAATATACAAGGGGATTTAATAAAAATGTGGGTTAGAAGGGGATGTGATGGTTAATATAATGTTAGTATGGCTATAATGGACAATAATCAAGAATGTTTCATGCCACAATTATGTAATGGAGTTAAAAAATAAAACTCTAAAGCCCATGTGATCCATGCCCATTTAGGGGAATGAGGAGTTGTGTTAAACATCCTTCATGTCAGATTATTCGATAGATACTTTATAAGAATGATTTTTCTGGTCAATGTGTATGGTTTAACAAGGTAGTAACTTAGAATATTTTGACGTTCCCATATTTTTAATGTGGGTTTAAGGGATCTAAATCTTGAAATGATATATTTAAAAAACAAAGTGAGTGAAAAAAATATTATATTAAGATTGTTGAAAGGCATGAATCATTGGTTATATCCCCATATTATGAAGGATTTGGAAAAAATGTGGTAAATCAACTAGTCATATCTTTGAATCATATGACCTTATATGATGATTTTAAAAACAATGTATTGAATGTACCTATAATAAGATAATATATTATTTTGAATTATTCTATAACCAAATGGTATAATTTTTAGATATATTGATCTATAGTGATTCAAATCAATAATTAATTTATGTGGGCACAAAATTGAATCAAGGATCTTATATAGTTAATCACTATGTGTTCTACACCATCATGTGAATAAATATATTAATAAGGACTATTAATGTTGTGTAGTCAAAATGGATTCCCAAGTGGAGTAGGAACCCAAGGATGCCTTAGTAAAAGAATCAAAATTAATTAGATATGGCCATAATGAAAAACCATTGTGATGATTGTTGTCATCTTATGTTTATGGTATAAGACATTCAAACGTTACTTTGTATCTCGTGAAATGAAAAAAATCCACGCATAGTCCTAAGGAATGGTTTAGTTGAATATTGGTACCAAATTGGGGATTAACCTCATAATTTAGGTGATAATATGGTTTTTTGGTTATTTTTCATATATGTAATGCCCCGAGTTATCAAAACAGAAATATTTGTTTGATAGCTTATTTGATATGTAACATAAAACCCACACATACAATGATTATTAAAATACAATAGTTTTAACCATTCTATTAAATTTATTGATATGGGCATAATTAATTACTTTATGATATATATATATCCTAGCTATATTGACGAATTATTTGAAAATAATAAATAAAATTTTGGTAATGAATTTTTGTATTTTTTCTTCAAAAATTATTTTTATTACATTTTATGAAAAATTATATTATAATTAGTTTCTATGATTGTTAAAAAAATATTTGATAAATTGTATTCTATTTTTGATATCATATTATCATATATAACATATCTTGGATATTTTTTAATTTTTCGGAAAATATAGATTTTGTATGGAATATTTAAAAATTAATTCCATGGTAAAATTATATTTAATATTGATATATTAATTAAATTAAATGTATAATTATTATTTTAGTTTTATATCAAGGTATCTTAATTAATGTTTATTTTTAATCAATTACTTAAATTTTAAATCATATTTATGCCTAATTTAAGTATAAGTTAATTTTTAAACATATATGCATTTGTTTTGTAAACTGTTTTAAAATGGAAAGTGTATCTCAATTATAATTAATTGAAATAGAAAATTATTATAAATGATTTTAAATAAATTTTAAAATTTCATAACTAGTTTTATTAATTTAAATCTATATAGGTAATAATACTAGTTATATATTTAAAGACAAAACAATATTTCCTTGAAAAAATGGATTTCTCATAAAATTACTTTCCGTCATTCTTGTAGGTTTTTTTATAAATTAAATTATTACAACTTAGTGAATTTATTTTTATAAAATGGATTACATATTTTGAATCAGATTAAATAATTTTATTTTATATGTCGAACTGGGTTTTTCAACAATATGAATTGTAATTCTTGTAAATATGAATTTCCATGGTTAAAGGAAAATATGTTAATTAAGGGTATATTATTTTTAAAAAGAGTATAAAGAAAGTAACTCTAATAGTATGATTGTATATACTTATTTTTCATTAAAATTATTATTATATTTATTTCTTATTTTTTTATTTAAAAATGATTTTGTAATAAAGTTGATAAAAAAATTTAAGATAAAACAAAAAAAATTATGTATTATGAAATTTCAATTAAAATATTTATTTTGAAGAATTAATTTATCATTAAAATAATTGATATAATTATAAAATTATTTAAAAATAATATTGTTATTAAATATAAATTATTATATAATTTTTATGAATTCAAATGTAATTTGAATAAGGGTTCGAAAACTGTTATTATCAAAAATACCCAAAACTTATCAATAAATGACCTTTTTATTTTAAAGGATAAAATTCAAAATCTTTTAAAAAAATTTAGATATAATTAATATTATTTTCGTAATCATAATTTCAAAATTATCTAATAGTGAATTTGCAATAATTATAAGCGACAATGAAATTTTAGATTAAATCTTAAATACCATATTAATATACCTTATGTATTATGACTTCATAATGAAAAAATGTGGTGTAATAAATACTATAGTGTATATATATATGAAGAAACCAATGTTTTAAATTTAAAATAATTTTATTCCTTATTTATTTAGTTTATCCTTATAAATCCATTTTTAATCCTCGAAAACATTTAATATATTTTCTCATTTTAAAATCACTTCCTTAAGAGTATGATAGACCTGCACAAAATAAATGTCATTATTTTATTATGTTAGGACCTCAGTATTATAAAATAACAAAATACACTACAATTTGGTAGTAACCATTTAAAAAAAAATGGTACGGTTTGTGGTTTTGAATATTATATTATATAGTGTCTAAAACCAAAATAATAATGAAATCCCCCTATTTTCCTATATAAACCCACCCATGTTCCCATTCACCACATTAAAATTACATTGAATACGTTTTTACTCTAAACTAAAATTTATATATTTCTACCAAGGTGACAACAATCTCTCAATAATCCCCTCCCATGCATTTGGTGTCACAAACTGATGTAACAAATCCTCACCTTCCTCTCTTTCTTTCAATTAAATAATATTTTTTAATATTAGTATTTATAATTTCAATCATTATATTTTAAATAATAAACTATATACCCTTAATATCCATTTAATGTTATATGAATGAGAGACCATTTCTGATCTCTCATTTTTACCCTTACCCGTTCCATTACTATGTCGAAATCTTATAAAGGATTTCTCTCTTCCCATTTCCAATCCAGGAATTCTATTTTTTTGTGTATCTTAAATTCCATTTTATATGATTGAAATTGTTCTTCCATATTACCCTTAATATCAATTTAATTTATAAATTATGAGATCCATTTAATTTTTATTAATCATGCCATGATATTTTATAAACACCCATTTCTAGGTTGAAATATTGTTATAATTCTTTTCTCAATTCAAGTTCCACATTACCATATTCTTTATATTCTCATAATTTATAATATTGGGATACGATTTCACATTTTCCTATAACATTCCATTAGATGTTAATGTTATGAGAAACGTTGTTCTCTCTCATCAACTGGATTTTATGAACCATTAAGTGATGTCATTATGTTTTTGAAATTTCACTATGATTTTCAATACTAAAACAGTGGTGTAGTGAATACCATACCCATTTCTTATCAAGGGTGTTCAAATTTATGAACATATAAATATTAATAGGGGCATAAAAATATTTATTCCACACTCCATAATCGTGTAACAAATTATGATTGTGAATGAATCCATTTAGTATGATTTAGGTGGCATAATTATGAATGAGAATGAAAAACACCATATAGGTGTGCCAGGATATCGTTCCAATGCATTGGGTAATGTTTAATGTCCTGATATGTCATGTTGTAAAATGGAGTGAATATGATTACATTATGGCACATTTTCTTCCATGATGTCTTGGAGGTTTTATCCTTGAACTATGTTTATGATTCAGTGTTTAAATTTATTTCCATATTTCCCATTATGCCTTTATAATTATAATTCCATACCAGGTCTCATTATTTATGTTTAGGACTCCTAACATTTTTCCCCATTAATAAGTCTATTTTCTAACATTTATCTCATTTTTCTATGTTTATTTCATTACTAGGCTTTTTATCTCACCCATTTCCAATTCTTTACCAAGGTTATCACAGTCAATTTTTAATGACATGGATTTTTAGAAGCACTTTAAGGATTTTTAATAATGTTTTTGTATCCCATGTTTAATATGTTATGTAATGTAAATAAACTACCAAACACTAGAATTATCAATATTTTGTGTTATATTTTGTGTAATTTAATGTAATAAAACAATTATTATTTTTAAATTAAGAGATATGTTTTGTAGTTGATATCATAGTAATCATTTAATTTTTTGTTTAGGATTTAAAAACTCTTCTAAAATCCTTAGGTATAAAACTATGTTTAAGAAAACATTACTAAATTTTTTTATTTATAGAGTAATTTTTTTATAATCAAATATATACATCTATTTATATTACGATTAGACTTGTTTCTGGAACAGATATACCCAAGGATTAAAATTTGGACCAGGTATCCTGGGCCTGATATTGGGTAATTTGGTACACAAAAATGAGTCATACAGCACACCTATTTTGACAATCCCTGGGATTATGAATTGGAAAATTTAGAAGATCATTATTAACCATTATTAAGAGATCAAAAATTATCTTAGGTGTAATTTTTCATAAATAGATCATGGATAAAATAGAATGATCTTATAAATTCATAATATAAGGAAATATATTTCATTTATATGTTATTACTTTAATACCAATTAATTCCAGTTAATGTGTTTGAAAATAATCATTGTTAATTTTTTCCCATTATACTATTCAATATCTTATAATATAAGTTACCGAGTAAATAACCAATATAAATAATAAAGTCATGATTTCCTAAATGAGATGCCCATTTGGATGGGAGGAGAAGTAAACATATTGAGATTAAGCCAAACTAGCTATAAAATTCTCAATTAACTACTCCAACTTCATTGAGTTCACAATGAGGTCAACAAAGAGGAAGATAACATCTCAAATAAGTTCATTTGATAATGGTTTTGAAGGATATAGGATCTAAATTATTTTTTAAATCATGTTTGGAATGAGGCACCAAGAGAAGTTTTATAAAAGTAATAGCTGATGATTTATGTGTGGTAAAATAGACCACAATGTATCCAATTTCCATGGAAATATGGATAATGGGATGGATTAAAATAAAAATAAATCTAAAGTGGCTTATATAATTCCATATCATAAATGTGTTTGATTTTGTAATTATATATGCTCATTATTTTTTTCAATGGGATGATGTGCATGAGGAACAACAAAAATTTCTAGGTACAAGAGAACATAGTAATTCTTATAATAAGATAGATCATTATGACTGATGTACATGTAACCATTAATGCATAGTGTTGTACTTCATGCAGTATTTCAATTCATGAAATACTATAATTCTAGTATGTTTTTTAATAATATCAAGATGCCACAAGAAATCATTTGGCCTCCTCAAAAAATGTCTATGTATACCATGTTAACTTTAGGGGGAATGTTTTTCTTGAAAATATTATAAGTTACCATTTAGTATAATATTGTGTAATCATTGTAATGGAATATTTGTACTCTTATATATCCAATATTAATTACTAGGGGATTCTATTAAACATTTTTATAATGAATCAACCATCGACTCTATAAAATTAAAAGGAGGGGATGAATATTCTGTAGTATTGATATTATTTCACTTGAAGAAAGCGTATATATCTCAAATGTTTGGGACTAATAGAGGAACAATATAATGGAAAAATTTACTGTGAAGATTATTTTGTTTATTAATGGGTATTTTATGTTTTTGTTGTAAAATTTGTTTATCAATGATATTCTATATATAAGAATTAGGAACCCTATATGGATTTTTCTATAGTGTGTTTTCTATAAATAGTTAATATTTATTTGGAATTGTACCAATAACGAATAAAATTGATTTAGAAATATTGTTATATTTTAGAAAAAACGTGATTGAGGGATTGATAATTATAAATATGTGATTGATTATGAGTAAAAACTAAATATTTTTGGATGATATTTGTATGCCAAAAAAAATATTTAAAATCATTGATAAAACTTTTAATGTTTTCTGTGACAGAAGTTTAGTATGCTATTTTTAGAAAAATACTACCAGAACAAATCTTCTTATTTTGATGTGATTGATGAAATTTTTGGGGATTTTTTTTGTATTTAAGAATATATACGCATAAATATAATATTAGATGAATGCTCTTACATTATTTGATAGGTAAGAATAATTTAATGACACTTACTTTGAGGTGGAAACCCTCATTAATTTAGAGGTTATTAGTGCTCTATATCAGAATCTATCTATGTAATGACCTATGTTAAAACATTGTGATTTTTTATAATTTTGGTGACTAATTTGTTAAGGTATTATATCACTTTATTCTAGACATTTTGGATTTACATAAACATGATGAATATCTTGTAATTCTTTGTTGTATTTTGTGTCCCATTAGAAGATTATTGTTGTTCTTCTAGTTTTATAAATTAATCTTTAGTTCTCATCATTTGATGAAAAGGATTATATTATTTTTACTTGTATTGAAAGAATATTTTTTTTTTCATAGTTTGGTTGATAATGGAATTCCATAACACTAGAGAAATAATCCAAAATAAAAAATGTTTTCATATTCTGATGAATTGATTCTCATTTTAACCATCATATATTTATGTTCATATAGTCATCATATTTTTGATGCCCATATTATCTATCATCAGAATTTATTTATTTATTTTATTTCTCTAACATTCATATGTTTTCACCTTCAACGAATGTTCTCCGACATGGAATCTAAGTTCTGTTATGAGTTTTATAATTCTCTTCATCTCTTTTCAAGAGGATGTTTTATTAACCCCTTTTATGATGTTGTTTATTAATAAAGATATTTACATATTTTAAAAATATTCATTACAATTTTAATATTAAATATAAAAGATAAAATTAATTAAAGGGGGGGATTTAACAACGCAAGTTCTCAATATATAATTTTTTTTCAATAACCTATGGGATATGTAAAACTAAATGAAAATATGAAATTCTTATTAAATGATAAAAGTTTTAACCTTTCTATCAAATTTATGGATGATAGTAGGATTAATTAATTTTTTAAAACTATATATTTCATAATTATATTGATTAATTATTAGAAAATAATCAATCGTTTTTTGGTTATTTATTTTTTTAATGTTTTTATCAATAAATATTTTTCATTCTTTTTATAGAAAATATAATATAATTATTTTATATGAAATTTTAAATAATAGAATTTTAAAAAATGATCTTATTTCTCGATATAATTATAAAATAATAAACATGGGGTGAAAATATGTATTTTCTCAAAAAATGTATAATTTCTAGTAAATAGTGAAAAATACATTTTTTGGTAAAATTGTCTTTTATCTTGATAAATTAATTAATTTGAAAGTATAATAATAATTTTCATTTTATTTCAAGATAAATTAAGAATAATCTGATTGTATGAAATTAATTGCCTTTTAAATCATATTTATACCAAATTTTAATATTATTTTATTCTTATGCACAAAATACATTTGTTTTGAAAAAGATATTAAAATAAAAAATGTCCCTAAATTATAATTAATTAAAATAAACCAGGATGAGAAATGATTTAAAATAAATGTTTAAATTTAATATAAATATATTAATATATATATATATAATAATTTAAATACATATAAGTAATATTAATAGTTATATAGTTAAAGTTAAATCATCATTTTTATAAAAATTGATTTTATAGAAAACTAGAGTCCATAATGCTTATATGTTTTATTTTAAATGAAATTATTCCACATCTATGAATTGACATTCATAAAATATATTTTATGTTTGGAAGAGTATTAATTAATATTACGTAATATTTTTAAATTAATTTTTTAATAATCTAATTTGTAACTGTAGTACATATTAATTACAGAGTTAAAAAGAAAATAGGTTAATTAAGGGAGAAAATAATTTAAAAAATACAAAAAAAGTAAATATAATAGTATGAATATTTATATTTATATTTCATTATAATTAATATTATATTTATTACATATTGTATTTAATTTATACATTATTTTATAGTATATTTGATAAAAAATTATATGTTGAAACAAAAAATGTATAATTCACTACTGTAAAATTTCTATTAAGATATTTATTTTGATAAATTAATGGATTTATTAAAATATATTATATTTATATAAAATATTTTTTAAAATATTTTTTATTTAATTTAATAAATTTAATAATTTTTATGATTTTAAATGTAATTTAAACAATGGTTTGAAAAATGTTATTATAAAGTAAACCCATGATTTCTCAATAAATGTGAATTTTATTTTAAATTTGGAAATTCACATATTATAAATATTATTTATATAAACTGATTTTTTTTGGATTGAGTGTATCACAATTATCCAATGATTAATTATTAAGAACTTTTATATAACATAAAATTTTCACTTAAAAATTAAATACCATATAAATATATATTTTTTATTATGACATCATAATGACCCAAAAGGGATGTAATAAATAATATAAAGGCTATCCATTAACAAATCTATTTCTTCTGCTTAAATTAAAGCGATGTAATTTTTTCATGGTTAACTTTATAAATCCATTATAAATCCTTCAAAATATTTAAAATATTTTTTGGTTTTAAATTCACTTATTTCAGAGTATTACTCACTTAAACATAAGAAAACAAATTATATTATTATGTTAATGAATTGTACTTATAAGTTAATTAAAATAACTCCCATTTAGCATAATAAAATGTAAAAAATCATTGTATGGTATGTGTTTTTGTATATTTTATTATGTAGAGTCCAAAACAAAAATAATAAAAAATCTCTCCCATTTCCTTTATAAACCCGCCCCTGAGATCACTACTCTTCACTCCCAATCCATTGATATCAAACTTAATAAAACATCCACTCACTTGATTCCTCTTAATGTTCCTACAACCTCTCAGCAAGTCTCTCCCAAGTATTTGGAGTCACACAATCGTGTAAGTGATCATCACCTTCATCTCTTTCTAAAATATCAAGAACCTTCTTTGAAAATATAATTTATAATTTAAATTGGTCAAATTTTATTCATATATCATCATTACCTTACTCTTCTAATAATTTTATTTGAATGATTGACAAATTAAACTCTCACATTTTTACCCGAATCTAAGTCATTACTATAATTACATTTCATAATGAATTTATCTCTTCTAATTTCCATTCAAGAGCTCATATTAATTTACATCAAATAAATTTCATATTATTAATTTGTAATTTGTTCTTACATATTTCCAATCCTACTCATTGAATTTATAAATTATTGTATCCCATATCCCTAACATTAATTATCCCATGATCTTTATATACACCAATTACCATGTCGAACTATAGTTATGATACTTATCTAAATTCACGTTTTTTAATTTCCTTAAACCATATATTTCTAAATTTATAATGTTTTTATATTCTTTTCATTCAGATTATTTATTTAGATTTTATATATGTGATCATATACCCATTTCTCCCTCAACAACAAATTTTTATAATCCTTTATGTGACGTTGTTGGGATGTAGAAATTTCACGATGATTTCCCATGGAAAACCCGTTATGTAGTGAACAACATGCCAATTTCTTAACCAGGGTGTTCAAATTTATGCACCAATAATTTTTGAATGGGGAATTACATATATTTATTTCGAACTCCTATTATTTGGAATAAATTATAGTTGGACCCTATATGACATTGTAGTTTTTATAATCACAAATTATTTCAATATATATATACTACTTTTCAAACAATATTAATATCTCGATGTGAACCAATTCTGTCAAACAAAAACATATACTTTAATAAGTAAATTTCTTATAAGTCATGAATCAATATGTTTACATGTTTATTTTTATATATTCTTTGATTAAAAATTCATCTTTTAATGATATATACAAGAAATACAATTCACAATCATTCTTAGGTTCCCTAAGACTAAAGTTCGACTCACCGAAGTCGACACACCGAAACCGAAGTCGACACACCGAAACCGAAGATAACACACCTAAACCAAAGATAAAAAATTGAAACCAAATATAACACAATGAAACCAAACATAACATACTGAAGTTCGATAGACCAAAGAATGACATACAGAAGAATGATAGACCAAAGTTTGACAAACCTAAACTGAAGTTTTATATACTGAAACCAACGTTCGACAGACTAAAGTCGACACACCGATGTTCGAACAAACTGAAGTTGACACACCGAAGTTTGACAGACCGAAGTCGACACACTGAATTAATATAGACAAAAGTCGACACACAAAAGATAACACACCAAAGATGACATAATAATGTTATCAAACTGAAGACAACTAACTGAAGATTACTCACCGATTGATATAAATTATTGCTTCCATTTAATTAATTCAAATTTATTTCTAACAGTCATATGTATAAAAATTGATGATTCTGAAATTATTTAATGTTGTCTATTAGAGTATTTGTAGAAAAGTACGAGGTACATGCATGTACGAAGATCGTTATGTCTAGAGGATTGTGGAGTATAAAAGGACCGAATTTTTTACGATAATGAGACGGTGATGATAGAAGTAGTACATGCTGAGACGCACACTATGCTAATACCAAAATATAATAAGAACTAAGCGCATGAGATTAGAGGAATACTGTGACAAACTAACTTCTCCACAGAGGCTCAATATACATCGAGACATCAAAGAGTTGATCATTTTCACTCCTTGAAGCTAGATTATAAAAAATGTGATACTCTGTTATGAAGAAAACTTCCAGAAGAAGACACAAATGCAATTTTCTCAACATTCTTTGAGTCTAGAGCCTCACTTCACAACACACAGAGAATTATTAAATCTATTCTCATACTTAACTATAATGTGTTGTATATTTTCTATTTGAGTAGTGTGAATATTTATTTGTATAACACACACTGTCTCCTGAGCATAACAGGAGGATATAAAACAATCCTCATACTCAATGACTTATTTCTTTTGTTTCCCACGATTAGCTATGGTAAAGGTCAAGTGTGACATGGACAGTCTGGTGTACTGTTGTAAACCCTGATCCATGGTGTGGATAAGAAGATTATTTATATAATATTCATGGTGTCTGGTGATCACTAAGTGGAGAGGATTATGTCTCTGCTTGAGACTGAACCTCTTGTTTACATTGTTGTTCTAATATTCGATTACTCTTTTCTGTTTTATCAACTGCTTATATTTTCTAATACATAAAAGTGTTTTTTATTACACTTTGATAGTAAGTTTGGGTTAGTTTGTGTATTTTTTTTGCATCAGTAGACTTGTTCCAAAAGTTGAATTAGTGTTCCACACTAATTTATCTGAGGACTAATAACCCTTTGAGAAACCTATTGACGAATTGATCATTTAAATTTCTACTAACGTAATTAAATTGGCCATTTTTAAAATTGTGTGTTTTCTTAACTATAAAGTTTTTAACAAAATTTTTTATTGGAACTCAATTCACCCCTCTCTTGAGTATCCACTCCGACCAACATTTGGTATCAGAGGGTTATTTATTTTCATGTTTTCGAATTATTTTCAAAAATGATTTTAGTTGTATATTAAAGATCTTAAATTTTTGGTCATATCTACATTTTTCAGTTCATTAAATTCTATGTAGCTATGGAAACTAGAGTTGAGGGTGCTGTTACAAACAGTCCAGCTTTCATTAATGGTAATAACCATGCACAATGGAAATTAAAAATAAAAATATATCTAGAGAGTATGGGACCTAAAATATGGGACACAATTGAAGAGAAACATATATTGTCTGCAACTGCTAGGGATACGTGGTCTTAGTTGACCAAAGCTACATATAACAATAACTGTAAATCAATGAATTACCTGTACTGTTCTCTAGGTGATGATGAATTCAATAGAATATCTGCTTGTAAAACTGTATATGAAATTTGGGATACATTAGCAGTTTCTCATGAGGGAACAACTAAGGTTAATGAAATGAGACTAAATACATACACTATTAAATCTGATTATTTTAAAATGAAGACTGATGAACCTATCTATGAAATGCATCACAGGTTCATGAAAATATTGAACACTATGAGTCTTCTTAGAAAACCGGTGGACAACAAGGACCAGATCATGAGACTCCTTCGATGCCTGCCTGACAGATAGAGGGGAACCTCTATTTCCATTCGAGAATCATGTGATATAAGCAAGCTTCTAGTGAAGGGACCAATTTGAAAACTAATGATGTAGGATGAAGAACTTAAGGCAAATCAAGAAGCAGATGAGGAACCAAGGAAGAAATCAGTAGCATTCAATACTACAACCTCAAAGAGAAAAAACAAAGAAAAATATCAATTTCTTGCAGACAGTTCCATTAGTGAAGAGTCAGATTCAAACAATGATGATGAGATGGATCATCTTTCTTGAAGGTTAAAAAAGAATTACCAAAAAAATAAATTCATTAAGAAGAAAAAATACATGGGAAAGTATGATAGTAAAGGAAAACGGAGGAAATACAGTAAATGGAATGACAAATCTAATGAAATAATCTACTATGAGTGAAAATGAAAATTTCATGAGAAGGTAGACTGTCCTAAGCTGAAATTCAAGAAGAAATATGAAGACAAGGGAAAAGAATATAAAAAGGCTATTAAATCTACCTAGAGTGCTTCATAAGATATCTCCAGTAGATCTGATGCTTCTGAAAGTGAATATAACAATCATTCCAACATATCTTTCATGACAGAAACATCTGAGGTAACACTTAACTCCCCTATACATAATGCCTATTTTTCTGGTAATAAGAGTGAGTCACACAATGATGAAGATATGACTAATGATGAACGATTTGAATATTGTGAAATTCTTGAGGATACCTTTACTGAACACAGGGACAAGTATAAATCATTAAAGATACAGTACGCTTTTAATAAAAATTATATGTCAAGTCTATATATTGAGAAAGAAAAATGAGCTCAACTATTAAAAGAAAATACCAAACTCAAATTATCAAATGAAAAATTAATGAAATATCTTGAAAACATTACTGTGGGTAGAGATACCCTGACTCAGTTTCTAGGACAATAGATTGCCCCAAAATATACAAATGGTCTAGGATATCAGTCGGGACAGGGAAGGATCATTAAAAATAAATTTATTCCAAAATCTGGACAATTCACTACTAGTTCATGTTCTGGACTATTACATGAAAAAAAATTCTCTAATGGACCAAAAAAGTGTTTATGTCTCAAAATATATATACTGATTATAAGAAATCTATGAGACAAATATGGGTTCCCAAAATGTTACTTTCTAACCTTTAAGGACCCAAGAATGTATGGGTACCAAATTTACCCCGTGTCTAATCTGTTTTACAGGGATGTTGTGTAAAGTGTACCTGTAAGACTCTGTGGTACTTGGACAGGGGATGTTCAAGACATATGACAAAAGACTATTCATGCTTTAGGGTCCTAATCAAAGTTGATGTTGGTCAAGTAACTTTTGGTGGCAATGCGAAGGAAAAAATCGTCGGGTTAGGCCTAATCTGTAACCCCAATATAATATTAATTTCCAAAGTAGTTTTTATTGATGGATTAATGTACAATTTACACAGTATCTCTCAGTTTTGTGATGATGGATTCAGTTTCAAATTTTAAAATGATGCATGTAATGTTTTTAATTACAAAAATGATTTAATATTTACTTCTCTCAGAAATGGAAATGTGTATGTTATTAAATTAAATTTTTTAGATAACAAAAATGTTTCTTGCTTAAATGATTTTCATAAGGAATCATGGTTGTGGCATAGATGGCTAGGACACTACAATGTGCACTCTCTTATGAAACTGACCAGGAAAGGATTAGTTAGAGACTTACCTAAACTGCAATTCCCACTAAACAAACTGTGAAATACTTGTCAAAAGGGAAAGAAACACAAAGTTTATTTCAAACCAAAGAAAAAAGTTTCTACTTCTCAACCGCTTAAGTTGGTTTACATGTATTTGTTTCGACCATAAAGAGTTTCATGTTTAAATGGGAAGCACTATGTTTATGTTATTTTAGATGATTTTTCTAGGTATACTTGGGAATACTTTCTAGCTCAAAAAAGTAAATCTTGTTCTTATTTTTTCAAATACTACAAGTCTGTGGAAAACCATAGTGGACATAGAATTAAGACCTTGAGAAGTGATCATGGCCGTGAGTTTGAAAATCAAGAGTTTGAATCCAATTGCTCACATAATGGCTATAGTAACAATTTCTTTGCTCCTAGAACTACTCAACAAAATGGAGTCGTTGAAAGAAGAAATAGGACCGTTCAAGAAATAGCTAGGAATATTCTTAGTGGATACAATTTACCTATTTATTTTTGGGCTGAAGGTATAAATATAGCTTGTTATACCATTAATAGTGTATTGATTAGACCTATTCTTAAGAATACCCCTTATGAACTTTAGAATAATAAGAAGCCTATGGTTCACTACTTCAGTGTTTTTGGTTGCAGAGTCTTTATCCATAACACTAAGTACAATCTTGAAAATTTTGCATCCAAGTGTGATAAAGGATTTTTACTTGGTTACTCTAAAACTAGTAAATCTTATAGAGTGTTCAATAATAAGACACAATGTTTTGAAGAGTAATTTCATGTCAAGTTTGATGAAACTAATCCACATGAACCCAAAACCACTCTTGAATATCTTGAGGAAGATATGTCAATTCTTAACCTTAATGATAATGATAGTGAATTCCCCATAAAAGTGACCATTTCTAGGAGACATCCAGAATCTACACCTGTTGAGTCTAAAAAAATAGACAATCATAAGGAGTCTAGTTAGAATCTTTCTAGAGGAATTAGAACTCTCAAGAATGATCCTTTATATGTCGTAGTAGGTGATTTATACTGAGGGCCACAAACTACTGCTTCTCTAAGACACCAGGTTGAACATCAAGCTTTTCTTTCATAGCTTGAACCCAAAAATATTAATGATGCTATCAATGATGAATTTTGGGTGAAGGATATGAAAAATAATTAAATAAAATTGAATGAAAAAAGTATGGGAACTAGTTTACAGACTTAAAGACACCTTGGCCATAGACAGTAAATGGGTTTTTAGAAAAACAGTTGATGATTTTGGAAATATAGTTAAGAATAAAGATAAATTAGTTGCACAAGGTTATATTCAAGAGGAAGGAATAAACTATAATGAGACCTTTGCACATGTAGCTAGGTTAGAGGCCATTAGGATACTACTTGCGTATTCTGTTCATCTGAATTTCAAACATTATCAAATTGATGTAAAAAGTGCTCTTCTAAATTGGTATATAGTTGAGGATGTATTTGTTGAACAACCCCAAGTCTTTACAAATATCTATTTTTTAAATCATGTTTTTAAACATTCTAATGCTTTATATGGTATAATGAATGTTCCAAGAGCTTGGTATGATAGACTTATTTCCTTTCTTATTTCGAAATGTTTTACTAAAGGAATAACAGATCTGACATTGTTTATTAAATGGATTTCCAAATATGTTTTGATAGTATAAATTTATGTAAATGATATAATTTTTTGATCTTCTAAAAACTATTTATGTACTGATTTTTCAAAAATAATACAATGTGAATTTGAAATGAGTTTAATGGGTAAACTTAAATTTTTCCTTGGATTTATGATTTTTCAAAATAAAGATGGTATTATTTTAAATAAAAGTATATATACAAAATATATTTTAAAATGTTTTGGATTGGATGGTAGTAAAGGTAGTGATACACCTATGAGTACCACTTGTATGGTGGATGCTGATGAAGCTAGAGAATCAGTGGATCAAACCAACTACAGAGGCATGATTAGGATTCTGCTCTACCTTAGTGCTATCAGACCTGATGTTAAGATCAGTGTATACATGTGGGCTCACATTCAATGTAATCTAGAAGAATCCCATTTAAATGTTGTTAAAAGGATTTTAAAATATCTCAAATATACACCCAATATAGGATTATTTTATCCAAGAGGACAACCATTTGATTTAATAAGCTATTCGGATGCTAATATTGCTGGTTGTAAGCTAGATGGAAAAAATCACCTCTAGGACATATCACATGTTAGGCAAGTCACTAGTATCATGGTTCAGTAAAAAAACAAAATTATGTTGCATTATCAACTTCCGAAATAGAATACATTGCTCCTTATAGTTGATGTGCGCAAATTTTGTGGATGAAACACACTTTACTAGACTATGGATATCAATTCAAACATGTCTCCATTAACTGTGACAACACAAGGGATATTAACATTTCTAAAAATCCAATATCTCATTCTAGAACAATGCACATTGATGTAAGACATCACTTTTTGAGAGATCATTATCAAAAAGGTGATATAACTATTGAGTTTATTGGAACTGAACATCATCTTGTTGATATATTCACTAAACCCTTAAATTATGAAAGAATGAATTGTATCAGACATGTACTAGGAATGACAAATTTGTGAAACTGATTTTTAATAAACTGGTCATTATAAAACCGATCTTTTTGAAACCGATCATTATAAAACCGATCTTTATGAAACTGATCTATATGAAACTGATATTTATGAAACCAATCTTTATGAAACCGATCTTTGTAAAACCGATCGTTATGAAACTTATCTTTATGAAACCGACTTTTGTGAAACCGATCATTATGAAACCGATTTTTGTGAAACAGATCTTTATAAAACCGATTTTCGTTAAACCGATCTTCTAAAAACCGATTCATTGACACTCATATATTTAAGAGATATTGTGTAAATTACTTCTACTTTAATTGAAACGACACTGTTTTATCTCCTTCACCTTTCTGCGTTTAAATTTTATGTTTTATAATTTACAGTCCCTAAAATATATATAAATTCCAATATATCCTGACCTTTCTCCTTCTCCATTGTCGTAAAGCCTCATAAATTTAGTCACTATCTCTCTCGACTCTCGACCTCTCAACATAGTTAGAATCTTCATCTTATCCATGACTAGGAATAAGCGTTCAATGGAAGAACCTCGAAAATATCCTCACGTTAAGCTTCATAAAAGTGAGTGTAGTGGGACTTGAAAACCAAGCTTAGAAAGTCGGGTTGTTATGGCTAAAAAGGTTTTGTCAGCTGAGTGGATTCGGTCAAGAAAATCTTTTCTGCTAATGGTACTAGAATCTCTAGGATGGCTCAATTGGTTTACCAACAATGAAAGTCCCTATAATCCCCATTTAGTGTATGAGTTCTATCAGTATTTGATTATAACACTAAATGAAGTTGGGGCTGCAAAGATGAAGTCTATAGTAAAGGGAATGGAAGAGGTTTTCTCTTCGAAGGAATGAGCTGAATGCATAGAGGTACCACGTGAAGGTGTCTATGCTGACTTTACTGGTAATATTCCACCTTCATCAAATATTTTTTTATATGAAGATGCTCTGAAGGAGCTTACTGGAAATGAAGAATCCAAGAGAACTCTTGAAAATGAATTTGAAGGAGAAGTGTGATTTCTTTTTATGTTTGCAAAGCGTCCAATATTCCCTAGGAAAGAGATTTCACTATTGTGAAATATTAGGATATTTTCATGATTTTTTTGTTGAAACATGGAATAATGGTGAATCTGTGCAGATATCTTATGGTACATATTTCTAAGTTGATTAATCCATCTAAAAAGGAAACCTGTTTATACTATCCGAGAATTATTTCTACCATTTTGAAGAAATTAGATTGTGTGGAAGATGGATATGAAATGATAACTTCTTTTATTGGTTTCTATCTTCAAAAAGACATTTGTAAAAGGATAAAAATATCTTGGAACCCATGGAATAGATTTTGGGTAGGAGATTAATAAAGGTTCTGTGAGGAATTCAATCTGGTTGACTGTCCTTCTAGACCAATGGACCTACTGTATCCAAGTCTCAAACCTATAGAAGTTCCATTATATTCTGATGAGGAAGCCGAGGTTGTAGTTCATTGGGAACAAGGATCGCCTTTTGATGATAGGAGTGATCCTGATATCACTGAAAGTCCCAAGAATATGAATTTTTGACCTTTTAGTCCACCTTTGGAACTGCCTTTAAGAGAAACTATTCTAGGTGTTGACAGAGGGTAAGAAACTGAAGTTACTGGAGTTGAAGGTTATGTTATCAAATCATATGAGGAATCTAATGATGATGAGGATGAGGATGGGGATGATGATGATGATAATGATGATGTTGATGGTGATGGTGATAATGGTGATGATGTAGGAAGTGTTTAGCATGTGAGTGACTCTCTAAAGGTGGGACAACAAGTGGATGACAGATCTAGTGAGGAATCTGTTCATGGACCTGGTGATGCAGTAGAGCCTCCTGATCTACAGGCTGATGATCATAGAGATTATGGACATGAGGACTGACCACTCCATCCCATTTCTAAAAAACAAGAGGTCATTCAAGAATTTAATAATATTATGATTTCCCACAAAGGGGAAGAGGATGTAGTTCCATTGCCTCAAAATGAGGAAGTACATTGGGAAGTTAAAATAGCTAGAGCTCAGATAGAACCTGATGTTCTGTTGATTCCTGTCCCCAGACAAGGTATTATGGCCAAGGACCAGGATGATGAAATTAGTGATATTGATGTTATTCCTGAGCCTCAATGAAGAAGGCTAAGAATTGATACCATTGAGCTAAGAGATTGGAACTGTACTAGAGAGTGGGATAGTAATCCAAGATATATTTTTTTGGTTTATAATATGACTCAGATGAGGACATGGTACCTCCTCCTCCTATTCCTCAATTTCAAGCTGAACTAGATCCTACTACTCCTTTTCCAACAATTTCACCTCCATCAGTAGACCCAGTTTCTTAGTAATTTCCTAGTGAATATGTCACTAAGGCTGATTCGAAAATGAATAAGAATGAGATATGTGAGTGTGTTATAGCTACAATGGGTTCCAGAAATGAATACTCTACCTTAATAAGTATCTCAGATTCTGATGCAGTAAAAATTTCGAGAAATGTGATTCAGGAGATTCAAGAGAATCTTATTACTACAACAAAAACTATTATTAAACACAACACATTGTCAAGAGAAGTATTATGAAAGTTGAGCAATGGGCTGAATTCCTCAACCTCTAACTTTAAGACCTCCTTTATTGGTGTTATGGATCTTCTTAGGAACATGGTTACTCATCTACTCAGTGTTGATTTGAAAAAGTTGAAATAAGGGCATGGAAAAATGTTCATTGGCCCATCTAGTTCGAGGAGTGGAAGAAGTGATGATGCTGATTTAGAGTCTCTCAAGGCTGTGATGAGAGAGGAGATTTAGGAACTTCATATTTTTTCAGATAAGGAATCCCATTAAAGGTACATCAGAATATAGAACTTGTGTACAATAGGGTTAGACATTGCACCAATGAAGCCTCTTCATCTCTGAAGGAAATTAGAGGAAAGGTTGATAAGTATTTCACTAAGATATATAACAAGAATGACCTCATCAACAGTTTCAAATTTCAAGTATAAAATCTTTGAATTCCCCCAGTTGTAGAATCTTTCAAAAAGCATGTTCTCCATCTGAAAGAGTTTACACCTTTACAGAGCAAGTTTATGGAGAATAAGGATGACTTTGGGAAGGAAATTCAATATAGAGGAGAAGTCATTAATGACGTCTAAACCTTCTCAAACCATATTTTCTTGTTCAGACTGACGCTATTATGGTCCCTCAAGCTGCTAAAATTGGTACTGCCTCTCGGCCTCCTGCTCCAATGACTGTATCTCAAGCTCTTATATAGATTCGACTTGTCATTGCTGAGCAGTCTCCAAGTCAAGTGCTGTCAGAGAGAAAGCCTACCCCTGCAGCTACTGTTCCTATAGGTGTTGCTCTACCTGGTGTTGTAATCAGATCAGCTCTATCCGCTTCCACTACAGAACTTTCTCCTTCCCCATTGGATACATCATACAAAGGAAAAGATCCTATTCATCTAAAACCTTAATGATGGATTGTTTCTTTTTGATAGGGATTTGTTTTTTTTGTTTGTCTTTTACTATTATTATTTTGAAAGAAAATTATTGTGGTATCTTTCTGTTATCCTATTTTTCCTTTCAGATTTTCTCTTTTTGTTAATTCCAAAAGGCGGAGAAAGTCAAAATGGCATATGAGAAAGCGGGAGAATGTAAGGAAGATGAGAAAACAATGGTGGCATATACTCTTCTTATTCCATCTAGTGAGGGGGTGATATGTTTTAAATAAATTCTAGAAATTTCAAACTTTAGTTATATTGGACAAATTTATTCATCCATGTTTATTCTTTATATTTTCATATATTCCATAATTTGTGATTATCAAAAAGGGGGAGATTGTTGGACCCTCCATGACATTATAGTTTCCATAATCACAAATTACATCAATATATATATTATACTCTTTTAATAAATTTTAATATCTCTATGTTAATCAATTATTCCATACAACAAAATATACTTTAATAAGTCAATTGCTTATAATTACTGAATCAATATGTTTACAAATGTATTTTTACATATACATTGATTAACTATTCATCTTGTAATGGAATATGCAAATAGTCTCTTCAGAATCCTTCTTGGATTCCCTATGATCGAAGTTCGACTCACCGAAGTCGACACACTGAAACCGAAGTTGACACACCGAAACTGAAGATAAAACTCCGAAACCGAAGATAACACACCGAAACTGAAGATAACACATTGAAACAGATGTTAACAGAATGATGTTCGACAGACAGAAGAATGATAGACCGAAGAATCATAGACTTAAGAATGACAGTCCAAAGAATGACAGACCGAAGTTTGATAGACCGACACAGATGTTTGACAGATCGAAACTGAAGTTCGACCAATCGATGTCTACACAGTGATGTTCGAAAAACCGAAGTCGAAAAACTGATGTTCGACAGACCGAAGTCCACCCACCAAAGTATGACAGACCGAATTCGACACGCCAAAGAAAACACACAAAAGATAAAAGATAGATTTTATCAAACCGAAGACAACAGACTGAAGATTACTCATCAATTGATATAAATAATTGTTTCCATTTCATTAATTCAAATTTATTTCTAAGGGTAATAAGTAGTCAAATTAATGATTCCAAAATTATTTAATGTTTTTTGTAGGAGCATCTGTAGAAAATTACGAGGTGTATCCACTTGCGAAGATCGTTATGTCTAGAGGATCGTTGAGTATAAAAGGAACTCATTTTTTACGATAAAGAGACGAAGACGATAGTAGCAGTGTACACTGAGACACAGACTGTGCTAATACCGAAAGAGAAGAAGAATTAAGTACATGATATTACAAGAATACTATGACAAGTTAACTTCACAACAAAGGCTCAATATACATCGAGACATCAACGTGCTGAACCTTTTCACTCCTCAAAGATGGATTACAGAAACTGTGATACTCTGATCTGAAGAAAACTTCCAGAAGAAGACTCAAAAACCATGTTATCAACATTATTTGAGTATGGAGCCTTACTTCACAATACATGAAGAATTTATAACTCTATTCACATCCTTAACTCTTTTGTGCTTTATATTTTCTATTTCAGTCATTTGAATATTTATTTGTATAACACACAGTGTCTCCTGAGAATAACTGGAGGATATCAAACTATCCTTGTAGTCAATCACATATTTCTTTTGTTTCCCACTAATAACTATGGTAGAGGTCAAGTGTGACATGGACATCCTGGTGTGCTATTGTAAACCCCAATCTAGGGTGTGGATAACAAGTTTATTTATATAAATTGCTTTCTGGAAGGTGATCACAATGTAGAGAGGATTAAGTATCTGCATGATACAGAACCTCTTATTTACATTGTTTTGATAATATTAAATTACTCTATTGTGTTTTATCCGCTTCTTATATTTTCTAAAACATAAAACTATTTTTTCTTACACTTTGATAGTTAGTTTTGGTAAGTGTGTGTATTTATTTACTTTAGTTGACTTGTTTCAAAAGTGGAATTAGTGTTCTACACTTATTTATCTGAGGACTAATCAGCATTTGAGAAAACTGTTTACCAATTAAAAAATTTCATTTATATTCCCTTAATTAACATGGCCATTTTTAAAATTGGGGGTTTACTTTAACTATAATGTTTTTTACAGAAATTTTAATTTGGAACTCAATTGACCCCCCTCTGGTACTCCCCAGTAGTACTGAAATGCATTGGGTCATGTTTAATTTCATGATAAATCATGTTGGGGAAAAGTGTAAACCTATATTATTTATGGTATATTTTTATTCCACGATTTCTTGTTGGTTTCATCCTTGGCCTATTTTTTGGATATGGAATTTTAGGTTGATTCCTCATTTCATGTGATTCATTTATAATTATCATTATATATTATTCCACATTTTTTTGTTTATGTTTCCTACTCTTTTTGTGCCCCTTTAAAATACCTATTTTCTAAAATGTATCTCCATTTTACATGTTTATTCCCTTACATGGGTTTATAGATCACCTCCTTTTATGTCTCTCCCCAGGTTGTCCAAATCATTTTTGAAATCCATGGATTTTTAGAATAATGTTATTGAAGTATGTAATTAAGTTGTTATATCCCATGTTGAAGATGTTATGTCACGTTACATATTCGAAAAAAAACTATACATCTCAATTTTTGGGTAGTATTAATGGTATATTAATATAATAAATCATGTATTAATGTGAAATAATTTTTTGGGTTGTTAAAATATATAAGTGAATTATCTACAAATTTTAAGGACCTACATATAAGAACATAACAAATTATTTTATATCACGTGGAAAGGAAATTGGGTTGACATTTTAACATCAAATGGTATGGATGATATTATATATGTTTTAACATCATATATCTTGAACGATTCTGTTTGGTAGTTAAATATCGTATGTCTGAATATATGTGTCCTATACTTCAACATCATGTTGCTTGGATATTCCAAATGTAATTTAACATCTTTCAGGGAGGAAGAAGAATATATAGATTAATGTCTTCCATATTTTAATATGCTTCATGTAGTTAAATGTCATATGACATGGGAATTAAATGAAAATTTTAATTTTTAATGGTGAGGATGAGATTATATGAAGCTTAATGTCCTTAAACATATATTAGGGTGCTATTTATTTTATGTCCTTAAAACCCAAACATATTTTCAAATAGTTTAGCGTCATTTTACAAGGGTGTTTAACATGTATTAAAACATATTAATATGAGGGGAAATCATAGGTATTTTTTAAAAAATTTGTTGCTTTAAAAAAGGTTTTATTTAGTTTAATGACATACAACCCATCCCAAATATCATATATCTTAATATCATGTCACGAATAAGTTACGATCTATTGCGGGGAAGGAAAAATTACAATTTATAGAATTTACCTTGGTGGGTGGTGTGATGTGCTCCCCTCCATGTAGATCGATGAGTATGAAAAATTAGATTAATATTTTTGTATAATTAAAGGGGCCATCGACTTTTTCTCACGAATAAATGTATTCATTATAGGTATCATTTTTGTTATTATGGGAAAAATGTCACTGAAGACTAAATAACATAGATAATCCTTCATATTGAAATTTTATCTCACAGTTATGATAGAACTCAGGGATATTCATCTATTGGGTCATGTTATAATTGAAGGATATAAATTTTGATATATAAAATAGGGTTCTTTTATTGTCAACTACTCATAGTTGAATATCTGGAATGATGGTTGAGAAATAACCTTTTGTAGCACTAAATATTATTTATATACTAGGGACTATACAATCTCTTAGGTGGATGTCTGAGTCATTTTTTTATATTTCAAAAAAGGGGTTAAAGATCATGTCAATATCACACTCAGAATTATAGTATAGAATCATCTATAGAATTTTTTAGAGGGTCTTTTTAAACTTCTCAGTCTACATATTACTGTATGCCTAATAACATGAAATATGGGTGGATGGGTTTCTGGGATTTTAATACTACTTCTTCAATTCAGTATCAATGATGTCTATTCCATATCCATGAGTATATTCGGTGAGATCCCAAAATATATTGATGTTATAATAATTAAAAATCTAGATCAATGATTGGGTAATGATCTAATTTATGTTGTTGGATTCAAACCAACAGAAGAACAAGTAAGTGGTTGTAAGGATGCAACTTCACTAGAAGGATATAAATGTGGATAAGGGATAATTACATTATTCCACATAGAAAATGGTTGATATTAAAAGAATTGATGGAAATAAATACTTAATGGTTTTTTCTGACTGAATTAGTCTTGAATGTATGATACATCCTGCTAAATTCCACACACACACACACATATGATTTATGGCATGCCATAAGTAGCCCAACATTTGTATCTGACAAGAGTGGGTCAATCATGGATGAAAAAATATTCATAACCAGATTTGGATCTCCTACATATTCAATGAAATATCATTTAATTGGATGTAATAATTAATTCTAAATTAAATTCTACACTTATTTATGACCTTCACTATGTTAGGGAAATCATAAATTTCAAAATTCATCACATGTCGAATTTCTCACACTCAACAAGACCATATGAGAGAGTTTATTTTCAGAAATATTAAGTAAAGTGATTTATCATCATTTGAACTTCCATTAACATATGTAATGTTGAAATATTTATATGGAAATTTACCATAGAAATTTAATTCACATTTATGTTCTCATCGATATAAATGGAAGGGGTCATTACCTTCTGTTATGACACATTAATGAAAATTTCATCCTATCCCAGTTAATAGAGGGAAAAATATTTTTTTATGATATATTATCAATCATTCTAGGATCATGGTACATGTGTTATATTAATAAAATTGTATTATTAGTCCATCAAATCGCATTTTTTCAAGCATATATAAAAGTTACTAATTCTGTGACAAAATAATTAGAATTCATTTTCATGAAAAATAACCCAGTTTCACCCAATCGTATGTAAATAAATGACTCTAATCTTGTAGTATGAACAAATATTTGGTATATATTCATTTTAATCATGATTATTACATTAAAATAAAATTAAATAGAGAAATGAGTATGTAACACTCTTAATAATATGCCTATTGATCATAGGGTTATTGATCCTTTCCTCCAATTTCCTGAATGCCTTCATTTTTTATTGATTTTTGATAATACACATTTCAAGGGATGAGGTGGAACCCTTACAAGGCCTGTAGGAATAAGTATTACATGGACCGTAGGCCTTAGATGAATTCATTTCCCCTAGGCTTCAAAAATTACATACAACCTCGTCTAACTACGTAGAAATACTCCTCCCCAATATCTTCATCGTGAAATCAGCTCCCCACCTTCACATGGTTGTTCATATAGGCATTCCTATGAATGCAAAGGCTTCTCTTGATGGTAGGTGTCATACCCTCTCATTCTTGCAATCTATTTAGCTTCTACTGTGGTGAAAGCTTCTAGATCATCCTCTTTCTAGAGCTTGTTCCTTATAGGTTTCCCGGTCTGTATCTTCACTTAAGGTGGCCCAAAGTCCTTGAGGTGTCCCGAAGTGTTTACTGACCCGATGGCCTTGAATGACTTGTGAACCAAATTAGTGGCCCAAATTCCCAAATAGGGGAATAGTCCTAGCTGCTACAGTGCAACATAGTACCTACTGTAGTTCCCGCTACATTACCTACTAAAGTACTATTATAGTAACCCAAAAATATGACTCTACTTGGATTTGATCTCGGCCGGGTGGATACACATAATGAGTCCTCACCAATTGGGATGAGGATCATGTGCATTGTTTATCCTTTACAAAATAAGACTATATAAATAAATGGAGGATTTTATTTTCCAACAAGGTTTCACTTCATAATCATAAAGCATAACCACATTGTGAATAATACATCAAAGGGAAACTCCATAGAGTTTTCTTATATGAATTGAAAATTTTATAATTTTCCTTTTAAATACCATTGGGAAATGAATATACCTTTGAAATATTATGGAATATTCACACATTGTTCTAATTTCTAATTGAACAATGGATTATTGAGGATTAACATCAATATATCATCACAATAAAAAATTTGAAAACAAAAATTTTATAGACGGTGTTCAATCTTATCATTAATGATGACCATCTTGATAAAGTTATTCATAGTGGGAGAATATTTGGGGTCACTATTGAGTAATATGAAATAAAGATAATATATAATATTCTCTTTAACATCTTTGTTCCATTTATCCTTGGGGGAACTCTAGGATCATTCGAGAGTGGTCACATAACATATTAAAGGATTACCAGGCATGGGTGTCATCACAATTAAAGGAAGTAATGTATAATAAATTCTATTATCAAATGTGAAATTACATTCCTCATCTCAATGAAACAATACTCCCCTCATCATTATTATTGATAAGGACATATATTTTCCATCCATATTGGTGAAAAATAATCATATATAAACCAAGTGTTATTTGAGTCAATAATGTTTTTGGATATTGCATATAGGGTACATTCTTGTGAGACATTGATCATAACTATGATGAAAAATATGACTATTTACAATAAAATGATGTTGAGATACCTCCTAGAGGAATAAATGAATACACATTATGATGGTATTATTCATTATGTGATGATCATATAAAATTTCTATTTTTTTATCATTATTATTGATGAATCCATACATTAAGTGGGATTTGGAAACCAATTATTCCAAAAAAACATTACTATTCAAATGATTGATTTGAAGATATGATAATTGGGTTTTTTATAAGGAACAAAGAGAATCATTAAAATAAAGTGAATCAATATATAGTGTAAATCCTCCTAGACTTCTAAAAATTTGCTCATCTCTTTATCTTTTTATTACTCATGCGTATTTTTGAATCTATTAAAACTTTCAAGTATAGAGAGTTCATTGAAGGCATAGGTACCATCAATCTGCAACATCATGATGTGATTATGGGGTATTTTATTTCTAGAAAATCTAATTGAATTTCCAAAATTTTATATATAATCTATTTTATTTATTCTACATCATATATGAGTTAATATTGGCCCGCTAAGTTGTGTAGTGAACATCCTTTAGGATGTGGTATTTGATAATATGATCAACATCATCCATGAACAAAGCACCATGGATGAGATATATTTTATTTAGTGACTACATAAGGCTAGGTTTGAAAAGAAAAATACATAGATATTTCATTAAAACCATGGGGTCAAAGCCATAAAATTTCATTATTATCCAAAACCGATACATATTGGTTTTATTGAAGGAATAGAATTTATCAGTGCTACTCATCAAGGGAAATGACAATACTAATGAGTTTTACCCTTATATATTCCATACTAATAAGGATAAATTAAATCATTTTATTAGTGATATTGGGGATCCCCACTTTTAATAATGGAGGAACATCCACCAAATCATCATCATCAAAAGAAAATGTCTTGATAGTGGATAAAATTTCTATGGGGAACGATTTTATTGAGTCCTACCAAATTATTATGTCAAATAAAACTCCTGATAGGTGATTTATGGCCGCTATGGATATTAGAAGCATAGAAATTGAGAAAATAATAAAATAACATATGTCTTTTATTGTTGGAATCTAACTTTATTATTAAAACAATAATTATTAGTTAGATTAAAATGGGTTAAACTTGTCGTATGAAGATATGATTGGGTTTTCAGTTGATAAAAAATGTATGAACCTTCTATAATTCAATGGGATTTGGATTATTGAATGTTCGGGAAACATTACATTTATAAGAGTGAAAATTAATTTTATAGAAATAAATTCTTCATGGAAATGATCAAATTTTTCCCATGCTCATGAGTAGTAGATTCTTGAAATTGAATTAGAAAAGGGAAATAGTTTTATAGTCCCATGAAGGGATACTCTATAGTGGCATTGTGTTCATTAGGATCATTTATATATTCTTTTTTATTAACATGGGGATTCATCCATTCCCACTCATTCTACCCAATATCTAGGTATCGGTCTTCATAGTAGTCAAATAGTTAGATTCCCAATGATTTATTCTTACATTTTTATTCTTATTGATTTTAACTTATAATTTAAATAAAAATGGGACCTCCAAGTGGAGTACGTTTTTGGGATTTCCACATATTCCTTAATTATAATAACCTTGAATATGAGATATTAATTTGGTATTTGATAACATGTCTTGAAAATGGTTCTTATACCAAATCATTTCATGAAGTCTCTTCTCACTAATTTCATATATCAATTTTCTTAGATTTTATTGCGTCAGTTCACCCTCAGTACTTCCCATTATGTGGATATTATACGTAGCGGTGACATTGATCCAAGACTCTGTGTCCACTAATAATCAATTGGTATTTTTGGTATTAGTTTTTAATTTTGGCAATATCGGAATTATGTGCCCCAAAATGATGTAACCTCATCCTACTTCGATAAGAACATAATGGCCATCCAATCCATATTTTTTAATTCCACTAAATTGAATGATTCAGAGTTTAATAATTCACTATAAAAATAAATAAGCCTGTGGTGGACCCTCAATGAGGGCCTCACTAAGCACCACTTATAGATAGATCACACCATGGATTTACAGGCATGGTGGAATTTTGAATAATCTCTTCAGAATGTAATACTTCTTCGATACTATAATATTTCTCATCCCATGGTTCATTCATTATAATGAAGCGTGATAGGATCATCTGAATTTGGTGATGGTGAATGACAGATGCCTTCTATATTCTATTTATAGTTATATTAATGAGGTTTAGAGTTTTTGGATGGTTATGGAATATCCCTTAATGGTTGGGCATGTTCCATAAGTCCACCCAACCTCATAGACAATCGAGGGACCACATTATATAATCCATTTTAGGGTTTTCCCTTATAATACCAAAAAATGATATATATTTTATATTAGTTACATGGAACATATTTTCATGGATTTCACCTCGGGAATTATTAATTCTATAATGTTTTTCTCATTAAATGGATAGAATTGATTATAATTTCTTGAAAGATCCAACTGGTGTTCATCACTACTAAAATGTAAACTACAGTTAACAAAATTTATATAATTTAGATAAACATATTTTAGTTCATAATTCAAGGAGTCCTCTAATACTAGATAGATAAAGGGAGATACATCCAATGTATTGGTCATAACTTCCATGGGGATATAAACCATTTTATGTAGTGAATATATATATATCCATTCTTGTAGTTTTTCCAGCATCATATCTTGATTGAAATAAGTTTTTTGGGAATTTAAGGCCACTAGTGTAGTAATCCAATCCATAATAGGTGATATTTTATTCATCCTTGACCATAAAACCCCAATAAATTAAATGAACAATCATCAGGGAACCCAATAATCAATCTTCTATAAACCTAGAATGAAGATCTATTTTCATCCACATAAATCATAGTAATTATTAGGTATGGTTCATAAATGTAATATATGTTCAGGGATCACCCAAATTTACTACTACAAGGACCTTATTGAGATAATACATTATTATTAAACAATCATTGTTGTTATATTAATTGAAATTTTTTTAATTGAAATATATTATACTAGTAATTTTGTTATCCTACTATGGATTCTTATCATCATACAACATGATGATTTTATTTTATAGAGAACTTTTGAAAAATCCATGGGTCTATTCATCTTTAAATGCATATACTGAATTCATTAGGTCATAAATGGGAATGCATGCATATTATAATTATAAATAACCCTAAAAAGCATTATTCTAAAGTTGTTACATCCCATGAGATTTATTCTATAAGGACAGTTGATACTCAATAGGTAAAATTTTCTTCGACTACATGACACTAGTTACTTCCTCTAACTTTGGATTATATGATAATATAGTAATATTTAAAGGTATAGTTTGTTTCTTGGTCAACTTCATGGAATGCTCAAGGAGTTGTGCTTGATCTGTGAATTTCAAGAATCTGTCGTGATATTTTAGGGCGTTGTTAATTGGAACCAAACCATTTTATAAATTCTATGTAAGCCATTAAATATATCTTTTAACATGAGGAGACTAGTATATGTGACATCATAAGTCCTAATAAACTTGAAAACATTCCAAATTAATTTTAATGGTGATGATGTTGGTGTAAAGACTTTGAATGAGAAAATGGTGTGAAAACATTTATATTATTTTTTCAATGATAATAATCATTAAAGGGAAAAAATTAAGTTTGATGATGTCCATTGATCGAATTCATTCCAAGTATTAGATTATAGTATCGTAATGATTATTTTGAAAATAATGAGGGATGATAATTAATGATGACTTCAAAACAAAATTCTATTCAGTTTTCTACTAGAATACCCAATGTTGTGTTACCTTAATGGGATTTAAGACTTAGAGAATTTTTTTATCATTTTATTAGAGCCCATTTATAAATAAATATTTATGAGGAAATAAATAATATAAGGAAAAAAGGTGTAGAAAAGAGGAAATATCTAAATTGAAGTTTGGAGAACCACTAGATGAAATAATTATTCATTGGGAATAATGAGGTGTTGTTAGTGGTTTATGGTGTGTCAGTTCCAGAATTGGCATTAGAAAGAATTGAAAATTTTATATGGAAAATAGTTAATTATATAGAGTTTAATTTTGTGAACATTAGACCATTATTAGAGTGTAATTTTCCATTTTCTGTTAAATACAATCTATATTAATTTGAATAACAATATGAGTTTTGGAGTAAACTACTTAGTAAGGGAATAAATTGACTTTCCAATTAAAAATTTCTAATAATATTACATCAAAATAGATAAAAATTATGTAAAAATTAAAATTTAACTATAATTGTAGAATTGTATAATTTATTATTTTAAAAAATTTCTATTTTGGTTTTTCAAAACATAGATAATCTAATTTGTAAAACTGGTTAACTTTTGAATATAAACTACTAGTAATAAACACCTTGCCTTCAAAAATTCAACTATCAGAGTATAGTTTCATTATTAAATTTATAATAGACATTGGTTTATATTTTTAAATAGTGAAATAAAAACAATATATCACACACCATAAATTAAATAACTATTTTATTGTTAAATGAACACTTAATCTCCTCCTCATTGAAATCAACAATTTTTAGGTAATTTATTATTAAATATACTTTTCCACAACATGATATGAATTTTAAAAATATATACTAAGACAATATAGGATAAAATATTAATCATCTATTTTTCATGGGATAAAAATGTTTCAAATAAAACACCACCTCTTCAACAAAAATATGATGGAATATAGAAGAAAATATGTGAATCATATTATCATGAAATCATCCGATCATTATGAGATACAATATTTACATATAAAAATACTATAAAAACAATGCAAAATAATATCTACATTATAAAAATAAAATAACAAGATATATAAAAAAATAGATTCAACTAAATCTAATCATCTTGTGATATTCAAAAGTCTTTAAAATGACATAATAAAATATTAATCTGAGTAATCAAAATTGGTATAGAAAAAAATAGTATCATTTATTTTTTTGAACAAGTATTACTTTTTCATAGTTTCATGAACATCTTTCTCTATTCATTATGTGAAGCACAAATAATTAATCATTCCCAAAAAACCACATAATTATTTTAAAATAACTCCATATAAAAGTAGCTATTGGAGAACATTCAATACAACATTATTTTCTCTCCCTTGTATATTAATTATCTAAAATATATATGGTGGAGATTTGAAATTGCGCCAATAGTTAGAATTACACAATTGTGTGTCTTTATATAAAACATGATTACATTTGATCACTGTTGGTTTTCATGGAATGTTAGCAAGGAAACATTTCATGTGCACTTTATCTCATTATGCATTTAGTCCATTTCTAAATTTGTTAGGTTCGTGACATCATGTGTTAGACTCTTTTCTTCATGCAGTATTGTGACTCAATCACATGATAACTTCATAACACTTCCTAGTCATTTTTTATATTAAATGTAGGTAAATATCAACATGATGTAGGTTTTTATTCTTACAGTTTACAAAAATATATATTCACATGCTTATTATAAGACTTATTTAAATTCATCTTACATGTAAAACCATTGGTTGATTGATTTTATGGTCAGTTGATTCTGAATGCATGGATTGTAAATGACATGTAAAAAAATTCTAATCTACAAAGGGATAAATTATTTTTTTCATACAACTAGTTAGAGAAGAACATGAAGTATTTTCCATGCAGTCACTTGGACAACATGGTTATTTTAAATTCATCACATTTTATTTTGAATACACATGTGGTTGGTTTTCATGGTTCGTTCTAAACTTCTCCATTAATAGATTTTTTTCTAAAAACCTATTAAAAAATTAAAAAAAATCATTTATAAATTTATAAAAAATTAATTTAGCATCATTAAAATATTATCATTCTCGTATAATCTAAAAATATTTCTTTTTTATTATCACATATAATGAAACATAAAATGAATTTAATTGAATACTAAAAATCAAATTTTAATATAATTTAACTGATTATTATTATATTTAGGTTCAAAAAAATAAAATAAATTCAAGTTTAAAATTACACACATTAGTCAGATTATAAAAAAGTTAACAAATTGTAGGTAAAATAAAAATATAAAATTTAATAAAAATAAAATGAAATAAAGACTTTTTTCAATTAAAATTGAAAAGGATACAACAAAATTAATTTCGTGTATTCCCCATCATGAAATCCTCTAAGAATCTGAATCTTGTACTACCCTCAAATCTAAATGATTGATATGATTCTTTCAATTTCATATATAAATAGTGGAATAATAGTTATTATGATGTGAAAAATGAGAATTAGTGTCACCAATTACTATGAAGCATGAAACATGGATCAGATTCTTATGTTCATATATATGATAAAACAAGAAACATGAATAATAGTATAGGAGGAATTGGTTGGAGATAAGGACATATGAAATATTTGAGAAGCTGAATAATATATATGGGAAGTTTAATGGTAGGAATACATCATCCCAGAAAAATAATTCATACAATAGATGAATGTTCTAAAACCTATAGAAAATAATCCATGTTTTTTATGAATTCTTCCAACATTGTGTACATAGCCTTTATCTTTTCAACACGAGACATATATTATTGGGTCAAAAGTGTCATCTTGTGATACAGAGTATGATTTTTTAACATACCCATTAAACCGAACATTTTGAAGATTCATATCAGGTGATAATCAATATGTTTCTTTGTTCTTTATCTATTATTCCTAGTTAGATTGAAATATTTTATGACCAAGGTTAATGATTCATTCGTATGTTTTTGGAAATCATCAAACATAGATTCTCTAGTCTTCTCTAAGTCATCAATATACAACCTTATTCTCATACTACAGGAGTTGTATAATAATCTATTTACCAAATACTATCTAAACATGATGAGAAGGTGGAGGCACCTGAACATAAGTGGGATCAAACATTGAATTCATGAATCCCATATATAGCTACAACACACTATCAAATAGATCTATTTAGAATTAAATTATAAATTCCTTCAAATTCATGACCTAATTGACTATTAGATTCATCTCAAGAAGTATGTTGGGTTAATTATGTGAAATAAACAATAAAATTTCTCTTCATGGATCGTCTTATTGAGTATTCCCCAATGTATTTCTAAATCAAACATATTAAATCCAAGAAAACACCCATTATATCTTATTTTAATACATTAAAACCATCTCTTATAATATAGAATTGATTAGGAATAGAATTATATAGATCATGATCCATATGAAAATCATTTGTGTTACGTAAATCCACTAAAAATTTAGAATTGTCAAATTCAACTTGAATGTTAACTCCACTATCCACTTCTTCCTCATGAATAGCAGGTTCATCACCATGGTCATCTTCATCATGAGTAGTACCTTTATTAGCTTCATCAAAATCATTGGTAGTAGTATGACTATATATTTCATGCATAGTATGGTCAAATTTTTTACTCAAAAAGATGAAAATGTTTTCTGGAGAATCAATTGCAGTAATGATATATCCCTATAGAACACTCCATCAATAAGGGATGGATGTTTTTCATTTATACGATGAATAATTTTGTGGGTATCCGAACATTTCATGAGATATAATTTTAAAGATATATACTTATTCTAATATTTTTTTTATCACATTCATTCCAGTTGGGTTCAACATCATGGTTTCCTATTTGACGATTTATTTTAAGGGGTTAAAGAATGTTAGTACATTCATTAACAAAAGAGTAACCATTTTTACCTTTTATAAATACTTTCAATGAATCCCACATACATAACTATGTACAGAACTAAAACCCAAAAGAAGGTTGTTAATTGGGGTTTCAATCCCACTAGAACATAGAAAATCACATCAGTTTAAAGGATGGTAGGTCGGGCTCATCACACCAATTGGGGGGGTTAATTGCAAATTTTGGGACTCTATTATAGATTTAAGGTATGATCATGAATCTCTACCAATTTCTAAAATAGGAATGGAAACCATAATAATATTTCAAGATTTTGAATACATCTGTATTTAAAAGGTATCCAATTAATTAAATCATATTAATGTATCCAAATTTCCCCATCTCATTCCCAATTTTACATAGAAATTGTTATATAATTATATTATGAATCATTATAACAAGTAAATCTAGATTTTACTACCATCCAGGTTGGAGATTGGTGTTTTTTGTTTTGGATTGAAACTTCATGGATGGAACTTTATATCATGGTTGTAATAAAAATCCATTCCCATGTAATACGTTTATGTTTCATCCATATAGTTGAATTTCATGAGGAAAGGAAATATTTGAGTAAAATTAGAAAATAAGTATGGATATAGAGACTTAAGAAGGCATACTATATATCCCAGTTATATCATGAATTAGTTTCATCGTTGGTTGATCTATGCTAAAAATTATTGATGGGTGATGACCAATAATTAATAACCAGGGAGTTTTTTTCCCAAGGGATTACCAAATGGTATCTCATTCAAGACATACCCTGAGCTGGATTCTTTTGTGTGTATGAAATTATATCGTATCACTAGATAGGGATTTCAAAATGATTTAAATGTGTTTGGTGAACATATATGATGTGAGTGATAATATTTCTCAAAATCCTTAACACAAACTGGTTAATTCTTGGTGAGATAAAAAAGGGATTGTTAGTGATAAGACACATCACATATGTATAAATTAATTATGCACAAGGTCAGTCCTAGAGGAGTGTTTGACTTGTGATATGGCCTTAAGAAGGTTTCATATGTTTATTTTTTGGATATGGGTTAGAGACCTCACAATTAAATTTATTTATAACATGATGATGGTCTTAAAGTTCTAGAGGGAAAGTATGGGTCTTACACAAAAAGGGATTCTCATGTATGGTAACACTTCTCATCTTCTGATGGATGAAGAAGAATGGTATTGTTTTTGGATAATTTATGCACATGATTCAGGAATATTTTAGACAATAAAGGATATACACTAGGGTATTCTCATTACATATTTTAAAATATTAATTAGTTCAATGGAACATGTCTGAAATGGAATCAAAGTCCTCATAGTTCAGTTCATACCTAACCCTCTAATGGGATTAAGGTAGTATATGGCATGGTCATTTTGTTCATATAAATGGATTCACATATATGAGAACACAAATTTTATATTGATTGATGTAGAGAGATGGTATAATTATAGGGTAATCATGCCCTATGAGATAAAAATATTTGAGATATAGAAGGATTTACACTAGGGTGGATGCCTATTAGAGATCAGGATTTATGAATACATCCTTCAAATCCAAACTAGACAAGATTTTGATTCCAAATATTTCAATTCTTAAATAAACAACATATGGGGTTAATATACTTAAGTACATGGTTTGGGATTATACATAAATGGATTCCTAGGTAGGATCCCACATCTCATTTGCTGAAAGAAAATGATTGATGTTAAACATTTGGGAGAATTTGGTCCCATGAGTTATGAATATATGATATGTAGATTGACTTACACCATGATGTATTCCCATTTTAGTTCAATCCTTAAGAATTTTTCTTATGAACCATTTCCAAATTGGTATCAAATTCCTCATTGTCCATAGAAGTGTTTGATAGAATGTGTCCACTAAAAAATGTTACCATGCCATGGGGTGTATGTCGGACATGTCCTAAGAGCCTGTCTGACATATCATTTGTTTCTTCAAAAAATACTAATTTTCTATATGACATATAATGATTTCATATCTATCATGGATAACATGTTCAACGTTTCATTATATTATTCAATAAGATATATCAATGCTTTACTGCCTAATCTGACTGATATGTTCGGTGGGATGTCAACTGACTTAGATGACATAATTGAGGATCTTAATGTGTTCATAGTTGACACATCCAATGGTGTCACCTAATCAAGAATGACATGTCGAGTGGAAGTCGCAAGATATGGATAGATATTCTAGATTACTTATCATTACTAGGTCGACATGTCTAGAGGACTTTGTGGACTCGAATAACATGACTAGTGGACATCAGAAGACTTGGATAACATTTTTGGAGGACATCTCATGACGTGGAAAACATATTTGTTGGACTTTCTTGGGTGTGGTTTATATGTAGGGATTATTTCACAAGACATGGTCTATATAATTTGAAGACATCCAAATACATGAAAAACAAATAAAGGTGTTGTCTCATGATTTGGATAGGTCATGCTAAGAACATGAATAATTAACCTAAAAATCATTGTATCATCCAATGGGTGGGGTTGCTATATTTTTTAGACATTACATCATATACCCCTCATTTTTTTCAATCATTTTTATTGTTGATGTTTTTATGACCAATTAAAAATTCATAAATTTCATTGCATAATTTATCAACACCATGGAAGTCCTTTGAGTGGTCAATAGGGTTATCATGGAAAGTCTATATACATGTTGAAAAATAAATTAAGACATTCCCTTGGTTTAACTAGTTGAATTATCTAGGGATTTCTTTGGATTTACACTATGATAATTCCACGCTAATTTCTACAATCATGTGTGTGAGCCCTGTAGAATTGTATATGTCCACTCTATCTACAACGAGAGAGAAATTTATAGGGCTCACCATGCCATTGGTAAACATCCTTCAATGGCACATTTAACCCATACATGGGCTTATATCAGTGGGGGGATAATTTCATCATATTCTTTTCATGATCCTATCATGGGTCATCCATGGCATCATCTCCATGTCATGTGATAAATAACAACAATGATATAACAATTTCATTATCTTATTTATTTAACCCTTGGATTGTTCAATGTATTTCTCATTAACATGTAAATATGTCAAATATTATTCTAAATATTAGGTTGACATATATTTGTGACTTTTCAAGACTAAGATACAATTCCAAGATGATCTTTTAAGATCAATGAGAATTTAATATATCCCCTCATGAGATAAATTTTAATTTTTAAAGGTCCTTCATGATATTAGGATAACACGACTATGAGTATTTGTGTGAAATGGAAACCCATATATAAGGTTTTTACATGATCAAAGACACTTATCATGGGAGCTTCATGAGTTGTCAAAGTCCCTTCACAAGATTATAATTTCTTATTATATGACATATTTTATATCATGATAGATTTTATGTGGTCATTAGTTGATTAATGGTGATCACCTAAGACACTTATCCCTTTCTAATGATAATTATTTTATCATCCCTTCCTGATACTCTTCCCACATTAAAAATATTTATTCATTATTTTAGTATCCTTTTGTCCACATCCAATTGAACTTCCATTTGGGTCTCACATTATCAATAATGTATCCTATGATGATGTGTTAGAATTTTCCTAGAATGTCATTCTAATTTAAAATGATGTGTCACATGATCCATGTTAGATCATGAGTCATCCTGAAATAATTTTCATGGGAAGTCTTTCTTCTTGTATATGGATCTACATGGTTTTTGAGTGATAAAATGCACATGTAAAAGTACATTCACATTATGAATGTGACATGTTAGAAACCCTTAAAAATATCATGTTTTCATTTCAAAGGTTCCAAGTGCGTCCAATGGTGAACTCATAAGGATCATAACCCCTTTTCTTGAAATATATCACAGCTTCTACCACATGAAGTATCAATCATTTCTAATTTTTTTATTTTAAATAACTTCCATAATTTTCTTATTGTTTTTCTATCATACTGTTGCATTATCAGTGGATCTCAACAAAAATCATTTTCATGATAATCATTTATTTTATATAAACATTCTCATGAATATGAGGGTTTTATAGAGGGGCTTCATGTGACCCAGAACAAATCATCAAATGTTAATGATCAGTTAATATACCCTTAATAGACTTATGCGTCCAAATATCTTTCCTGTGGTCATTTGATTAGCATGATACATCAACATGGTCTCCATATAACCATAATAATCCATCCATTTCCTTGCAGTGAAATTAATTCCCATGATATGGATATTCAATATATTAAAAAAAATTCATAGCTCATTTTTTGTGTGTAAAATAATTATCCCCTCATGAGAGAGGTTTACAGGGACACAGACTTTGTTTTGGGGAGAGTAAATACATGTCTAATTCCTTGTGGATTCTATTGATTGATGATGTCAGTGGCATCTAGTATTCAAGAATACCATTTTTATTCCATGGTGAATTTTATATAAAATGGTTTGAGGGAGATTATAATTCTATTGGAGACTCAAATATAATATATCTTTCTAGTTTTTTTATCATTTTTGACTACTTCACAATGCCTTTCATGAATTACAATTTTTTAACCACATACAAATATGTTATTGGGTCAAAATCCATTTTAATTCCTCACATGATTGGTCTCTCTTAGTAAATAATCAAATGATGTAAAAACAAGTTGGTTTTAATTTTAATTTACCGCAACACAGTCTTGGGTTACATGTTTGTCCCATAGGCTTTTCATGATCATCCAATTTTATCACTTTATTTCTTGATAGTTAATAGGTTCACATGACTGAATCAAGTTCACACGATCACAAGTCTTGTGATGATTGATGTTTTTGAAATATGCTCAATTGGTCAATAAATTTGTAAGATCTTTATTAGGTCATTCACATGAGAATAATTCTATGGTTATTTCAATTCATATGATGTTTTCTGAGTCATGAAACACTTTTTGTAGGGCCCCTCGTTCATCTGACATGCACATCATGTTTTGTATATATGTATTCCAAATGACATAATTCTCCAACAAAAGTGTTTTAAGAAGAAATGAATACCCAAAATTTAATTGCCTCAAGTATGGATTTCATCTATAATTTTTTTGTTGAGCTGTAAACGAAAATCAGGAAAAACATTTTGGGGATATTTATTATGGAATATCATCCATCAAATATCCAACAACTATATGGGTTTAGTATTAAAAATCATGTTATTTTCATTTAATAATATTGATATATCATTAAACCTTACTTGGTCATTAGGAACCATAATATCTTTATAAAAAATATTTCACACATGGGCCACATTATCATTGAAGAAAATTGCTCGAATGGGTACATGATGAATATTAATCCAATATAAATTTGAATGAATACTTGTAAATATTATTCACTCGTCTATATGTACCAAACTATAATTCATAAATCTATAACGATCCCAATGTTTGAAAGGTTTTCTAGTTGGTACCTTTAATTAGGAAAGAGAATCATGATGGATTAGGGCTAGCCCTTCTGGGTGCTGGATACTCCTTCTAAATTTTTCTTGGATCTAAAATACATTGGTATGTATGAGGCCTATTGATTGTGGAATATTTCTCATAATATAACACTTTATTGATGGAATACTTAGTTAGATAATGGAACCCAAAAACATATAGATTCCCCTTGATTCATGGTGATTTTGGAATCATTATCTCGGATGTCTAGAGGATTTATTTCACACTAATTTTAGGAGACATGTACAATTTTTTTCACCCCCCCCCCATTTTCCATGTGGGATGATGCAGAGTGGACCACTTCTTTTTTACATTGATTTGATTTATCTATATGATAAGTTCCAAAAAAATTCTTTCTTCTAGGGGAAGAAATCCTATTTATGTAATGAGATGGATATTTTATCAATAAATATTGTTCGGATCTGAATGGAATGTGGTCAAAGTCTTTTCCCATAACATATTATTACATTGTAGAGGGTGCCTATTTTCCCAACATTAAATAGGGTTCAATATATAAATTTGTTTCATGGGATACCTTTATTTTTGATAGATGAATTAAGTTTTTTTGAATTTTTTACTATCTTCCAAAGAGTTCTATTACTCTCAAAAAAGGAGATGTGTGTAGTTAGAGTTTCCAAAATTATAATAGTTGAATATATGGAAAGTGGGAGGATTTTTTTGTTTCATATCACTATGTTGGACAATTTATACCACCTCCTATGACACATTTAAATAATAAAATAACCACAATGATTTTTTTGGCAACTCTTACATGTTAGGAGAGTGGATGGGGTTGTCCCTGGGTGTCTACAAATATCTGAGAATCTATAATATTAGTAGCATTACATTCAAAACATTTATATAGTGTAACAATGGAGAGATTCCTATAAAATTATAGGACTAGGAATTCATGGACATCCTAAGATGGAAAACCACTTCTCTTTTAAACCATACAAGATTCTAAATAGAAGTAAAATTAATAATATTTGGGGCAGATATGAGGCTCAATCTTATATGATGTTAATTTTTTAGGGTGTCCTTTCTACCCACATTGATGGGATAATTTTCTGTGAATCTATGCACCTTGTGAGTTTATTTTTTATTTCTCATTTATTTAGAAAAACGTTATTACATTGATAAAAAATTTTCCCAAAAAATTATTTTTGTGGATTTCTTGTTTTGGATGATATTTACCTTAGGGGAGACATCTATTTATGTTGATTTTCCTCTAAGATATATGGATAGAAGTTTATCTACACATTATGATTTTTTTAGTATTTTCTTGTATTTTAATAGTAAAGTATCATCAAAATTACCAGATGTTGTAAAGTTACCATCAATCACTAAATCTTGTTTGAGACATTAAAATAAGCTCGCTTCACTGAACAACTCGATAATACCTCATAATGAGGTGATAAGTTTATCATTCGCATTGTTACAAAGAGAATTGTCATATAGAACTAATGAAATTCATAGTGAACTTGTGATAGAATAATCTTATATATAATCCATTAAAATTTGGTTTTAAATATGGATTACATTTAATGGAGAACATTAAGCTCCAGTGTATACTATAAATTATGGTGATACACTAGGAAGTGATTCCATGTATTTCTGATCTTGCATGTATCTCCATCGAAAACCATCCAATTGATGTTTATTATCCCATTTTCTATATTTATAATAGAACATAAACTATGTGGGGCTAAATCCACTACTCACCTATTATGTGTGGATGGTAGATCATGTCATTATATAGGTTTCCATTGATGAAAATGGTCGTACAATAATCGTGGAGGTGGTAAGATTACTCTTGATACCATAATAAAATGGATATTGTATAATAGTGACATAATGGTTTCAATTTCTTTCAATTTATATAAATGGAATCTCCAGGAGACCAGTCACTCTCAACATCGATGGTATATTCTTCAATGGGAATGGATAACGAGGCTGACTTGTTTAGACAACATAGGGATGATTATGATGGTTTTATGATTAAACAGGATATGATGAGGGTGGCGAATACCATCCCTGAGGCATCAATATATAAAAAATAAATTGATTCAATCTTCAACACCTTCAGGGTCTACACCTTTTCAGGTCTCTTCCTGAGAGAGTAATTGAGAAATCAATCACTCCAATATATAAAAATTCTCCTCAACTAGAATCCTAATGTGTGAATTATATTAGAGATTTTTTCCAATTCCAAACTTTTTTATTTGATCATTATGATATTTCAAATAAATTCATGTCATCGACAAGACTTCCTAGAGGAAAATACATCAATTCGATAATAAATGGTTGATAAATCTGTTTATACGATACAACAATTACTACAAGGCCTCAAACTTTAAATAGTAGACATGGTTTAGGTATTAAAAAATTCATGTTTGTCATTTTCTATTGGTGATCTAGTGGTCGTTCCATTTAACACATCACGGGAAAGTGCATCTCTAGTGGTGGATAATCCTGGTGTTTTTCCCATACAGATTTATCCTTCATAGAGTAATATTTATATAAAGGTTGGAAATAATTTAGTAAATCAACATATGATAAACTTTATTTCATGATATATTAAATTTAGTTTTCTCATTAAATGCTTAATGAATGATATAAATTTTTTATGATAAATAATGTGTTAGTGGTAACATAAGGTCAATCATCATGGGAAAGAATTTCTTCTTCACCTAAATATTAGGTTGGGTAGATAGATGTTGCAACTGATGAAAATGAGAAAGGAATATTTCCAACATTGAACATTTAAGTTGAAAACAATTTAGAATCATTTTATTTACCTTTATACTAATAAACGATTATGCCACTTATTTTAGTACCACTACCTCAATGTATGAAAATATAGTTTTCTTTATTCATCTGGAATATATCTGACCAAGTTAACTAATATAGAGAGGTTAAATCCATACTCACCTCAACAAAATCTACTAGTATGATTCCTTATCTCAGTGGATTCATCCTAAAATTTATTCATGATATGAATTGGACATGATTCAAAGATTAGAGTCCATGTCACTTTATTATATAATATAGTGGTAGGTGGGGATTGAAATTTAGACACCTGTCTAAGAGAACCATTTCGAAGAGATAAAGTGATAACATAGTCTACATTGGAATATTCTACCCCCTGTCTATAAGATTTTTTACTGTACCACTCATCATGTTCGATTGAATGATGTGGGTTTTCTATGATAGAAATAGAGGGCCCCTAAATTATTGGTAGTATTGGAAGTTGATTCATTATTTGTTAAATAATGTTGGTATGAGGCCTTGAATGGGGCCCTATTGGGTTATGGAAGAGATAGATAACTGAAATGTGATCTGCACTAAGAATTTTGAAACATACCAATTATAGAATGAAATTATCTATCTATTGGGAGATTTATCGGGGTTTTAGTAATCAAGGATAAAATCATAGAAAACATTATTTGAGTAATACAAGGTCCTTGACATGGTATAAAAGGATAATGTTGACTATGTTTTTAGGGATAAATAGTTTGATTAGTTTTCTAAGGTGGAAAATTAATATATTGATCAATTATGAAAATCATTTTCCTCTAAAGAGAATAGGTCTGGAGAGATCAAAGGATCATCTGAGAAATTTTTTTTATGGTCTTGGGGTTTCTTGAACCTCCATTTATTGTTGGATTCACATCAGAGACTACATATATGGATATTCCACCATATTTTTTACATTATCAATAAAAGTATATATTAAAAATTACATTTAATTGTCTAGTATTCATTCATTCACGATTTGGTTGAAATTTTAATGACATGGCATCAAATAGATAATCATTGTTACCCATCCTCTATATTATACCATGTAAAATTAAATAGATATATTTGAATTTATAAATCAAAATGGATTTCTCTAGATAATTTATCATGAAGTGTTTCCGATAATAGTCTATTAACATATTTATTTACTTTATTCATCCTTAGATAAACTATTTTAAAACGATAAATTCTATGAAATATATGTCTTAGAGGGGTATTTCAATAATTTATACCTATTTATGTGGACATAAAGAGCATATATTAATTTTAAAAGGGAAAAATATTTATCCCTATATGACTTGTGTCTTATTTTTCTATTTATTCCCCTATATATTCTCTATGTTTCATATGTAAAAAGTATTGGTGGGAATGCACCAATATTTTTTGGGATTCCATTTTACAGGTTTTCCACCTAACAAGTTTTATTCGATTTCCATTTTATGAGTGATTAATTTTTCATTGATCCAACAATGTGAAAGTATAATTAGAAGATTCTAGAAATTTTCTTCAGGGTCCATTTTCATGTTTTCAACTATGAATGAATTTTTCCTCATTTAATTGGATGTTTAAAGGTCATGTAAACATTTACATTTTTTTGTAGTTTAGGGTCTTCGATATGAAACCATATAACTTATAGTTTACATTATCCAAGCCTATACCTTAAATTTTGTTGTTTAATTTATTTTATCTCATTATTTATATTTCCTTATTTATAATCATACAGCTATGAAATTATTTTTTGTAGGATAGGGTCTTCTAGCTCTGGCCTTATGTTGTTGTGTTTTTGGTCATCCTGCTTAAATCTTCTCCTGTTGTAGTTTAGGTTCTTCAATCACTGGAAATCTATTTCTTGGGCTTCTATTCTTATATATTGTTCTTTTTAGTGACATATTTGAGGGTATTAATGCTCTAAAATTAAGTTTCCATGGTTTAAGATAATCTATCTAGGACTTTATTTTCAATAATTTAGGTTTTCAATCTTGGAAAAAATGGAATGGGGAAGACATACAGATTATGGTGTAGAAAATTACCATGGAGTTCAGTTCATATATGGTGTTTCCACAGATCTGGTAGATTTTAGGTCTTTTCATGAATGGTGTAAATTCTATTAGTTTTTGGGTCAAATTACATTATGAATCTATGATGAATTAACATCATGTGTTGTGGAAAAAGAAATTTAATTTTTCCAATGTTTCACAAATAGTGACCATGGACATCTCAGTCAAGGAGGATTGCATTCAGTATAATCGATAATTTTTAATTCAATTAATTTATATGTTTTATTATTATTTATAAAAATTATGGTTCTAGTGTTTTGGGAAATCATGAAATTAAAATTATGAAATATAAAATTGACATCTAATTTTAAATTAATATAGAATAAATTTTGGGAAGAATGGTCATGGTCCATGGTTTAACAAATAAAATTCAATCATTATTTATTTTTTGTTAAAAATAAATTTGATAATTTATTTGATGTAGAATAATTAATTAATTTCTTTAAATATATTTATTGAGTGTTATAATTAATCTTTCCTCTAGCGTACCAATCCCCATCTTCCCCAATAGTCAAATATGATAACACCTCAGCCATTAATGCATTTCCAAAAAGTTTTGACTCCATTTTATATCATTTCATCTCTTTAAGAAACCCAAAATCCTTCGTATGATGGTTTTTCCCATGATAAGTGAGGGAAAATTAATAAATCAATGAAAAGGTATGAAATTATAGATGACATCATGATAGATGACCACTTTACCCGTAGAATATTCCCATATCCACCACAAATAAATTTAAAACATGTTTAATTAAAATGAAATAACAAAAATGTCATGTAACCTCACACATGGAAAATTATTAGGTTCATCACATTCTATTGAAAAGTAAAAATAGATCATGATGGAATGTTGGATGTGAGAGCGAATTATATCAAGTTGGGAAGAGAATGAGAGACTAAAGAATAAAATTGAAACATATTAATAAAAATATAAATGATCAATGTGTTACATGGAGAAATAAAATTGAAAATAAATAAATAAAAAATCATAAATAATGGATATCATATGAGCTTCTCTCTCTGATCGATTGGATAGTGTGGGCTGGATTTGATGGATATGGGATAGAGGAGAACTCCTCCTTTTATAGTCCAGAATTTCTATTCAAATGTTACTACATATTACCCCAATTAAATTGTTTATTAACATGTATAATATTTCATTAAATTTGTTCAAAAATTTCAATCCTTTCTCTGCTAAAAATATTATCATATTTTTCCCCGTGTAGAGAGAGTTATTTATGTTTTACTATGAGAATTTATTCATCCCAAGAGGACTCTCATATTTCATATATCTAGTTTCCCATGTATTAATGGAAATGAAAATGATCTACTCACATGTGGACGCCTTCATGAACGATGTCAAACAATATATTTCTCATATACATATGATATTAGAGTGTATTTGGTCATTCTAATCACAAGATATCATCTCAGAAACAAAACAAGCCAGATTTGTAGACAATTTTAAAGGCCCAAATTTTGAGATGTTTTTGAGCTTTGAGATAATGGAATTAGCTTTGCATCTAGAAAAGTGAAATGAATCCCAGTATCTTTAGAATACAAAAAACAATGAATTTGAATGTATTATTAACTTATAGAAATTTTTTTGCATTATATAAATAATATACAATAGTAAAAATAAGTCCAGTTTTTAATCAGGCTCAAAATATCACTAAAATCATAACATCTGACAGTTTCTCTTAAAATAATAGTTTTTTGGGATTAAGAAAATTTTAAATTCAATTTTATATAATTGGAAAAAAATATTCTTATCAATTATACAGAAATTAAACCAAAATTTTTCTCACATATTAAATCTCATCATTTAAAATAATAGGGCACCAATGTTAAAAAAATTCACAATCCAAGGCAATAAAATTAAAAAATCATCAATATCAGAACATAACTATCTAAATTTACATAAAAAATTAATTCAACTTTGTTTTATTTCTAAAATATTAATTTCTTGTATTTTACATCTCCCCTTTCAAAAATCAGGGATCATCTCATTTCATCCATTCAAGATCCTTAATTCATTTTTGTTAAACAAACCAATTCATGATCTACCTGACAATTGATCCTTTTCTCTAATATCTCTAGATAAAATTCATGTATATTTTTTCTCAATCATGAAAACATGCTTCTTATCTATATACATGTAAATCAACTACATTCTCTACTATTTAAGGAAAAAGGTAATAGAAAATCATGAGGACTTTTTAATAATGGTTAAAATTACTTTGATTCTTAAGGTTGGTGGGATTTGATTCTATAAAAACAATCCTCAAGTAGGAGAATTATCACTTAAGTAAAATTCATGATAATAAAAAGTTTAATGAAATTATCCACTTAAATAAAGAAACTATCCTTCCCCCAAATTCATTGTATGATCATTATCAAATAATTCAAAATGAATGATTTATGCACCCTCACGATTTTATTTCAATTTTTTCATTTTATTCATTTTTATAATTTTTTGAAAGTTATTATTGAAACAAACCACACATCCCCCACCTAACCACATATTATAAAATCATTGGTCTTGTAATATTGATTTTTCGTTTTCCTAAATCACAACCCATTTCTGTTTCATTTTTTTCTACTTTTTTATGAAAGACTGTAAAAACAATAAATAGTATAACTAATGAATTTAATTACTACTCTCGTTACCCAAAATTTAACCCCCAAACTAATTCCTTAAATTTTATATCATTTATTCATCCATGATTCCATTTTACCCCAAACATAAAAATTAAAATACCGTGCATGTTACATGATTAGGGTAGGAATAGATAAAATTGTCTTGAAACATGGATCACCCATATAAAGGTAATTAATATTAAATGTAAAGGTGGCCTTTAATGTATTGGTGCCCTTTTATAGATATGTTGTTTATCAAAATATTCCTCAATCAGATTAAATGAGGTTTTTTATATTCATGTCTTTGAAAAGATCAAATTTATGTTCTAGCAGGCGAAATTTCCAAATATCACTCACAAAATATTATCATTATAAAATAGAATGTACTTATTCTAGAAATACACTTTGGAATATGAATATGATATTGTAAAATCACTCAAGTAATGAATAATAATTACAAATCAATTCACGTGAATTTTATAAATTCATAGATTGTACAATTGTTGGGAAATTTAATTTATATGAATCAAATTATTTTCTTTAAATCATGATTCCACATTTTAATATCAATGATTCACTATAATCATCATATTGTAAATTTTTCACATTCAATCTCATTATCCTAGAAATATAAAACATCGAACCATTAGAATCCATCAAAAATCATTTCTCCTATATAATTTAAGTAAATCATAATTCATGGGTGGTCATGGAATTCCAATATAAATATCAAATCATGTTGTTGAAAAAAAGTAGTAAGTTTAAAAGATAAACATAAAAGTAAAATCCCCTTTGAAATGAAGACTTGGTACACCTCTTCCATTATTTTGGGTCTCTCTTGTTCCTTCATAGTCATAAAAATATAATTACATGATTAATTAATGGATCATGTCATTTAATATCAAAAATGTTGGATTTAGTGTGGTATATGCTTGAATAATCTAAAAAATGAAATTGAAATCTAAATTACTAGAAAACTTGTAATGAAAAATAATTCTATGATCCTTCCAAGTGGTTCTTTAATTTTTACTGCCTCCAAAAGGGATGTACCATTTTTATCCATAATCTTGTGGTGAATGGAGTTTCTTGGACTCAAGCCACCACATGTTGTTCTTTCCGAGCTTGATTTTATCTATTCTTATTGAGGATATTTACATGTATAAAAAACACTAGATCCAAACACTTTTAAATTTGGTAAATATTATATGACGGGGGTAGGATAATGTATGGAACCTCCTCCTCCTTTGTTTCTACTTTTAGAATGTATTCTTCTCTATCTAGTGGTTCTTCAAAATGTGTATGAAAGTCATCCAATTTTATTTTTACAACTTCTAGATTTTTTTTCTTCAGGAATATACACTAGGATATTTTCTAGTACTCCCATGGTTAAATATTCAATGTCTACAGGAAGATTTGGTTGTTCTTAAATAGTTGTAATATTGGTTTCCACTTCATTATCTAGGAAATAGTATGTTTCAATAGATAATAAAAATAAAAAATAGTTGGGAGTAATACTCAAATTAATTTCAATATAATTAAATTAATTTTAGTTCAAGACTTTTTTACCTCCCTATGTTGGTTTGGATTGAATATCATCTTCTATGGAATGTTTCTCATGGAGTTTATCATTACTGGATAGAGAATGGTAGACAAGATCCTCTTCTTCAAGTCTATCATTAACTTTTTTGATGTCCTAAATCAAACTGGGAAAAGCCATTTGCACTTATTGGTGGCCTCACATATTTTCATGTTTGTTTAAACTATATAAACAATTCTCATAAAACCATTTATAGAGATCCATTTATCTTGGAAAATTTATAAAAATTTTAACAGTATCATAAGAGAATCACCCCTTTGTTAGAGTTTCACCATATTATTAACTATTCATATTCTTGCACATGTGAGAAATCTTCCCATTACTAATAATTTAAATTTCAATATATCATGGAAAATGAATTTTTGTGGTTTTTTAATATATAAAAAATTAATTTTTTTAAATTAATAATTCCAAAAAATTTATTGAAATAACTATTTCCTTCCCTAGAAAATGTTTCAATCTTGACACATGCCTATCATAGTGCAGAAAATGAAATTTTATTTGATGAATGAAAAAATAATAGGGTGATGAGGGTCATATCACCTGGTAATCATTATAATTGGTTCAATCACTAATTTTAATTAAAATAATTTTTTGGTTTAAATTTTTTATTATTTATGAACCAAATGGTTTTGGAGTTTTGGGAAATCATGAAATTAAATCAATTCTATGCAAAATTCAAATCAAAATACATATTAATACATAACGAATTTAGGTAAGAAATTTCATGGTCAGGGGTTGGATAACTTAGGTTCATTCATTAGTGTTTTGTTGTTTACGTTAAGTTTGATAATTAATTTGATGAAACCTTATTAATGAATTAATTTTACAATTAGGTATTGATTTTTATATATTACCCATACTTCGGCATACCAATACTCATCTACACGAATATTAAAATAGAAAAAACATCAATTGTGAATACATTTTTGATATGAGAAGGCTCTACTGTATATCATTTCATCTCTTCAAAAAAAACCCAAATATAATGTATGAATGGTTTCCCAATATAAGGGAGGGATAAATAATTAATCAAATAGAAAGGATAAAATATGAGATTATTTCATGGTGGAAGACTACTACACTAGTACAATAATCCCAAATCCAGGACAAATAAATTTAAAAAAATGTTTAATTGAACCATAATGACAAATAATGATACCAATCATCTCATAGGGACATGTCTTGGGTTAATTAAATTCTATTGAAAAAGTGAAATTATATGTTGATGGGAATATGGGAGAGAGAATGAATCATGTTAGGTTTGGAAGAAAATGTGGTATGAAAGAAGAAAAAGTAATCACATTAATAAAAAAATATTATGAATTCGTTACATTGGAAAATAAAAACTATAACAAAAAGATAAGTAAGGAAAAAAATCTTAAATCATATATGTTATATATGCTTCCCTATCTGATCGATTGAATGGTTTGGGATAGATTCGAACACATTGGTGTGTAGGATGACCCTTCCATTAATAGTCTATAATTTCTTTTCAATGGATACCACATGTTATCCCTATTGAATGGTTGATTTATGCATAAAATCCTTCATTGAAGTTGTTCATAAATGTCATATGTGACGCCCCTAAAAATTTCAGCTTATTATTCCATGTATAGAGATAGTTATGTCTATTTTACTCTGAAAAATTATTCTTCTTAAGGTGACTTTCAATATTTCATATATCCATATTCACATGCATTAAGGTCCATGAAAATGGCCTATTCACCCATGGATGCCTTAATTAAACATTTTAAATAATATCTTGCATGTCTACCCTAAAAGATAAAGGGTATGTGGTTCTTCCAATCAAGAGATATGGTCCAAACATCAAAACTAGAAAGATATATGAACTTTTTTCTAGGACCAAATTGTAATCTAGTTTTGAGCTTCGAGTAGGTGGATTTGGATTTGGGACCAAAAAAATGATATAAATCCCAGAATGTATAGAATCATGAAATGAAATTATTTCTCTAATTTGATAAGTATATAAAATCTTATGGACTATATGCCAAAATTATTTAATATTTTTAAAATCCAAATTAGGAAACTTTTTCAACTAAGATCAAAATAACAATAAATAAAAAAATGTGACATTTTTACTTAAAATAACAATTTTTGGATTTAAAACATTTGAAATTAAATGTTATATAATTGAATATATTAATTCTATAAATTATAAAACTCATAATCCATGCTTTCATTCCAACATAAAATCTAAAAATTGAAAATCATAGGGAACCAATGTTACCAATATTCAAATTCCATGTTAATAAAATTAAAAAATCTACAATGTCAAAATAAATAACAAAAATTTACATAAAATATAAATTTAATTTTCCATTTTTCAAATAAATAGTCAATTAAATTATTTTATTTTTCCCCTTTAAAAATGATGTATCTAATCTTGACATTCATTCAATCTCCTCAAATCGTTGATATTAAACCTTCAAACTCATGATATACAACACAATGGATTCTTTTCTCTCATTACTCATGATACAATTCATTTTGACTTATGCTCATATCATGAGAACACGATCCTGATCGATTGGCTTATAGACGAATAGCTTTCTTTACTTTGTAATAAAGAAGACACATAAAATCATAAAGAATTTTTAATAATATTTCAAATGACTCAAAAGATGATGGTTGGTAGGATATGTTGATTTAAAATTTAATGATGGAGGTGGAGGATTATATTTTATGTAAAATTAAATATATCTAAAAAATTATCACATTTTCCCCTTCAATGTAGCAACTCCAACTGCCCCCAAACTCAATGTATGGTCATGATTTAATTATTCATATTGAATGATTTGTGGACACTCTTGCTTTTTTCAAATCATATTTGTTCTAATTTGTTTTTTTCAATATTTATTCTTAAAACAAGCCTCAAATTCATATCCTGACATCATTTTTTAAAAATCATTGGTCTAGGCATATTTATTTTTGGATCTCACAAATCACAAACCTTTTTTATTTAATTTTTTTTTCTTTTTTTTATTCAAGAGATAAGAAAATAAAGATTACAATGAATGAATTACATAACCTTTCTAATTACCTTTAATTTCACCCCACACTTTTTCCTTACATTCTATATCATTCCCTATACCATGAATCTTTTTACCCACACAAATCATCTTTAAAATATCATGCATGTAACATGAGTATAGTAGGGATTGATAAATATGTATTAAATCATGGATCATCCCTATAAAGGTAATTCAACATCTCCATTGTCTAATGAAGTAAAGACTTAATGGTTATTTTTTATGGAAAATAGGTTTATCAAAATCTGTCCCAATCATATTAAAAATTGTTTTTACAGTCTTATTATTGACAAGTTAAAATTCAAGTTCTAGTCATATTTCCCAATATCTATCATTAAATTTGATAAAGATAAAATAATATGTACATCGTATATAAATACTCATAGTAATGGGATTATGATATAGTAAAATCACTCAAGGAATGATTAATAATAACAAAAAAAATTCATGATTTTCATAAATTCAAAGAATGAATCTTGGTTAGGATATTTCATTTACATGAATCAACTAATTTTCTTAAATCAGGAGTCCCCATTTTAAAATCCATGCATCAATTTAATCATCCAATTCTCTATTTTACTCCTTAAATATCAATATTGTAGAAATATAAAACATGGAATCACATGATTTCAAAGAAAATAATGTCTCATAGATTAGTCAACTAATGAATAATTCATGAGTGGGAATGGAATTATAGTTTAAAGATCAAAACATTATTTTTGGAAAAACTACATGAAGTTTAAAATATAATCATAAATCTGAAGTCCCATTTTAAATGAATCATTGGTAATCCACCTCCATTGTTTTAGATTCCCCTCTTTCAATAATGGTCATAAAATATAGAATTACTCGATTAATTAAAAGTATCATGTCATTTAAGATTTAAAATATAAGATAGAGTGGAATGTGGGAATGACTAAGGGTAAAAAATAAATGGAAATCTAAATTCCTAAAAACAATGTAATGATGAATCTTTAAATAATGCCACATATGGGAATTTATTTTTTTCATAACTCCAAAAGTGTTGTACCAGCAGTTATCCATAATTTGATGGTGGGTGTAGTTTCATGTAGTTGAACAACAACATTTTGTCCTTATGATCTTGTGTTACATTATTCATTCTAAGGATACTTCCATGTTTTAAATACCCCTAATCCACCCCCTTTTCAATGTGGTATAGGATTGATGGTTGGGGTAGGATTAATTATTGAACCCCCTCTTATTTCATTGATAATTCCATGAAATATGACTCTCTATCATGTGGTTGTTTTAGATGGGTATGAAAATGTTCCCATCTAATATTTTATGCTTCTAGATTTGGTTTATTAGGTAGATCTACATGGATCTCTTCTTGTACATCCTCTGGTAATTGTAAAATGTCTTCAGGGAGCTTCTAGTGTCCATAAACAATTGCAATTTCTTCTTCCTCTTCATCCTCCATGTTATAATAAGATTAAACCATTTATAAAAAATTCATAAAAGTTTGGAGTAATAATAAATGTAGTTATAATAAAATTAAATAAATTTCAGTTCATGAATTTATCATACCCATTATTTGTTTTGTCTTGAATCTCTTATTCTATGGAATGTTCCTCTTAGATTTTATAATTGTTGGATGGAGGTTGGTAGTCAGGCTCTTCTATTTAGGAGTTATTCATAAACTTCTTAGTTGTCCTCTATAGAAATGGGTAAATCATCCGGCACTTCATTCTTGGACTCTATTATTTCAAAGTAAGTTCATATTTCGTAGAGAATTCTCCTCAAACCATGTGGTAATATCATTGTCCCAAGGCCTCTTTTAATCATTTTTAACATTATCATAATATAATCACCACTTCATTGAAGTTCATCCTCGGTAGAATATATTTATTGTACTTTCAGCTATGCTTAATCTTCCCATGCATAATAATTTGCATTTCAATACATAATAAAAAAATGTTTTCATTGTTTTTAATAAACCAAATAGTGATATTTTCTAAAAAATGGGAATTTAGGAAATGTGATTAAAATAACAGTTTATCTCTCTAGAAATGGTGCTTGTTTTAACACATTTCTATTGTAATGAATCAAAAAAAAATTTAATTATCTTAATAAATCACAAAGGATGAATAGGTTTGTCCCACATTAATATAATTTCATCCATTTCAATCAGTAATTTTTAATTTACTTCATATTTTTTATGAAAACAATGGTTTTGGGATTTGGGAAATTGTGAAGTAAAAAAATTCATTGTAAAATTGATATCTAAATTGTAACGCCCCGATGCCAGTTACCCAGAGTCAGTGCATTATTACATAACATTGGCATGATCAAAAGAAAGATCAAGTCTCGAAAGACAGATTAGTTCAGTAGCCTTGGAAAAACTAAATACATTAATAAAGTTTACATTACATCATAAAATGAAAACTATAACAATATAGTCTCTATAGTCCACACTCTTATCCCCTCATACTATCCCTGCAAGTCATTCATAAATTACTACTTCACATACTGGGAAAAATAAAACATAAAAAAGGGGTGAGCTCAAATGCCCAGTAAGGATAACAATATAGCAGAAACATTCATAAATGAGAATAAATATTTAAGGCAATGTATAGCTAAAACAAAAGCCTTTTAAACTTGATCATCAACATAGTATGGAAAAAATAAAATGAAATAATGCAATTTACTTATTCACATGGATATTCTACTAATCGAATAATCACGTGAAATATCAATATCCACTTTCATAATGATGGAATGCATAATGCCAGACTATCATAACCACATATCCAAGGCCTCGTGCCAAGACTACAAATAGTATTTTTTCAAGGCCTTCTGCCAAGATACGAGTTTGTCTCATGAGACCTACTGATGCATCGAGGAGCTATAGCGGGCTCCATCCGTCACTTACTAAGTCCAATGCATTCCTCATATGAACAAGTTTAAACATAACATAAACATTCATATTAAAACTAGCATACGAAATATCAATACTTTCCCCATAAACCATGAATGGTATAAAAATAAAACATCCATAGTCAAACATATCACAAAACCTTCAATACAATATGGAAGATTTGTATCATAATAAATAAACTTCAAATAAGCTTAAAATCCATCAAAAGATGTTGATATAGATGAAATCAAAACTATTTGAGAGAAATATCTCCTTTTTTAGAAATCATTTAAAATTCAAAGAATTATAAAATATAACATTTACTTTGAAAATATTCTTATAAGCTTTTGAAGGAAGCTTCGAAGATTGTATAATGATGGAAAATAGCCGCACCCACCATATAAGTTAAAAAAACATTCTTACCTTAATTTTGTCGAAAAGGTTAAAAAGCACCTTGTTTGGAAAACAACAGAAATATTTCTTTATAAAATTCTTATAAAAAGTCAAACAAGGGTATAAATGACTTTAACCCATATTCTGTAAAATAGTAATAATTTTTTGAAATGAATTTTTATGAAATATAAATGTGGATGATAAAGAGATCCCAGTATATTATTACGTATAAACAACCTCAGATAATGAAGAGATTGAGAAATAAAACCTTACCTTGTACACTACCTTGGTTTGGGGTAGGTTAAAATAATGTATAAAGGTGAAATAATTGTTATTAATTTATACAAGAGTCATATACATTATTATGTTATCGTATATGATCTTTTAACATTCGTTTGTTAATAATATCTTAGTATTATCGTCGTTTTGGGTGTTAATTTACTTGTTTTCTTTTATATTTTTTGTTACATAAGCCATGTTTTTCATGGATAGGTTGTATCTAATTAATATCCAGAATGATATAAAGTCCTTATATACTATTATTAATTATCAAATGAGAATTATACTTGAATGGATACTATGTGGAATGAATCTCATCGTGTTCGTGGAGACGGTAGTCCGTACGTACGCACGAGCGACAATATCATTCTTTTGATGGTAAAATCATATTTAATTGGATGTTATATCATATATACGGAATCATTATCATGTTATATTTATTATTTAAATGAACTACACATCATTATTATAACCATCCAAATAATAATATATTGAATAACAATTACACCGTGACGTGGAGACGATAAGCCGTACGTATGCACGTATGGTGACATGTCATTCAAAGGATGGATAGAATACTGAATATGGTTGTACCATATTTATAATAATATTACAATATATAGGATATTCTGGATTCATTATTTTAGAATGGGAATAACAATGAAAGAAGATGTTGAAGAAGAAATGAATTTGAAAAGGGGTGGTGAAAACATTACCACTTCTTCGAGTTATTCCTTTTGATTTGATCAAAAGAGATACTTAGATTGGATTTATGATAAAACTAAGGACTCTAGGTTGTAGTAAAAGAATTTGACAGAGTATTTGGGCAGGTTTTGGCCGAACCAAAAGGCTTTTATTGTGTGAATTAATGAGAAGGTGGAGTACCCTTTTATAAGAGGGGTGAGTGGCACCTTTGGAAAAGCTAGAAATATTATTTTATAATAAATTCATATTCGGTTTATAATTTCTCCAAAGTTTATTATTTAATGGTTAAGGTGGGGATGGTTCGAAAACCACTCATACAATAGAATTTAGACAGGTTTGGGTCATTATATTAACCTTATCTTTTAGTTTTAACTCTTAGTTAATTAATTTGACACATACCATGTCACTTTGTATTTTTATATTATATAGTTAATAAACTTACTATATACATCAAATCGACCCCCAAGTGGTCCATTAATGATACAAATATCATGATATAAGTCTCTTGGCATAACCATAGATATTTAGGAATTTAATATCCATTAATAATATAATATTTGTTTTAAAAATTCTTTTATGTCAATTTTGACACTATTTTGAAAATTGATTTTTGTGAAAATCATAACAGAATTATTACTTCGAAAAATGTTAATTAAATCAATTATCACATGTCATATTAACCAATAAAATTATTTTAATTCATAAAAAGTCACTAATTATATTAATTTGTGTATTTATAATATCAATTATTTTAATTTTTCAGTATTATGGTAATTACTGCATCATCATTGTGTCATAAATAAATTAAATTATTTAATGACTAAAAATTATAAATAAAATATCATTATGTAGGAAATATTTTTTTCTTTCTAATTAATATTTACAATCTAATTTATCTAATGTATAACCCTATATTAAAAATGTTTTAGTAAATAAACTTTGATTTTAACTCTTTTAACTCTTCTTTGAATAAAATAAAAATAAATGTTCTAATCTAATACAAGTGGACCTAAATGACAATATTTTACTCCTAAGGTTTTTTTTGGTCGAGATACAACAGTCAAATAGAATTATTACATGTGTTAGGGTAATATTAATATCATTTTTACCTTTAATTACCCTATTTACTTTTAATCGTGGTAAATAAAAGTAAAAAGTTACTATTCATCAAAAATTATTTTCATCTCATTGAACCACATTTTACTCCTTGATATTAACCGTGTCTCTATGATTTTCTAAATTCCACTCACAAAAGCGGTAAAGTTATGTTTTATGAAAAAATCAGTTTTTAACTACTACTTAGTGGTTTCACTATTCATCAAAAAATGAATGTTTCCAGAAATATAACAAAAATTAGGCCTAAGATATATTTGATTTTATGAATTCAAAAATGATCTCTATTTTACCAAATTAAAAACATATCTATTGCATTAATTAATTTAAAAATTAATTCCCATCGTCCAAACAAATAGCGTGTTTTTAAGAAATAATAACTATCAAAAGATTGACACTTGGTTATGTCCGGTTTAATTGTGAAATAATGTACAATCAACAACATTGTATTAAATGGTAAAAATATATACTTTAAAACCACTCAAATTCATAATTTATCAATATAAATTATTTTGATTAAAAAAATTGTTTTTAATTAAAATTTAGTAATTTTCACTATTCATCAAAATATAAATGTTATCCGAAAAGTTCCCAAATTTCTCTTTAGGCTAAATTAGATACTCCAAATTCAAAAATTAAGTCCATTTTGAGATATAAAATTTATAAAATTTCAAAAAGTAGGTATTACTATTCATAACGGCTATTTTGATTGGTTGTGGTGTGTGTTAGAACTCGAAGTTGCGTACAACACACACTACTGTATTATTCAAAGGAAAGCGTATCGTGGAAGCTTGGGATGTTTCTTTGTAAATTTTTGATGTCCCCATTCTAAAAAGTAAATTTATTTAGTCAAATTGAATATATAAAAGTTTAAAATATTGGATTTAAAAAGGGTTCACTATTAAAAGTTGGTAAAAGTGCAATACTGAAAATGAATTTATTCTTACATTATGTCTAAGAAACTCATAATATGGATTCTAAAATTATAAGGATTATAGAAAGTTTAAAAAAATTAATACTATTCATAACCTCTTTTGAACGGCTGTTTTGGTAAGTCATGGTGCGCTTGAACTCGGTGTTGTGTGTAGTGAAAGTTATTGAATTATTTTAAAGAAATAACACACTATGAAATCTTGGGGTGTTACATAAATATATATTAATACAGAATGAATTTAGGGAATAATGGTTTTTGTCTAGTTTTAGATAGCATGGTTTTATTCATTGTTTATTTTTTGTTTAAATTAAATTTGATAATTCATTTGATGAAACCACATTAACAAATTACTTTATATGGATGGTTGAGTGTTATATTTTTGCAATACAGGGTGTACCAACCCCCACATCCACCAATAGTTAAATATTCTAACACCACAGCTGATATATAATTTTCTAAAATATCCAACTCTACCAAATTTCATTTCATCTCATTAGGCAACCCCAACTCTACATTGTGATGGTTTTTTTCGGAGATAAGGGTGTGAAAAGGAATTAATCAAATAAAAGGATTGAAATTGGAAATTATGTCAAGGTGGATTACCATCACACTTGTGAAATATTATTACATAAACCACAAAAATATTTTAAATATGTATAATTAAACTGCAATAAAAGTGAATTCCATGAAACCTCTCCTAGGTCCAACCCGTGAGTTAATCACTTTACATTGAAAAGTTAAAAGATGTGATGATGGAAGTATAGAAGAGATAGAGATAATTATATAGGGTTTGGAAGAGAATGACTGATGTAAAAAAAATGGAAACACATATATTGAAAAAATATAAATGGATCTCATAGGAATTAAAAGCTAAAATAAAATGAAAATAATGAAAAAAATAAAAAGTATGGATTTAATTTGATCTTACCGCTCTGAACAATTGAATGTCATGGGATGGATTGGAATGCATTGGTAAAGTGGATCTTTATTTATTTATAGTACATAATTTCTCTTTGAATGATACCACATGTTATCCACATTAAATGGTCAATTAATGCATAAAATAATTCATTTTTTTTGTTCATTAATTTATAATCTATCACCCCACGACATTTCAGCCTATTTTTCCATGTTTATAGATATTTAGGTCCATTTCTATTTGACTAATATATTCTACCCCAAAATAATCTCCATATTTCATGTCTTGGTTTTTCTTTGAATTAATGGCCATGATAATGGCCTATTCAAGCATGGAAACCATTAAGAAAGTTCTTATACAAGGTATTCCACATAGTCCATCCAAATTTAAGAGTATTTGGGTCTTTCTATCAAGAGATATGGGCCCAATATAAAAACTAATCAGATCCGTGAAAAGTTATAGAGGAACAACATGTGAGTTGTTTTGAGCTTCAAGATGGTGGATTTATCATGCGGTCTAGAAAAATTAAATGATTAAATTAATGTAAATAATTCGAATAAATAATGATTTATATAAGTATTTTAAATTTTATATCCTAAATAAAAAAATAATTGAAAATAGTTAAAATCCTAATTTGGACATTGTTGATGCTCCTTTCAATCACAGAGTCTAAAGGAATGAAAAGGGAAATACCTTGAACCCAAAGTGATTCATCCTTTCAAGAAACATCAAAAATTGAAAAAGGAATGAACCAAGATTCAAATTTACTTGGGTCGTGCAAGTTCCACTAAGGTTGCACATGTATACTTGCGTGTCACCCATTGGTCGCGTAGGTGACTTGCGCACCTTCTTTGAAATTTCGCCCAGGATTTCTCCAGCCTATAAATACCCCTTTGGGCCACCCATTTTGGAAGGTAGAATTTCCAGAAATTCAGATTTGAGATCCCAGCTCCCTAGTCTCTTCTTAAAACTTCCAAACACTTCTATGGTAATTTCCTACCTAGAACAGAAGATCTAAAGAGAGATGGTAAGGCCAAAGTGTTGAAAATCATATACACTTGCGCACCTGAGTGGCCAGTGCTTGAGGGAAATGTCCACACTTGCACGTTGCCTTACCCTTTCAATAGAACTTGTGCGCCCCTCTTCTAGAAGACTTCATGGATAGTACTAAAGGATTGAGTCAAGCATCTCCCAAGTTCTACCATAAGGGTAAAACAGCGCGCAAGTACACATGTGTCACGTAGGTACACCTGCACGACTAAGACTTGCACGCCCACATAGGACTTGCGTGACCTTCACTTTTTAGGTTCCCTTCCTGCCCATTTCACCCCTCCTATAACAATCAACCTCTCCTATTCATAATTAAGCCTTCAGAACTCTCTCCAAATCCATTCATAGCATGATTTCCTTATTGGCCTCGTTACTTGAAAGGGATCCTATGGAATATTTCTCAAAAACTAGTGATTTACACATCTTTATGTCACTAAGGTTGGAGATTTCATTCATTAAACCTCATCCTTTAATATGAGAGAATCCTAAACATGGGCCTTCTTTTCAGGTGTAAGTCCCATATCCAAATCTCATTAATTTGGGAAACCTCTTTAATTGTAATCCCTAAGTCCCCTAACCTGGGCGTCCTACTTAGGAGTAAGCCTCAGTTATAATTTCCCAAATATAGGCTTCCTTTTCAGGAGTAAGCCCCAACCATAATTCCTTAATCTGGGCATCCTCCTTACGAGTATTCCCTAGTCTCAAAGTTCCCAAATATGGTCATCCTCCTTAGGAGTAGGCCCCAAGTGCTCATTAATTTGGGTATCCTCCTTAGGAATAATCCCAGAGTCCCTTAATTATAAAATTCCCTTGACCTTGGCCTCCTCATTAAGAGTAAGCACCATTCTTCAAAACCCTTTAACCTGGGCCACCTCTTTAGTAGTAAGCCCCAGTCTAAATTTCTCTTAACCATTATTAATCTACTTTTTGATATGGGCTTCCTTCTCAAGAGTAAAACCCAATCCTAAATTCCCCTCTTAATTTGGGCATCTTCCTCCGGAGTAAGCCCCAAGTTAGAGTATCCAAATCTCCATAAAAGCACATATACTTTTATGGACCCTGTTCCAAGACTTCTTCTTTAAAATAAGTCCCGATCTCAATCTATTTGGGCATTCATACATACATAAGCCCCACATCATTTTCTATTATTGCATCTTTCATGACACAATTGTCTGGTTTCACCAATACCTCTTGTTTCTCACACCGTGCAAGACTCACGTGTGCTTAGAGTATAAAAGTAATTATGGCATCTTTTCTTTGAGCCATCAATCATACATAAACATTATACTCCATTTCTCGAACTACGTGGGTTCCGATTCCTTTTCCAAAACAAATGATACGTATGGAGCCCATCTGCAGGTACAATCCCAACTCTGAAATAATCCATGTTCCTCTGAATTACAATAAACTTCACGTGCCCCACAGAGTGGCTTTAAAACTAGTATGATCATCATAATGACCAAGAGACTTTTATATAATGTATTAAAGGATACCATTGACTAAGAATCTCTAACAAATATAGATGATTCTCTGTCGATGAAGATCCTTGAATACATATAAAAGATTCTATAAATTTCCTACATATCAATCATTGATTGTCAGTTCTAAAGAAAATCTCATTTTATACTTGGTAATGTAATAAGGATTCATGAACATAACTTAAATCTATAAAGAGAGTCCAAGAGTAGACAATAATTCCCCTCAAAAAGGTGTGATGAGTCCGACCTCCCATCCTATTGACCAATGAAAATTCCTAAGCCTCATCAGTGCACCACTAATGAGCACCCACCTTTGGAAAGTAGGTCTAAATGGATTTGGAATCATTTGATGTTTCCAGTTCTACGAAGAAACCCGTTAGAAACCGCTTGGAATGTTTAAACCTTAAATCAACGAGGTCATCCCCAATTCTAGAGGGAAAAAAATGGTGAACCAAACGTGATTCCTTAACCAAGTTAAAATGATGTTTTAATTATTTGTTAGGCCCCTATTTAAAACTCAATGAGAGGGACAACAAAACAATCAATAACATATGTGCTTATCCAAGAGATGTAGTGGCTGAACTTATCTTGATTACATCTGTTATATCAAACAGGAAATCTTTTCCATGATCTTCTGCATTACAAAAATGGATTTTCATAACTTCACGTCTGTGAATGCATCTTCTGTGAAAACCTCTGCTGTGAAAACCACAGCTGTGAATGCATCTGCTACTACTCCTGCTAGATCGTCATCCGCTCTGAGGACGACATCACCTACTCGGTGTCTTCAATGTTGGGTATCAAATGCACTAGTTAAGGAGTACCGTCAACATGGTACCATTCCTACTCTGAAGACTGCTCGTCAAGCCCTCCAAGTGAACAACTCACCCTGGTCATCAAGACAACGACGACCAGTGATCAAGAAGCAGGTGGTTCCAACCACCGTCTCCAATCATTTCAGGTCGTTATCCCTGGAATGCAATCACCATTCACTCCCATATTCCGTGGAGGTGAATGAGCAGGTCCCTCGGGACCTTAATTCAAATAGACATGAGTCATTCCTGAAGGATCTCATCAATAATCATCACCAGACTCGTGCGGCAGTGTGCCATCAACATGATGAGGGTGTCGTCTCCAGGCGTTCGGCTCAGGTTCCTCAAACCCGATCAGGCATGAAGAACCACCAAAGGCAAAATACGGTCAACAGTGAGCATGTTCTCATCTCTTCAATCTCCAGAGAAGTCCACCAACCTAACTTGGTGGCAAGAAATGAGCGGGCACACACACCCGTCTGTTTTAATTCCGTTGTCTAGCAAGCTCGTCTGGAAGCAGCACGCCAATCCCGCCAGGAAATTCCAGTGGAGTAATATAGACAGGAATATACACCTGTATATAAATCATCAGTTAGTCAGTAGGCTCATCTGACTACATATGATGAATCCCGCCAAACCAATGTATTGACAACTGGTAAACAGGCACATACACATGCTTACACTCATCAATCAAGCCAGCAGCCTCATCTGTCAGTATTGAAGGAAGCTTGTCAACCATGTTCGGCGAAGTACAATCAGCAGGCACATACACCTACTAGTATTGATCAAGCCTACCAACTGTCTTGTTTGGTCGCACTCGGAGAAGTCAGTCGAAAAGCTACGGTGACAAACAGGTGGCAGACTATACTCTCTGCCCCTATACATGAGTATGGTCAGAATTCACTGAAAATAAATGGAGGACAGGAGCAGGCACATACACCTACTCCAAGAACGGAATGGATGTATATCCCCGTTCTGGCAGCTGATGTCACCAAGTATATTCTATCAATGGTGAAAGAGCTAAAGCAAATACCTACACATATTTTGGATGCCTGCCAATATATTATAACAACTTCAGCAGTATCTCAGGGAAAGACACATAAATCTATCCCTACAAGTGGAGTGACACATCAACAGTTCACTCCGGAACAGACACACACATCTGGTCTAGTCCAAGAGGGTTGTGGGGCGTACTCCCCCATATCATACAGACAACCAAGTCAGGCACATACACCTGATTTTAGTGGAGATAATCAGCCTAACCTGATCATTTCTCTTGAGAAGACACATACACCTGCCCATAATGACCATTTTCATCAACAAGTGGTTCCCAAAATGAGTAAGAAAGCGTCTAAAAAGAATACCCTTCTAGCACAGTAAAGAAATCAAGGGCCAATCTCTAACAAAGCCTTACTCGATGCTGGAGTTCTTGATGCACTCAGACAATTATTTGTTGCAACTCAAAATTCTACTCTCTCAGTTCCCAATAGTGGGATCATTAATTCTGAAGGTATGTATTAGATACTTCTCATGAAGGCTTGCTTCATTAAAATGCGGTCAATCTTGAAGCTTCATCTTTAGATGAGATCCACAGGAACCCTCTGTTGGTCAGAAGACCAAGGAGAAAAATGTTACATCTTTTTTTTATATCCCACCATGGTGGTCCTCCCCATGATGATGAATTTAGCTGCGAAAGTCCTCTCCGCAGTAATAATGAATGTTGCATGGAAAATTCTCTAATGGACAATGTAGTGACGAGAAATCCCTGTTATCTTGAGGAACTGACAAATGTGAAGCCAGTCATGTTTGATGATTTACCAATAGCAGGTGAAATACTTTCTCAACCAGAAGATTGCCCGGGGTGTAGGTCATTTTCCGAACTGCCCCTATGTCATGCATCTTCAAATTTGATCAACGAATTCTCTACCAATATTGTTGAATCTGATGAAGCAACAAGGAACCACCATCCTTGGTCTAATCAGGTAGAAGAATCCTCATCAAATGATAAAGAGGAATTACTGAATATGAGAAAACATTTGGAGAAAGGTGAAGTGCCAGTCATGTTTTGGCATTTGGTTGATTCTCAGTATGACATTCCATAGATGTTGACGGAAGATTTTATTTGAGATATTCATCTCAACATTTGGAAAACTATTTTTAAGTTAAAAAATAAAATATTATCTTATGATGAATATGAAAATCATGTCATGATAATAGAAGGGTTACAAAGCCAAATTGACTTGGAATATCTCTTAGTTTCTTGATATCTGAAGGCTGAAAAGCAGTAGAGAGCCCTTCAGCGTTCATTCCATGGCGCACTAAGAAGATTGTGCCAGTTATTTTTGAATTCCCTATCGGGTATTCATATCAAGGGATGGGGTGTTCATGGATCACTACATTTCACTGTGCTCTCCAGTCAGCAAATTCCGCCGAAAATGGTCTCATGCAATGTTATTGCCCATGGCCATCCATAGTCAATTGTCTTTGTTTGTAATCAATGGCTTTCACAAGAATAGGACTCAACTAGTTCTTCTCAAAATCAAGCATACAGAGAACAAGTTGGTGAATTAATCCTACATCAATCGAATGATAATATTGAACAGGCCTCTTGTTTGGAGCAAGAACATCATCATGTGACAGAAGTGTCAGAAATCATCCAACGGTCTTTTGAGCCGGGTGATAAAAGTGGATGCAGGTTGATGCATCCAGCCAATTTATGAACAAAAGTCTACAAGATCAAGAGATCTTACAAGAAGGTCTCAGATATAGCATGTTAAGAACCACCCCAGCTTTCCAGACTGGGGACTCTTTTAACCCAACCCTCAGAATCAACAAATAGGATTCGAGGAGTTGAGCAGGAACATCCTGAGTCCACCAGACTAGGGACTTTTTCAAATACTCAATCTCTTCTGTCGAGAAAGTCAGTTTTCTCTCGATTAGGGAAGAATCCTTAAGAGGAATGAAGAGAGAAATTATCAGGATATTCCTTCAAAATTACAGTTCATCAAGAAGTTCCTGAGGAATCAAATCGACAAAAGGCAATGTCTCATCAGAGACATGGATGAAGACAATATCGCAAAAATACCGATAAAATGGATGCAATGCATTATTCATCAATTAATTTCATTAATGTCGTTGTTGCTAACCCACTAGATGAGGCTCAATCAGAGGGATCAGATGAAGAGGTTCCTTATCAAGAAGTTGTACGCACAGACACAAATGAAGAAGGTGTGTGAACGCGAAATCAAAGGCTTACCCAGAATCTGGGCGTTCCTTCAAGTAACCCACGTACCCCTCTCTGAAAGGGAGCCAACAAGGGGAAAGGAAATAATAAGGTTACATACACTTCCTTTGGAGAATACCAATCACTCTCACTAGAGAAATGATTTGCACAACAAGAGGAGGAAATGAAGGAATTAAGGTGGTTGAATGCAGAAGTACTTCAGAGTAGTCTTCCTCCTAAGCGTGATGGAGTCAGACAGCCAAGGAAAATTTTTGCGAATACTGAGATGGATCAAGAATATACTCATCTACCAGTAAACCATCATAGTTCTAACCCAACTAGTCATGTGCAACAATAATAAGCAGTGCTGCCATTAGTTGTAGTACCAGCTGCCCCATCTGTCCTAGCTCCAGTTATTACACCGGTTCAAGTCTAAGCTCAACCGGATGTTTCTCAAATGTTAATAACTACTATTGAGTCATTAACATCTCTGTTGGAATCTATGGAGGGAAAGGGAGCTCGAATTCCACCAGAAAAGGGAGCTTATCCTGAATGGGTTGATGCAATCCCCCCCCATCAAATTTTGCAAGTACCACATTCCAAAACATTAATTATTGGGGAGACCAAGAACAACACTTAACACATATTGTTGCTCATTGCGATCCTATGATGGGAACCCCTCAACAACAAGAATATGTTAAGATTAGGTGTTTTCTACAGTCATTACAAGGACCTGCCTGTGTTTGGTACACATTCATGGAATCCCGATCAATTACCAGATGGGAGGATCTCCGCCAAAGATTCCTTCTTTAATTCAGCTCAACTTTGCCAAAGACAACAGTTTTTTGTCATACAAACTATAAGTAAAGGGAGAATGAAAGGCTTTCAGATTTCATTTCTTGGTGGAAGGGATTAACATATTCCCTAAGCTTAGCACTCCCTCAAGAAGAAATGTTGCCAATCTGTGTGGAAAATCTGCATGATGAATTACGCACGCCATTGATCCCTATGAAATACACAGGAGGGTTTCGAGACCTTACTTCAATCGCTCAACAGATTGAAGATTCTCTTATAAAGACTAAGGAGAAAGCTCGTGTAATTCCATCAGCTCCAGGAAGGAGAATGGGTAAAGAAGAGACTGCTACAGTTATGCTTAAACAATCACCTGTACATACTTATACTTCAAAACCTTCATCTTCTCGAAGCGATCCACCTCCTGAGCACCAACAACAGAGGAAATTTCATCAATATGATCAACGAGATCAAAGACGAAAACAATTTGAGGATTTAAAGAGAAAAGTTTACTCTTTCTTAAATTAAAAAGCTCCTGGTTATTTCATTTCGGCTCTGGAAAATAATTTGGTTCAATTTCCAAGGCCCAAGAGTCCAAACAAGGAAGGATATTATGATTGTCCCAACTATTTCCCCTTTCATCAGATGTTGGGGTATCCCATTCAGGAGTGTTTTGTCTTCAAGGACCTCCTGCAAAAAATGGGCGACTCAGGAAAAGTCAAACTGAAATATTCTTCAGCTAAGGTAGCATGTTTTACTACTACAGATCCAGAGGAATAGGGCGATTGGCAAGAAGTCAAGAACAAAAATGCGCAAAAACATGATGATTGGATGATCAGAAAGAAGATCAACCGGACTCGTGCTATTTTTCGAACACAATTGAAGAAACCAATTGTGTCTTCTATCATGAATGCGGCATAAAAACCCTCTTCATCAGAGGAAAAATTTACAAAGAAACGACATAATTCAAAGAAAGAAGAAGAATCAGAAGAAGATGAGTATGTGTCAAAGCCCAAGTTGTCCTTGACTTTGGCAGATTTTATGTCATCTACTTCAAAGCAACGACCACCACCCCACCAAATGGAAAAACCTAAATTATTGAGTCAGGAAGAGTCTTCATCGGATGAAGAGTAAATCTTCGGTTCTGTTAATATGATTCATTTAATAGATCCTTATACCAGTCGCAGTTTCTATCTTAATGAAACTAGGTTCCCCGTATGAAACACATGAATCAAAGGAAGTTCCAGAGGCTCAGGGTATAGCGGAAGACATCGATATTTCAGAGGCCACTATTCCAATTCTACCCCTACTAGAACTATGTATGCAGCACAAACTCATGGAAGAGCCCTTCAACAATCTCAACAAGTAGAAGCAAGTTCTTACACACAAGGCAGATTCAGTCCTACCACAGTTATTCTGGAAGTTCGGTTGGAGGTGACACATTCTTCCTCTCAGCATCTAAAAAGACCTAATCGGTCTAATCTTCCAAAGCTAGGAGTATTACCAACTCCTATCCCGGTACAAGATGCATCAACTTATAAAGAATCAACTTCCAAGTCACCTGCTAAACCACATGTTCCTGTTGGGAATTGTAGACCTTTGGATCAAAAGTACGATGTATTGAAACACTTGGCCTAAGTACGGACCAAGTTATCAATTATAGATGCCTAGAATCTATCAAAGGATCTTCGGGAGGCACTCATTGAGTATTTGTCAAGTCCTCGTGAGTTTGAAACTGAAATTGATGCGGCTGAAGCCTACCATGTTGAGAATAATCTTGCAGAATTCTATGCAGTGATATCTTTCACAAGTGAAGATGAAGATGATGTCGTTCATGTACATATTAGACCTTTGTACATATCTGGAAAGTTCAATGGTGTAGACATCTGAGGATCTTTCATTGATAATGGTTCAGGAGTCAACCTCATGCCCATTCACACACTTCGTCGATTGGGACTCACGGAATCTGATTTATCTCCTTCTACTATGATGTTACAAGGATATGATAAAAATGAACAAGAACCACTGTGCAAGATTACACTCAGAACTCAGTTTGGAGATCTTGTATCCAATTCAGATTTCATGGTAGTTGATCAAGACTTAGCCTTCAACATCTTTCTTGGAAGACCCTGGCTACATCAACATGTGGATATCCCTTCATCATACCATCAATTTCTCAAATATTGTTTCGATAGTCAAGTTGGGACATTGTATGGTGATGAGGCATCGTTCAAGGAATGTGAGTCTCAATACGTTGAGGCGGAATTCTTCCACATGAAGGGAAAAGATGAATCCACAACAAGAGAGGTTACCAAAGTTAATGATCCATATGGTTTGGAAAAGATTCCAGTAAACCCATTAGCACATGTGAGTACAGATTATGTATTTCTTATCAATCAAATTGATAGGATAGACCAAAATAAAAATACTCTTATGGAAATCTCAATAATGTCAATTACGGCAATCAAGCCAGACAACATGGGAGAAAGTGGTAATCCACCAAGCAATGATGAATGCTCAAATAGAGATGTCTTTATTTCATCTGCTGAAATCCAGAAATTCTATACTTTGCCAACCAGGCCAGAAGAAGTTATAGCAATGTTAGAGGTGAACGATGATGTCGATTCTCAATCCATCATCTTCTCTTTATTACCCAAGGAAGACCCATCATCATCAATCAGGTCAGAAATGGAAGCTTCCTCTTCATGATGTTTGAATTTTAACATCTCTTCTGATCATGAAAATTCTACTTCATCATTTACTATGCAAGTAGAAATAGAAGAAATAACACATGTTGAAAAGAAGAAGAAGATCTCGGGGATGCTCCTCCATCATTTGAAGAGGGTATCTCTACAACCGTGGATGAACTCAGAGAAATAAATCTGGGTACAAAAGAAGATCCACGCCCCACATTAATTAGTGCGGCCAAGACTCCTAAAGAGAAAGAGATGTATATTTATTTTTTAAAGAAAAATCGAGATATATTTTCTTGGAACTATAAAGAGATGCCAGGCCTTGATCCTGATGTTGCTACTCATCATTTTGGTTTTCCAGAAGATCATCGAGGATTCAAGAATTCTTCTAGAAGAACACACCCAACCTATGATTCCAAAATTTAAGTTAAAGTGGATAATCTCATCGTAGATAACTTCATCAGATAATTTCAATATCCCAAGTGGTTGGATAATATTTTCCCAGTGAAAAAAGAGGATGGGAAAATTAGAGTTTCTTTGATTTCATAGATCTTAATCGTCACTGTCTTAATGATGATTTTTTAGTACCAATTACAGAACTATTAATTGATGCAACAGCTGGCTATGAAGCACTTTCCTTCATGGATGGATATTCTGGATATAAACAAATCTGAATGGCTCCAGAAGATGAAGATTCTACAGCCTTCAGAGCCCCTCAGGGTTTCTTCTACTATCGGGTAATGCACTTTTGCCTAAATAATTCAGGAACAACATATCAACATGCCATGCATCGTATCTTCAAACCCTTTTTAGGTAATTTCATTGAATGGTATGTGGAATATTTGGTGTTCAAATCCAGGAAACGTTCTAATCACTTGGCTGATTTAGAAATCATATTCCACAAACTTCGGAAACATAATTTGAAGATAAACCCCTTAAAATATGCTTTTGGGGTAACATAAGGAAAATTTCTCGACTTTGTTGTACTCCATCATGGTATTGAAGTCGATCCTGATAAGAAAAAGTCAAGCCTTGGTATGTCACATCCTCGAAAATTGAATGAATTGAGAGGACTTCAAGGACACTTATCCTATATTCGGCGTTTTATCGCCAATTTGGCAGGAAAAAGTTTACCCTTCACCAAATTGATGAAGAAGGGAGTCACTTACCAGTGTACTGAAGAATGTCAATATGAATTCGATATTATAAAGATGTATCTCTTGAGTCCATCAGTATTAATGCCACCTACTGAAGGAAGACCATGTATCCTCTATGTGAATGCTTTAGAGCGATCATTGGGTTCCTTCCTTGTTCAGAAGAATGATGCTGGGAATGAAAAAAGCCTCTACTATCTCAGTCGGACTATGCTTGAAGCAGAGACCTGATATTCAAGTATTTAGAAGTACTGTCTAGAATTAATATTTGAAGTTTGGAAGTTGAGACACTACCTGCAAGATCATGAGGTCCAATTGGTATCTCGTAATAACCCACTTAAATTCATCCTTATCCGTCCAATGCTTACAGGACGTCTGGTAAGGTGGTCAGTTATTTTGTAGCAATTTGATATCCAATATGTGTCTCAAAAGGCAATAAAGGGCCAGGATCTAGCTGATTTCCTTGATGAAACCCTTCAATAAAAGATACATCCTCACATATTTAACTTCCTAATTAAGAAGTCTTCTTTATTCAAGATAGTCTTCAAACAAGGAAAATGAACTTTGATGGTGATTATAGAAGTACAACAGGGAGGAAAATGGAAAATATGAAATTCAACAAAGATGGGTTAGGAGTTTTTCTCATTTCTCCAGAAAAGGCAGTGTCAACCTATTCCTTCTCATTGTTGGGAGGTGGTATAAATAATGAAGCGGAATACCAACCTCTCATCGCAGGCTTGGAGTTGGCGCTTCAGGCATGGTGAAAGGTGATTCAGACCTGGTAATCAAACCAGTCAAAGGGGATTATCCCATCATAATAGAAGAACTAATCCCTTTGTATGATTACGCCATAGATTTAATGGTGGAATTTCTTACGGAACCAACATTTTCTTATCTCTCGATATCACAAAATGATCAAGCTGATGCACTGGCTAATATAGCCACAACTATGGCAGATCCAAATCCATATGAGACAACCATAAGTATGGCCCACCCTCGTACAATTTCACCTTATATTCAAATCAAAACAGAGGAAATAAATGAAATTAGTCTCATTCCCGAATCATATGGTCATACTACAAGATGTATGGCACCTATCATGGAATACCTTCAAAATGGAACACTTCCACCTGATAGATCCTGGAAAGAACAAGTCCAGAGACGTGTGGTCAATTTTACTCTTTATGGTAGCCCAGATCACCCAGAGAAAATTCTCTACAAGCATGGTTTTGGTAGATTTCTCTTCAGATGCATTGATGGTGAAGAGACAATGGTTGTACTGAAAGAAGTGCATGCAAGAGTTTGTGGTTCCCACCAGTCTGGACACAGACTATCTGAACAAATTCAAAGGCTTGGATAATTTTGGCCTTCAATGATACAAGATTGTGTTGATTTCACAAAGTAGTTTCATTCTTGCCAAGTACATGCCAGCTTAAGTCATCAACCCCCAGTTTTTCATCATACAACTAAATACTCATGGCTATTTTCCACAAGGGGAATGAATGTAGTGGGACGTTATCCTTTGGCTACAACCAAGCAGTTCAAGTATATTCTTACAACTACTGACTTCTTTTCCAAATGGGCAGAGGTCATACCCCTCAAAGAAGTCAGTTCTAAATTAATTGTTAGCTTCATCAAGCCTAACATCATTATAAGATTTGGTGTCCCTCATACCATATTGACAGACAATGGCACCAACTTTTGTTCATCTGAGGTGAGAAAGTTGTATCAAGAATACAACATCAAATCCAACCGTTCATCTCAGTATCATGCTGCGGCCAATGGCAAGATAGAATCTTTCAACAAGACTCAATCAAATATACTGAAAAAGATGGTGGATAAAGAAAATAGATCATGGCCTGATAAACTCTTTCATGTTTTTGAGCTTATCGGACCACCACCCGCACTGCAACGCGGTCAACACCATATTCACTGGTATATGGAATAGAAGTAGTCTTTCCCATTGAGGATCAATTACCCTCACTCAGAGTAGTGATTTTGATTAATAATCTACAAATGACCAATCTCAAAAGAGATTGGATGAATTGGAATGGTTTGATGAGAAAAGATTGAGCACATTGAACCACATAGAAGTCTATCAGAATCGAATAACACGAGATTTCAACAAAACAGTTCATCTTAGTTCATTCGTTCAGGGAGAATTGGTATTGGTTCGCCGAAACCCAATGATACCAAGAGATAAACCTCCCATGCTTGAGCCAAAATGGGAAGGACCTTATTCAATACAAAAGGTCTACTCCAATGGAGCTTAATCTTTAATATCAATGGATGGAGAACTCATCCCTACTCCAACCAATGCTAGATTTATGAAGAAGTATTTTTTGTAACACGAATACTTTATCGTCTAGAAAGAGATTAAATTTCACCATCCATAGTCCAAGCATATGACCTTAAACTATTTGCACCCTTTTCATCCAGTAAGATATTAAACTGTGATGTTCTAGCTACATGACACTAAACTGTTCAAAAGTCCCTTACGTCCAGCAAGACGTTAAACTTCATAATCAGTTGTGGTCCATGCATATTACCTTAAACTATTCGCACATTCATACATCATGACGCTAAACTGTGTCCACTTCATCGTCCTTGCTATATGATGTTACACTATACAGTAATGGTCCATGCATATGACCTTAAATTATTTTCATGTCTCATGTCTACCAAGACATTAAAATGCACCATTATGGTCCATGCATATGACCTTAAACTATTTGCACCATCATCCAACATGATGGTAAACTGTATCGTCCCTTTTCGACCAACATGACGTTAAACTGTGAAAAAGTTCCTAATACCTCCAACATGACATTAAAATGTGTCCTCTTTTGTCCTTATTGCATGACATTAAACTGCAAAATTCCTCTTTTTGTCCAACATTACATTAAACTACATTTCCCCATCGTCCAAACTACAAGATGCTAAACTGTATAGAAATCCATTAATACATCCTACATGCCATTAAACTATATTTTGTCCCTGCTACATGACACTAAACTGTGCAGCACCAATAGTCCTCACTACAGGACTTTTAACTGCATAGTCCCTTCATATGTCCCACATGACATTAAACTGCGCATCATTAGAGTTGTTTCTACCTCTTGTTTCTCACACCGAGTATAACTCACGTGATCTTAGAGAAAACTTCAACCATAACACCCTTTTTAGGTCGCTAACCATGTGTAAGTCCCAAAATCATTTTTTTTGATGTCGTTGTCCCCAAAAACAACTTAATCACTAACTTATTATTTAATTGAACTACGCGGACTATGATCCATGCCTTTTAGGTAGGGTATGTAGGCAACCTCCCGAGGTTCAATCCCAAAACCAATCTCTACACATCAGTTCATCTCCATCTCATACGATGTTGATTCATGAAACCGCCCCCAGAATAAATATCATTACAATGGTTCAACTTCTTCCTTGTTATACGATGTTAAACTGTACAACACTTTTGTCTTGTACGACAATAAACTACAACATTCTTTGATACCCTCACCTGAGAAGGAATCATTATTTACATTGATTTCTAATCATGTTACATTCCAAAGACTATGTGCATACATGGCAATTCTCGAACCTTTTATCTTGGTTAAAACCTTCATTGCACTAAAGTCCCCTTTCACCCTTCACTTGTACGAACCAAATATGTACAAAGGGTATTTCTATAACTACGTGGGCTTGATTCCCATCCTTATGGGATACATAGGAACATTTGAGTGTCCCTTGAATCCAGCCCCAAGTCTTTGGGACTAACCCCAAATTCCACTTTCAGTCCCCTAGATGAAAAGTCCCCATGAAAATACACATTGTGTATTCATTATTATGGTCCGAGCTCTATGAACCTAAACTAAGATCACCCATACTTCCATCCCACATGACGTTAAACTATATTTCAAAACTATGTATGGCTTGATTCCAATCATTGTGGTATACATAATGGAGTCCAACATTTCAATTTAGGACATATCCACAACATGATTTTGGTTAACATTGGTCTGTGTATCTCTACATGCATCGAACAAATGCCCATTTTTATGTGTCATAATTCAAACCTTAAATATTTTCAGATCTACATACCCTTTTTCTCGACTTCTGGTCACAAAATGTCCAATTTATGAGAGTTCTTTTTCTTTACTATGAAAAACGTTCCCTTAGGAGGCCTTGGATAAAAAGTCTACATAACAGACTTGTTAGCCAAAATATACTATTATTTGACTATACAGCCAATGCCCTTAGGCGGCCCTACATATTTCAACCCTCTAATGAGTTTGTTAAATATTGGTAACTTCATTCTTGGAAAGATCCTTATTGGTCTTAATGACAATATGTAGGGATCCACAGAAAAAATAGCCATCCTTAACATATTTGTCCCATGTTCTTTTTCATGATCTGAAAGTATTCAAGACTATGGTTTATATTTTCCTCCCCTACGCTTGGGTCAGACCTTCGTAGGAGTAACATTCATCATGTTCTTAGAAAATATTGTTTGGAAATATCTTCTCCATATTAAAGTACCTCTCTCTATATAGAAAAATCTATGGTTTGGAAAATTTGAATCTCTGTAAACTTACACTGGCTTTTTAGTAGTAGAAAATTAAATTTCTGAGAGTTATTTTTCCTGACTATGTAGTATGTGCCCTTAGGCGGCCTTGCATAAATAGTCTACATAACAGACTTGTTAGCCAAAAGATACTATTATTTGACTATGCAGCCAATGCCCTTAGGTGGCCCTGCATAATTCAACCTCCTAACGGGTTTGTTAAATAGTGGTAACATCATTCATGGGAACTACTTCTTCTAATTCCTTTTATCCCCTTATTGTATCATTCGTCAAATTCAAAATTTCTTAAGTCATAATTTACATTTTTTCCTTCATACTTGAGTATGGTAAAATGTTATCAGATATGTTTTCAAGGAATTTAGTCAATTTTAACCCATTTGGTCAAAGCTATTTCGACCATAAACATTAGCCTTTTTATGTTTGACATGCATGACATTAAACATCCCAGAAAATACAAGGTAAATCTGAAAAAAAAATGTCAAGTTATAGCTCACTAAACATATATTTTGTATGATTTAGGTAATATTGAGCAATTAAAAGATTCAATTTTTGTAGGGTTATATATAATAAACCTAGGAAAAATCAATCTATGCTTACTAGGCCCATTGGATGAGGTAAAAATAAAAAGCAGCTAGCAATGGAAAATTTGTACAAAAATGATTGAATATGAGAGTGTTTTTCATTTTATGCACAAGAATTAGAAGGACGTCCACAGATTGGAGTCTTTTCTCTTTTCCAAGAAATTACAAGAGGTTGTCAACATAAGTCTTCCCTTGATGTACAGCATGTCGAGCATCATCAACAGCTACTTGAAGCTAATTCACTCGACCGAATTCACTCTTTTTAGCCTCATGGAGTGCTTTCTTGGCATCTGAGATGGCTTTCATACCACTCGTTGGGCTCCCTACAGGGAATTGTTCAGTTGTTCAAGTAATCCAGTAACAGCATCTTACTGTTGCTGAAGGTGCATTTGCTGGACGACTTTATCTTTGATCTTATGTTTCAGCTCCATCATCTTGGAAGCATAATCGGCCTCATCTCGGGATACCGCAGCATCAAAATTACTGATATTGGCTCACAGCTTCACCCTGGTCAGATCTTCACTGCACTTTTTCTCATGCTCCCTTCTTAAGATGACTTGCTTCACTGCGGAATGGATCATTTGATATCCAAAACTGCCAAGTCCCAACATCTCTTCCAGCCTTTGGATTGATCCATCTAAGAGTTTTGGAAAATCGAGGGATAAAAATGTGGTTGAAAATTGGGCTTATGAGGTTTCAGATCTGGATTAGAAGGGCTATGATGCATCATATGGGCCTTCTCCACTATTACAGCACTTATAAATACTCCTCCACATGTGATATTTGCTGAAGAAGAATTGGTGTAGTTATGAAACCAAGAAATTGGAAGATAGTTCTTTGCCTCTGGAATGATAACTTCTCGCCGATTACCACAGCCATACAAAGGAAAAAAAATGCTCTAGGGGAAGTCACGATGACACTTCTTCAAATACGTTGCCAAATCTGGGGGAGTTCTATCGCATAGGGTATAATAATCACGGCCAATGATGCTCATCATATCATCAAGTCACTTTCTTTAATGTTCATAATTCGTTCTGATTCTCTTGGGAGATATTGAATCTTCACAAAAGTTGAATAAATTAAGTCTTAAATGGGTTTATTTTTTATAAAATTTGTGAAAAATTCGAAAAAATGGCTAAGTCATTAAAGCGCAAAAGTATAAAATTTGGCGCGCAAGTATGGATGTGCCGCGCAAGTCTTGGCGGGCAGGTATCACCGCGCAAGTCCCCTTACCTCTACAGTAGCGCGACAACAATGAAATAGTGGAAAACAAGTATCTTTCGCGACGATACCAACATGCGTGACGAAAGCAAGAAATTCAAGATCTAGTGGCTTTGTGGGAGGAATGACCACATGTATATAGGCCAGGAAACACCCTTGCGTGCTGACGCCTGTGCAGCTCAACACTTACACGCCACCCTCTACGCGCTCAACACTTGTGCGCCACCTTTCCTTTTGTTTTCTTCTTTTCCTTAGAGTCACATCCTCATTTCTTTCGGATCCAACTATGATGGGGGACTTTTTTTATGCTCCATTCCATCATAGAGTCTAAAGTAATTAAAAGGGAAATACCTTGAACCCAAAGTGATTTATCCTTTCAAGAAACAACAAAAATTGACAAAGGCATGAACCAAGATTCAAATGGACTTGTGTCGCGCAAGTTCCACTAAGGTCGTGCAGGTATACTTGCGTGCCACCCATTGGTCACATAGGTGACTTGCGTGACTTCTTTGAAATTTCTCCCAGGGATTCTCCAGCATATAAATAACCCTGTGGGCCCCCTATTTTGGGAGGAAGAATTTCCAGAAATTCAGATTTGAGCTCCTGGCACCCTAGTCTCTTCGCAAAGCTTCCGAACACTTCTAAGGTGATTTCATACCTAGAACCAAAGATCTAAAGAGAGTGGGTAAGGCCTAAGTGTTGAAACTCATCAACACTTGCGTGCCAGAGTGTCCAGACCTTAAGGGAAATGGCCACACGTGCGCATCACCTTACCCTTTCAATAGAACTTGCACAACCCACTTCTAGAAGACATCAGGGATAGTACTAAAGGCTTGAGTCAAGCCTCACCCGAGTTCTAACTTAAGGGTAAAGTGTTATGCAAGTACACATGTGTTGCGCAGGTACACCTGCACAACCAAGACTTGTGCACCCACGCAAGACGTGTGCGCCCACGCAGGACTTGCACACCCTCACTTTTTGTGTGCCATTCCTACCCATTTCACCCATCTTATAAATATCCTCCTCGACTCTTCAAGATTAATCCTTAAAAACTCTCTCCAAATCCATTCATGGCATGATTTCCTTGTTGGATTCCTTTTCTGAAAGGAATTATGTGGAACATCTCTCAAAACCTAGTGATTTTCACATCTTTATGTCACTAAGGTTATAGATTTCTTTCATTAAACCTCATCCTTTAATATGAGATAATCCTTAAGCTAGTACTTCTTTTTAGGAGTAAGTCCCATTTCAAATTCTCATTAATTTGGGAATCATCCTTAGAAGTAAGCCCCAAGTCCCCAAACCTGGGCATCCTCTTTAAGAGTAATCCCCAGTTATAATTTCCCAAATATAGGCTTCCTTTTCTGGAGTAAGCCCCAACCATAATTCCTTAATCTGGGAATCCTCCTCAGGAGTAAGCCGCAATCTAAATGTTCCCAAATATGGGCAACCTATTTAAGAGTAATCCCCAAGTCCTCATTAATTTGGTAATCCTCCTTACGAATAAACCCCGAGTCCCTTAATTCTATAATACCCTTAACCTGGGCCTCCTCTTCAGGAGTAAGCACCAGTCTTCAAATCCCTTTAACCTGGGCCTCCTCCTTAGCAGTAAGCCCCAGTCTTAATTTCTCTTAACTAGTATTAATCTAATTTTTGATCCGGTCTGCCTTCTCAATGTTAAACCCAATCATAAAGTCCCCTCCTAATTTGGGCATCTTCCTTAGGAATAATCCCAAAGTTAGAGTATCCAAATATCCATAAAAGAAAATATACTTTTATAGACCCTATTCCCTAACATCTTCATTGAAATAATCCCTGATCTCAATCTATTTGGGAAGGCATACATACATAATCCCGCATCATTTTCTATGATTTCATCTTTCATGGCACAATTGTCTGGTTTCACCAATACCTCTTGTTTCTCACAACGAGCATGACTCACGTGAGCTTAGAGTGTAAAAATAATTATGACATCTTTTCTTTGAGCCATCACTCATACATAATCATCATACGCCCTTTCTCGAACTACGTGGGTTCTGATTCTTTTTCCAAAACAAAGGATACGTAGGTAGCCCATCTGTGGGTTCAATCCCAACTCTGAAATAATCCATGTCCTTCTGAATGATAATAAACTTCAAGTGCCCCACTGAGTGGCATTAAAACCAGTATGGTCATCATAATGACCAAGAGAATTTTATATAATGTATTAAAGGATACCATTGACTAAGAATCTATAACAAATAAAGATGATTCTCTATCGATGAAGAACCTCGAATACATATAAAATATTCTCTAAATATCTTATATATCATTCATTGATTGTCATATCTAAAAGAAATCTCATTTTATACTTGGTAATGTAATAAGGATTCATGAACATAACTGAAATCTATAAATAGAGTCCCTGAGTAGACAATAATTCCCCTAAAAAAGGTGTGATGAGTCCGACCTCCCATCCTCTCGACCAATGCAAATTCCTAAGCCTCATCAGTGCATTACTAATGAGCACCCACCTTTGGAAAGTAGGTCTAAATGGATATGGAATCATTGGATGTTTCCAGTTCTACGAAAAAACCAGTTAGAAACTTTTTGGAATATTTGAACCTTAAATCAACGATTTTATCCCCAATTCCATAGGGAAACAACCATTTTATTGATTAAGATCAAAATACCACTAAATTCATGAAATGTGATAGTTGACCTTAAAATTATAATTTTTTGGGACAAAAAACATTTTAATATAAATCATATATTATTTATAATATTATTTCATTATGTAAGCTCATAGGTCTTACAAGAATGGTCAATAAAATTGGATTTTAGATCTCTTCCAAGGGCAACAGTTGATTTTTTAAGATGATATTGGTGGATGGTAAAATATTAGGGAATCTGAGTGCACTATGATATTTTGGAATATGGGTTTATTAAATAAGGTTACTAGTGGTATAAATCAATTAATATGGATTATGTAAGATATTTGTTGGATGACCCAAAACACTATAAGGGGTATAGTTCCTCTGAAGTGTTTCTTGGGATCATAAGAACTAGAGTCCTTTCCTACAATGAGGATATGCCTATAGTCAGATAGTCAGAATCTATTATGTGTGGAATAATAGGGGTGACATGTATGGTTATGTAAATAGGATACAAAATCTATTCAAATGTTCATGGATTATTTTTGAATAATTATTTTTATGGATAGTGATGTGGGGGATGTATAAAAGAGCTACCGAGGAAGGGATTTGAAACCCAATGGCAGCTTTGCTTTTTGTGGGAAAGATCGGGCTCAATAAAATGTCGCAGCTTCGAATACGTTGATTATAGGGACTGTAAATCAGTGTCTAAAAATATATGAGTAGACTCAGGGTTGAAACGTGCAGGTATAGGCTGGCCATTTGTAATGTAGTAATCCCATATTAATCCTAATTAGGAAAACTAAAAAATATTAAAGTGCATGGATATTTCTAAGACCATCCAACCCGTAGGAATAAGATCATTGGCAGGGTACAATTCTAAAATGAATCCTAAAAGGTTCCTTTTTTATAAACTAGTCTATGTTAGAATGTTTCTACATTAAATAACTAGGATCATGGGAGAATTAGATCAATGGGTTACCAATAGATGGATTCCAACTCAAAGAACCAGTGGTGTTAACCAAGACTTCAAAGACATGTGGTTGGTTTATGGAAAAGATAATATTTGAGAATGGTCCAAGTGCCATAAATTTTGTGTTTTTCCCTAGAGAATACATTATAATGGTGAGAAAAAGTTAAAATTCATTACTCAAAAAATTTCATTGAATAGGGGGTCCAGTGAGCATCGCTCAGCTTTTACTATGGCCACATTGTGGGCCATATCAGTATATTGAATTTTTATCATCCACTAACATTTTACTACACATTAGATATGATGAGTTTAGTGAGTGGGGACTTATTTTTTTAAATTTTCATTTGAATGGTTTTCATTATAACATTTTTTATGTATCTTTCCCTTGTTGTTTATGGTCTTTTGATTTGGACTATAAAAGGGTAAAATTTAATGTCATACAACTTTGACCAAAGTGAATGCATTTTAATGTTATAATTCTTGTTGACATAAAATGAGGGAAATGTTACACAAAAAAATTAGGATTCCTATTAATGAGATTACTCTAACATGATTTTGATAAAGAGGTGAAAATATTGTAAATAATGGCTTATGATTCTCTGGTATGCACTAATGATATGGGAATGTCCTTCCAAAAAGGATCATGAATCACTCTCTAGTGATGATCTTCTCTATGAATACAGAAATGGTCATAAATATCAAAAAACAGTTTTTGTTAATGACACATTTGGTTGATGGTCATGATCTCACATATAGAAAATTGGAGGAGGCCTGAATTTTCCAAAATAAGGGTCCTTTAAAGAGGATGGTTGGTGGAAACCGAAGGTACTCAAGATAGGATGTGTGATTAATGGGTTGAGGAGTTTATAATTGTATGAAATATTTCAATACTATAATTGAACTGGATCATGATCTTATGGTTTATTGGTAAGGAATGATGATGGGTGATGGTATAAATTCATTAATTTAATGAAGTGGGGACATAGTTGTCATGCAGTTTAATATCATTATAAAATGATATTTTCTAAACAATATAACATCTTTCATTAATGATGCTAAAACCAACATGAAATTTTTAATGTTACATGTTGGGAAAGTTTTCACTAGTATTGGGGTTTAGATGTGAGAAATAATATTTATCCATGAATAGTATTATTGATGGTAATCTTTATTATAATCCATTCTTGAAAAAAAACCCTCATCTAATAGAATGTGTATGTACATATGACTCTTGAAAAAGGAAATTTGAGTTTTCATTACCCAATCCTCTTAAAAAAGGGGTATTTGCTACTTTTATGTCTAGGATCCCATGGGTTTCCCAAAGCAAATTATAAGTACACAAATATATCAATATGAAATATTTAGGAACATACCTTCACTATTCTATCCATGATATGGTGGAATTTTTATAAATTGTATCATGTGGAATGACCCAGGATTGGATATCTAGCCATCAATATTTATCATATGGTGTAAAAAATTAATATAGATGTTGTTCTTGTATAAAAAATCCTTACACTATTCTGATCCATGTAGATGATGAGAGGAAATTATAATTTTACAACTCAACATTGGATTATATTTATGTAAATAGATATGAATCCTTTGCTAATAATATTCAAGCCTCATGTAGTTATTGAAGGTAAAACTGCCTCACAGGTATGACCCAAACATAGTGGTGTAATTTTTCTATTGATATATTTCTACTGGACCTTGTACTGGATATCTGGGTGTCACTATATATAAATTTATTTGTAGAAATTAACCAAAAAAAATCTCTTGAATGGAAAAAACTCTTTTTAGGTCTTACCCATGCAAAAAATATGGGCATTTTTTATGTTGTTATACTACGGAATGACTAGGGATTGGAGATCCATGTTTCATTATGTATGTTGTGATATAAAGAATCAAGACACGTGTTGATCTTGAATGAAAAAATATCTTTGTAGGTCTGAATAATAAATAGAGGGAAGAATATTTCCTATTGATTAATGAAATTAGACTAAGTATCAGAATTTGGGGTATCCGTATGTATCATATTATTGAAATAATTAGTCCACTTGTAGTTCATGAATGGAAAACTCACCACACATGTATAACCCAAATGAATAGGTTGTAATTTTTATGTTTTATTACTATTTACTTACCCATTATTATAGATTTGGGTGATTCTATATGTCTTGTGATGGAATTAGCCATTCCATGGGTTGTTCTTGAAATGAAAAATATACATGCAGGTCTAAACCATATACTGAGGGTGGATTTATTTATGTTATTATATTTGTTGGAAGCTATATTTGAAATCTAGGTGTCACTACCTATCCTTTGATAGTAGGGAAAAAGCCACATGTTGTTCTTAAATAGAAAAATCATCATGAATGTATAACCCATAGGTAGAGTGTGGAATTTTTTCCATTATTGATATGGTTCAAATGATGCTTTGATGTCTTGGAATCACTACATATTCTATTATGTAAGGAACAAATTATTTTGTAGTTCTATAATATAAAACACTCTCTGAATGACAGTCCCATTAGAAGAGTATGTCACTTTTTCCATTTGTATATTTTTTGTTCGAACAAACATTATAGATTTAGGATTTACTATGTATCAAATAGTTATAGGAATAAATCCATGTGTAGTACATCAATGGAGGAGTGGTGGGAGACCAACACTAAGGATAGTGGTTATCTCAGTGGAGTGTGGTAGCAATAAAATGTTTTACATCATTCAAGTTACATTATAGATATATTGTACCATCATATGTTATTGATATTTGCTATAAATTTTCCATTCTCGAATCTTATACCATTATCTACCTGATATGAACTAATATGGCGTGATCATTTTGGGAACATTATTCCAATTTTACAAATCCCACCTATCAAATGCTTCGTCTATGAAACGTGAATTGGTAATGTTTTCTATCACCACAATGATTTTATTAAAATAAATGATTTCGGTATTATTATCATGAATTAGTTAGTCACAGATATATGACCTGTATATCTCTACCTATCTCATTTGATTAAGAATTATGTGGTACATTGGTCTAGGATCATTTTTCTATGAAATCATATGGACATAAACCATGTATTTTGACATGATTTATTAATGATGAATGGTTCCTTTTAATTTTCACTCATACTAATAGAACCATATATTAATGTTCAACCAAGGATATGGGATTCAAGCATCAATATATATACAATGATGACAATAATGAAGCCCAATACAGCTGTTTAATGGAAAAATTCATATGTCGATCTGGCTCACACAAATGGAATGGGGTACTTAATGTTTCATTAATAGATATCTAGCTCATGTTATATGAGTAGTTTTTTATGTAATGTTTTATTATGTTGTTTATAATCTTATGGTATGACAAGAAATTATCTTTTAGCTTTACATCACACGATGAAGACAATTCCATGAAATTTAGTGTTGTGTTGTAAGGATGAATTTTCTACAGTTTAATTCCATTTGGTATAGATAATTGTTTTCTTATATATTTAGTTCATATCACTATGACTGTATTGGCTATATGGCTTGTACGAAAATTACTTCTTCAGAATATGTGCATTAGTGGGGAATAATCTGTTCCCCATCCATTATTTCCAATGAGTAAGCTCCATTGGAAGAGTACTTATATATGATGTAAGGACCTTACCTATGGGTTTCCAAAATTAGAGGTTTCATTATTATTATAAATGGTCTTGTGAGTGATATTACCATTTATCCATGAATGAATGAGTAGATAAAATAATTTTTAATTTAATTCTGTGTTATCCGATTATGATGGACATTAAGGATGTGAAATATACACATCCTTTTTCTCAACGATCCTATCCAACTCATCCAAAAAACATTTTTAATTTATCTTTATCTACGATTTACCCATATATAAATATATATATATATATATAATGATGTAAAATATAGTTTAACGGGATTAAATTTTCATATTCCATACATAAAAAAATATGGAGTTTCTTGTCTGGGATTTCATATAGTGTTATGGTAGGACCATGAATCATAAAGGTGATTTTATAGCTAAGACCTCTATAATATTCTCACCATCTTATAGAATATATAATATGGAGTTATATTAAATTCCACAATTTTGTCATTTTTATTACATAGTTTTGGGAATAATGTATGGATTTAATGTTTTACTCCAACTACAATTTATTCAACCAGGTAGAATAGAAGTCAATTATGTTGTGCATAAATAACATTTAAGGGAATCTGAATCAGGTGATGTTATTAAACATTACTATGTTAATTATATTCTTTAACCTTACATCATTGGGAGTTATTTCATAATACTATTTGAAAAGTATGTCATTAGTATTAAGGATGTACTTAAATATCTTTATTGTGGTTGGGGGATATAGTTTAACAACCTATAACCCCCATTGGAAAAATAGATAGAAATACTAAATTATATTTTAAAACTATTGGGTTTGGGTGACAAAATATTCATTTATATGGAATCCATGACATTTCCTAGTGAATTCTAAATATTATTGTATCATTTTTTTCATGTAGTAACAAAGACATCAAATGTGATTGGATATTTTGGTCCCAGACCAATGAGTAGCACAAGATCCTTCATGGACATATTCTTTGATGTTGTGAATCTCCCCTTATCCTATGATGTTAAGGATGATTACAAAGAATCATCATTTGTAAATGGAATTTTATCATTTGTTCCACCCAATAGTGTAATTTTCTCCACTCAACATTGGGTATCTTCACTTTTGGAATGATGAGACTAGTGGGAACCATTTTTTGAGGTTGTAAACTGTGGGATCCATCGCTCCAAGGGTTGATATCGATTCATTTTTCTTTATGATTGTGTTGAAATTATTTATTTCCACTACATGACGTACTATGATTGTTGGGACCATCCTTAAAATAATGATATGGAAAGACACATCTATCTTATTGGGGACCACCAAGATAACGGAATTATTAGCTAGTGCATCAACCTATTTATTATTTAAATGATGGATATGATGGAATATCTATTTTAGATGAAATTATTCTATAATTCCACTATCATACCCAATGAATGGGATCAATTTTTTTCTTTATGGAATACTTTTATAGGATTTTTTTTCATTTTATCTCAATCATCTAAGATGTTTGGGAAGGATATTTACATCTTTAGGGACAGTTCTAAGCCATAAATGAGGTCATGGAATTTTTCCTCATTTGTAGTGTAGCCTTTAGATAATGGGAAGATATAGAGAGAATTTCATTTTTTTGGGGAAAAATACAATCCCTAGACTAACCCAATTGAGACTTAGTTTTCTAAATTTCTATTGATAGGACTATAGGACACACTATAAAAAACATATCCATTTTCAGGTATTTTCATTAGAGTATAAAACCTATTCATTGGGATTTTTGGAATCCACTCATTCACATTTCATGGTGGGATTTTCCATATGAAAATCATGTAGGTACATCAAATTAAAAACCATTTTCTGTGAAATTAGTGTCATATTTTTTCTGAACAGTTTTCCATCATGCCAAATTACCAATTAACATCAGAAATCTAGGGATGTACTTGAGCCAGCACGTATAATATACCATGTGTTCCTCACGATGTTGAACTTATTTTCTTATCTTTTGAAATTTAATGATGTTATTGATTCATTACATATTTCAATTTAAATATCATTCCTTAACATGTTGCATCATGCGACTGGGTTTTTTGAAACTATCATTATTACCCGTATCATTTTTCTATGGGAGGAGAGTATCATGAAATAAATATATGTATGCAACATATATGATAAGGGGATTTAAATCAATCAATGGAATCATTTATGGTGGGGTTAGTAGGTAATTATTAGGAATGTAAAATTCATCTTCCCAATCCTTGCCCCATCAGTAGGAATCTTTCTTCTTCATTAACATGTTTCAGGGGAGTTATTTTTCAATCAGTTTACCAATGAAACACTGAATGTAAGTGAGGTTCCCAAAGATCCATGTCACATGTTTGAGACTCTAAGTAGGTGGATTTTGTACGATATCACTTATCTTTTCAATGTTGACCTCTATGTCACAATGGAATAACATATTGCAAATGAATTTCTTGGATGTTACCCCAAAAGATCACGTTAGTGGATTCATCATCCAACAGTGATTCTATAACATGAAAAAGATTACATAAATATCCATGAAGTGAAAACATCCCTATCAATATTTTATTCCCATGTCATTAACACAACATTAATCTATTTTACCTAATATGGTCTTAAGATATGGTTCATGGTGAATTTTCAAGTAGCTATGGTGATCTTCAATCAAAAGGGCATGACTGGATAAGAAAAGATAACCGCAGGTTCTCAAAATGCAGTTTCTTCATCATCTATAACGGAAATTTTTATCTTATTATAGGCTGGATATGAATCAATAATAAAAAGTTATTTTAATATATCAGTTTGATATTTCAAAAATTTTGTGATCAACAGTGGTAATTTTTATCTACGTAGTGCTAATTATGGTCCCTAAAATCAATGGATACCTCAATCTATCAATTTGTTGTAATGATATAGATGATGTGGGTGAGCCACTATTTTATTTCATTCTAAAATAATTTTTAAATTGATCAATTTATCATCCTTTGATTATAAATTAGTATAATAATATGGCTTAATCCTCCTAGACACTTACATGAATCCCCCTTGTTCATTAGTTAATCCTAAGTGGTGCATAGCCACATTAATATAATACTTGGAATTTGAAAATTATTTTAATAGAACTCCATTAATGTTTTATTTATAAATTCAATATATATCTCATACACCATAAGAGTCATGGAGAATCTAATCATAATAGGTTTTGTGTCTTCTTTTTTACCCATATTCACTTGTATTTGCTCATTCATGGCGGTAATGGATCATTCGTAAAATATATAATGGGGGTCCTCAAGTCCATCCTCTTATTCCCCCATATCATAGTCTCTGGAATAATATTATGATATGGTGGGTAAGTTGTGGGAATATCTTTCGTTTTCATCATATTATATCTAGGTGATGAGAGATTGTTGTTTTTAACTTCTACAGTTGTTGTTAATAATTCATGGAGATAATATCTTTCATATATGCATCTGCAAGGGGTAAGAAGAGGTTTTACATCTGGGATTATATATGATACATTAATCTAGTTTTGGGTAGAACCTAATCACTATATATCATACTCTCATTATTTACAGAGGCGGTCACCAGGACATTGTATTATGAAACATGCATGTCATCATCCACGTCTGGTTGTGCTTATATAAATTTCATAGAAACATGCATCAACTTATATGTATTTTCAAGAATCAATGATAAAATTTCACCATGTCAACCTTCCCATCGATAGGTTATTCCATGAACTAATGAAATATTGATTGTAAAAAAATGTGGCTATGAAAGAAGGATCCTCTAAGGCTAAAATTGTTATTTGTTTCTTACTAGAAAAACATTAAATCATTGTTACATGTCTGATCATTAAACCAATCCTTCATCATGATCTTACAAATGGTTCTTTTCAATTTATTATCAAACACTTAAGTGGTATGGTTTCTCATATATAAATAAAATATTTATATCCAAAATGTGAGCGTTTTTTATTTCAGATGAGTATTATGCCTTAACCATTGTCAATTAGAACCCTTAAGGTGTATAGATTTTTTAGTTTTCTTGAATCATAGAGGAGTCTGATGTGTCTTCAAAAAAAACTTTTTCCCTATCTTGTTATGTGAACAAGACGGTAACAGGACATTTCTATTGAATTGTATCAACTCGATCTAGCTGAAGTACATAATCTTATCTCTCAACCACCTATGGGGATTTGGTGTTCTTTTATGAATTCCTATCTGAGTTCCATTTATGATGTAGTGAATACCGAATGGAAAGTTTAGGTGGGACATCCTCCATCTATTTTTCAATGCCACACTTTTTTTTAAAAGATCTTCAGGTCCCATGGTGTGGTTTTCCTTTATTATTAGGTTATGGAGTATAGATACATAATTTTTATAGGTATAGGGCGTGATTAGTGGTCAAGGGGGTGCCTGCTGATAGTAATTTGGTTCATATCATCCTTCTTATTTATATGGGATGATGAAACTATAGAACCACCATCATATGTTCTTGTAAGATGAATTTTCCTAGATAACCACTAATGGGATCTTAGGAATCACTATGTTTCTATTGGGAATGTTGGAGTGATCTCACATTGGTCTCTACTACATATATTTCTTCTACTAGAATATGGATAAAAAATCATGTTTGATTATTCTCATATCCTCCTCAAAATCCTTACCTCTAGCATCCTTAACCTCCAGCTCCCTAGTTATGTATAAGGAACTCATAACAGGATTAGTATTCATCAATAATGAAGTGGTTGATTAATTGAACTTTATTAATGGAACCAAAAATTAATTAATTATCTAATGAGGATTCTTTTTATTGGGGAAATTCTCATTTAATGGATGTTGAATCAAAGAAGTCTATATAAGTATGAGTTTTTAAAATGTTGGATATGACTCTCCCCCTGCAATCTTTTTTTGCGCCCAAATATAATTTCCACTTTTAGGAGGCCTATATATTGTCGCCTCCCAGGTATATTGGATCATTGTTAATATGTGGAGCTATTCTTATATTTTTTGATGATCAGGATCAACAATATTTGGATTCATGTAGTTATTGAAATTATATCCATGCCAATATGGAAGATTTTTGTTGTCAACCTCTTCTTCTAGTCCAATTCCAATCAAACAACTCAACAGTGGCAAGATATTATCCATCATCACCTATCCATATTTAATAATGATTTGCAGAACATATTATAAGATGAAGAAATATTGGATGTTGTGACACAACCTCTTATAGAAAGGGTATTAGTTAAGGCAATCAGTGAAGATGAAACCTTTATATTTCCACTTTTTTGGTATATTGAGTCTATTATTTTCCAAGGATACAAGGATATAACTTACTATTTTCTCATTTTGGAAGGAATACACATTGTTCATATCATCCTCAAACCATTGGGGACCCTTTTCTCTTTTTTCCTCTAGATGAGGAACATTTTTTTGCTAATTCCACATAATGAGGAGCTTCAGAAGATTTGTGTCCAACCTGGTTAATTGAATGGTAACTAGTTCTTGTTTTTGGGTTAAATATGTTTTCTCTTACATTATAATCCTTTCCCAGTGTGATAAGAGAGTAATCCTTGATTTATCTTGTTTTTTAATGGTGCTTATATTAATTCTTTTGTTTCATCAAACTTAGGTAATCTTTCAACGTACATCATCGAGTTCAATGGTGATTACAACTAATCATAATGATTTTCATCATAGAGTTTACTAAATTTATATGGAATGAGTGGGATAATAAGTTAATGTGTTAAACCTTTCAATCATGTAATGATGTCAAAAACCCAATAATTTTAATTTTGGTACAGTTTTCATGCTAAAAATATTCAATTTTATCAATTTGGATCTAAAAAATGATTTGATGATTAATGTCCTCTCATCCCATATTGGATCCTACTAGGAGAGTGTTTAGAAAAAATAATTTTTCAGTATCCTAGTTTTTAAAATACTTCATACCTTTTTTCTCCACCTACATATCTCATGATCCCATAATAGGTTCATATTAGGATACAATGTTTTGGATATGTTGTTCTAGATACACTTCATTTTAAATTATTGACAAGGTAGTGCGACCATAATTCAGTTGGGGGTTCACATACACAATTAGGGGATCAAATACCCTCTTTGTATTCTATTTGATAATTTATGTATTCAATGTTATTGACGAGTTTTATAGGTACATTTATTTGGTCCACCTATTGTCTACAGTGAGTGGGATATTCATACTGAGGTGGATTCATTTTCATATTTTTCTGATTAGTGATCTACTACATGACTGAATGATCATCCTCGGAGTGGAGAGTCTATCATTGTAATGGGTTAAATTCACAATAATACACAAAATCCTCATTTATATAAAAAATTTCTCTATATTAAAATCTAACCTAAATCTCAGATGCCACTCATTTATGATGATCAAATCTATGATGATATTTTGGTGGAGGTATGTTTTTCTCCACCTGAATACATGGCCAAGTAGGAATGTTTTCTTTTAATTGGTTCCTTAATTTTTTTGTTAACTTTTTTTATTTTATACACATTTTATTCCATTACATTCCATTATGGAAGTTATTTAGACTCCTCTTGTTGGTGAGTGGGTTATATCAATTCCATTCACTTTATCCTTGGCAGAGTTATATCGTAGTGGTGGGAATTTATTATTCAGATGTTCTAGTTTTTAGCTTCTATTTTGATTCGGTGTATGCACATCCTAACATTTTGAATCCAGATCCCCCTCTTCTTGAGTTATGTTTTCTATATTTCTTCCCAAAATATATCCATCATGATCCATGTCCTATATTATGTTGATGGTGATGAAATTACTATAGTTTGTTTGGTCAATGGTATTCATACCAATACTCTAAATGAAATACGACAATTTTTCTCCACTTATTCCACAAACAAATGTTAATCCAGGATCATTTCTATGGCCCCTATCCAATTAGATCATTTTTTCTTTCAACCATTACGAGGTTTGATTTCCTACTCCATACATTCCTCATATCTCAACCTTTAAATAGTGTCCATAAAGGAGTGTGTAGTTGTTTTTTTCAGTTGGGTTCTGTATATAATAGTTATTACTCATTGAGAGATGAATGGATGGGATTATGACCATCTATATTTACCTCCCATCCTAGAGAAGATTTATTCCTTCCACATTGATACTAATGATTGAAATGCTTCTATAACTATGTGATGAGGGTGATTATTAACTTCAATTGGCACTCTATGATCCTTTTGTTGATGATTTTATGATTCCAATACAAGATTTCATGTCTCTAGAGACTGATAACAAGATATGAATACCATAATCCATGTGGGATTGGGTTGATTTTGAATCTTATCTAAATTCACAAGGCCCCTCTCAAGGTGTGCTAAACATGGAGTTGAAGATTGAGATAAATATTCACTCATACCAATGTGATGGTATGGTTTATATCTATAGAAAAAAAATCTAGGATCCTTTATGGTTTTAATTACCCAATGTGTGGACATAGTTATAAAAATACATCATGTTAAATGGGTTGGGTTCTCTCTTTGAGGGTTTCTAGGGAAGTTCCTACTACGATCTGTTTGATTTGGAACAATTGTGATCATGCGTGGGACAGGAGAAATGGATTCCCCTGATGAGCGTGATTTTTCTATGGGATGTTTTTGGGGTTTTCCAAAACATTAGTTTATTATCTTTAATTCATTTCCATTTTTTATAGGGGCCAAAACATTTACGTCTATGGCCATACTTCTCCATCATTTCACAACATATATGTATATCAATAGAGGGGGAATCTCACTATATTTACCAATTGGTCCATTGGACACTAGTTTCCCTAATTTATCTTATGGACCTGACATTACATGATTCTATATCTATGGGGATTTATTATTATGGGGACATATGGAATTTCAGTGATTTTTATTTCCCTATCCTTCGATTTTTACATCGACAGGGCTCTTGAAATAAATTTTTATAGAGAAATTATGATACAAACAAAAACACTATGTAGGTGTTTTTCTTTCTCTAATATCCCAAGGATTTTATCTATGGAGATTTTAGACATGTCCAGTTAAAAATAGAGTGTAATTATGATCATAAGACTGGCCACGTATCATTTATTAGTGTGGTATATATCCTTCAACATCTAATATGATTACCACATATTTCAGTTTAGGTAATGTAGTATGTCCTCATAAATCTCATCATAGATATCATAGTCAGAAGTGGAGATTGTCTAGAATGTGGTTGGGAGGTTTTTTTCAACATATCTCTCTCCATATATTAATGTAGGACTCCTCTATGACAAATTTATATGCCTCTGTGTGGTAAGACCACAATGTTTTCTTCTCTGAGTAACTTTAAAACCACAGTGAAGTGATAATAATTCTTTATGGGGTGTTATATAATGATTACCATAGTGTTTCATCCACTGATTAATATTATGTTATATGATTTTTGAGAACCACTTTATATAATGTGTCTGGTAAATGGGAGGATCCCCTTGTTTGGGAGATAAATTTTCACATAGAGGATAACGATGTTGCATGTAGGGAGTAGAGTCCATGCGATATATATATTCACAAACATGATGAGGACTATAAAAGTAATTATTTCCTCCTATATTGATTTACGATTTGAGAGACCCTTGATGTGTTCTAGATTGGTGTGGGTAGGCCTTATGGACACTAATCTTTAAAATATCCGCGATATGAGACTCCTACATCGAGGATAAAATATGTCATTTAACCTTTTTACGATGAGTAGAGATATGATCCTACTACATGAAGGATTCTATAATATTACGATATTAGTATAATGTTGCGTAGAAATGCACTCGTTACTAAGAATCTATTGAAGAACTCCATTGATCATCTATATTACCGATAGGAATATAATTGTAACAACATAAGTTTTTATAGAATAATATTTTTTCATTTATGTTAATATTTATGAATAATATTATTTTATTATATTAAAGTGTATTCATTTTCCAATAGCATACTCAATGTGAAACAAAGAGTTTCTTTGAAATATTGTTTTTCTCACAACATTAAGTTATAGAAAAAACTAATATTATAATGATATTATTTTCAATGGTAGATATTACCTATCCCTTGTATTGGCACTAATGGAAAGAAAAAACTACAATATGATTTTTAAATTTCTTTACATTTATCAAATAAATTTTAGAGGCTTAAAATAAGAACAAATCTGATTCTAAGCATTAAATACTCTAATATTTTTAAAATATAATTTTACCAGCTTTTGATGGAGAACCCATTTTAAATATTTTTTTGGTCACTTTTATATGTTCCATTAGATAAAATAAAATTATTATTTATAATTGGGGCATCAAAATTTTCTTTGGGTAAATTATATGTTCCATTAAACATGCCTTTTGGTTTTGACAACAGGAATAAATTTTAAATTAATTTCTGAAATTTCTCTATTTTGAATTTGGAAAAATGGATTTCATATTTGGAATTAAGAGATCCAAATTTAGTAAATAGGTACCTTTTATTTTTAGACACTATGAATAGTAACTTCGGTAATTATTTTAATTTACCATGGTTAAAGGGTAAATCTGGTAAATAATGGTAAAAAATAATATTAAAATAATATGAAACTACCCTAAGATGTATCCAAATGCTATTGGATAAGAAATTTCTAACCGTGGAAATCCTTGGGTCGATTTTGGGACCCCATGGTGCCACTATGATATGCAAATGACATTTTATAAGAATTAATTTAATGTAAAGAAAAATATAACATAAACAAATCTTTTTAACTAAAACAATTTTTATATGGGGTTCTATAACTGGGATATTTGATTATAAATATTCATTTGAAATATATATATATCCTACATCTTTTTGTTTTACCTATAATTTTTAGACATCAGAAACATAAATATATTTATAACACATTGATAATGTAGTGAATACCTTATTAATGAATAATTAAAAATTGAGAATATTAATATTTAAATAAATTTATTTTTAAAACATTTTGTTAAAAATATTAATTTTAAAGATGATTATGACTTTTTATATTTTAATTAATGATCTTTTTTTAAAAAAACAAGTATAATGGATTTTTAAGTAGTCAGGATATGAATAGTATAAAAATTGATATAAATAATTTTTTAAAACAAATACTATTATATTAAATAATATAATAATCCTAAAAATATAATATTTGGAAATATGACATAGATAATGTTTAAAATATCATTAATTAACCACTTGGGGTTCTTTTTGAAATTTATAGTAACTATATTAACCATATTGTATGAACATACTAGGGGACATGGTAGTAGTTAATTTTGTCGACTAAGGGACAAAGCTAAAAGATAATGTCCAATTTGTGACCTAGACTTTTATAAAACCTGTTGGTTGAGATAATTTCCACACAAAATAATATTATATTTTAAATAAATGACCTTGGGATGATTTTAAACTGAAAATAATTTAATAATAAAATAATATTTAAATCCGTTCCTAAAGTTCCCCTCCTCCCTATTATAAAAGGGAATCACCCTACCCATTTAATCACACCTCTCAAGACCATACTTAGATCAAAACTATGAAAAAATAATCTAAAAACATCTTTATATTACACCTATAATCCTTACCCTTGGTTGATGGTGATTCAAGAAATTCTTTTGGCCCAAATCAAAGAGAGATACATGTTTTAAGAGGTAGTGTCTTCCCTAAAGTTCTTTCCCATAATTTTACTTCTTCACTTTATATTCTATTCTAATTATTTGATTTAATAAAAAAATGAGTATCGTATATATACAAGCATTTTGTTATGTTCTCACTACACTTACACGCACCTCTATCTAATGGATATGAACATATTGTTTCCGTGGACGACAAACTACGGCCTCACTGAACAATGATTGTTCAATTTTTCCCTACCACATCTCATGGAATCCATTATGATGGACTTTAATTTATATATGATAAATATTATATTTATATTGTCTCTATGCTTCTTTATTTTTAATTTACATAATAATTGTTTTAATTCCATAATGTGTAAATATGATATTTTAATTTGAGGAAGCGCTGACTGTCGCCCCCTCAAATTGATATGACTCCTTCATACCATACATGGAACATATAAAGGATGGAATTAATGAAATTATGAAATTTATATAAAATATAATGTAATAATATAATTATAATATACCATTTTATCATTTAGTTTTCATTTCATTATAATTGAAAAAGAAATGAAAGTAGTGTTCATACGTACGTAGGGTTTACCATCTCCATGAACGGTGCATTTAATTTCTTATATAAAAATATTTGGTACTGTTATAAATACATATATACTAGATATATATGATATTTAAATCATTATTATAATTCTGGTGATAGTGAACTTTTGACCACATGGACAATTTCGAATTATAACAATTTTATTTTTTAATCAAGTACTGAATATCGACAAAATAACTGATATTAACATAAATAATTATTTAATATTTATGAAGTGTTAAAAAGAAATATAAAAAGAATAATAAAATAAAATAAATTTCTGAAGCAAGTATAAATTAACTTAGGTTTATTATTTGAGGAGGCCAAGGAACATATGTGACAAGTCATATTCATGGTAAAAGACTTCATATCAATCTCCTTTCATTGAGGCATATTTTGATTTATACATGACTTTATTTTATATGGTGTATAAACCCCTATTTATTTTAATTAAAATGAAATTTAATCTTATTTCTTTGAAGAGTTTTAATAAATGAAAAAAAACAATTTTTTTAATGTACGCGATGACAATGACCTTTCTGCCACTATAAGAATTATTTAATATTTGGATTCTTTTACAAGACGTATTGTTATTAAAAGGAAAATAAATACCAAATACAATTTTTCCGTTTTTTTATAATGGTTTAGAGAATGGATTGATTATTTCTATATCTTGAAATGTAGTATTGTGATTTGAATGTGGAAATGATATCTTTCCTTTAAGAGTGTTTTATGTGTTATGATTATGTTAATGTTCTTGGGAATTACAAAGTATACACGTGGTTCCATGATAAACCAAGGGTGGGTGAGATGAACATAGCTCCCCAATTCATTGGCTAACGTGATGGTGGTAAATGTTAATGTTTCTTCTAGAATATTTAGGGAATATACTATGATGGGTATTTCAAACGTAACTCCTTATGTAGCTGTAAATCTAAAATCTATGTATGTTATGGATACCATAAGATGCCATTATGATTTATGATTTATATGTGTTATTCATAAATATTTTGATTTCATGAGGTATGTTAAAGATATTTTGTTTTATGATTGAAAATTATGGTTTTATTGATTTTTATGTATTGAATGAAAAATATTTTCATTCATTATTTTATATCTGTTACTAGGATTCTTATGTTTATACCAGGTTTTTGAAATGCTTTTCACAGGGTATAAGGATGGGTAAGAAAACTGCTGAATTTAGAAATATTAATATCATGAAAAGGATTCTTGTTTATTTTAGGAGTTTTATTTTTGTGAAAAAAATAGATAGATTATAAATTTATAAATTGTAATTTTTGAGTTTTAATGTAATCGTAATGGCCAAATTATCTAAAACACTAAACCTAAATATATCCTCAATGTTAATTCTTGACATAACTTGAGATTATGTAATGATTATGGTTGGCGACTTATAGTAAAAATGAATATGGGTTGTTTCTGGAATATTTTGGTCAATCCGAGAAGAAGTAGGGGTATGGGTCATGTTTAAATATTCATTACCCAATAGAATTTATATATAGACATCTAAAATTGGATAATGGATATGAGATATTTCTTTATAACCTCTGAAGGATTTTGGGGTAGTCATTAATGATATGAATTATGGATATGATCATGACTTCTATGAGATACTGGAATATATTGATTATCTTACTTAGAAAGGATATGAGAATGCCCTAGGTTGATTTTTATATTGTCTAGAAAAACCTCAGTTAGAACAGGGATATGATCTTGGTATGGTGCATGTGGTATATTTTTCATCTCATTTTAAGCAATAATATGAACCAGTCTAGATTATTATGCTAAATCAACATGTTTTATCGTAATTAAAACATGTATATAATCATAATCATTTAACATTGGAGTATTCCTTCAATATTATTCAATTGGATTTGGTTCCAACCCCAATTAATTTTCACAAATATGTCAGTGGACACCATATTGAATAAGGATATGAGTCCTTTACTATGACTTGTCCATTTTGGGAATATTACTGTAATCCTCTTGTCTGGGAGAAAGAATGCGCACATTCCCAAGAGTATCCACATATTCATACTAATCATGCTGATAAACTATTCTGGCTATCAGTATGGGAGTATATGCCTCTCTATTAATCTGTAGCAGTTATAGAATTTTTGGATAGAGCTCTTCATTTGATGAAAGAATATTGTTACACATTATGAAATTATGTGCATAAATTTATGAAAAAAAAACATTTAGTATCCAAAAAAATACAGGTATAATTCTTTGATTTAATACAGGATATAATACCACCTTTATCCTCCTTATTCAAATAGAATATGCTAATGATATTCATTCATGGGGGAATGGATATATGCATCTCCCATGTTTGTTATAGGAATATGTCTATATATTTGATCCATGTGAGTCTGGATATGAGAATCACATTGGATAATTTCATAATATGCTAATGAGCTTCAACAACATAAGTTGGGATAAGAGCCCACTTGAATTTATCTATAAATTTACCTTCCAATGGAGATCTCCTTTGTACCCATACAAGAGTTTCTAGGGGAACAATTTTTTTGATTTTTCTCATAGAATAAGTCTAAGGGTATTCATAAGGATGAACTTGGAGATGATGGTTAATAGGATCCCTCCATAGATCTACGAAACTATGTTACATCCATAGTCATCTCCTTCAACCAACTTCCACTAATAAGAAAGGTTATGATTTCTATGACATGGGAATAAGATTATGAAGGGATTGGTGGTGGTGATTGGAGGCACTAGTTTCATGTAACATTACCCATAATGATACAGTGTTTTGGATTTAATATCTAGAGACCATTGTATGCATCCTCAATGGTCAATATCATACCATGTAGGTGGAATTATCAAACCATTATATTCTTCAGCTGATGCTGAAGGGGTTTTGTGGGTGGTTTTTTTAGACCAATAAAGGTTACATCAATAGCAGTGGCTCTTGAATATTATCCTCATAAACAAATTTCCTTGATTATAGAAGGATATGACCATAGTTTTTACATAAATAAATAAAAAATAGAATATGTTCAGTGACTTGTTTATCATCACAAGTGTGAAACACGCTTAGTTATCTATGTACAGGTAACGAAATTTTCTATTAATACTCCTAGTTTGTTAATTTTGATGGACTAAAATTTTCACTACAAGAATGGACATCTTTTCTAGGAACCGTAATTACATTTTTTAATTGATTTATATTATATAAATCAAAATTCCCTTGAAATGGATTGTTGATTTCAACTCTAATAAAAATTTAGTTTGGAAAATTTTATCCCCAATGAGATGATGATGATTCCATTTCGGCATGAGCTTGAGGGACATGAGTGCCCAAATTTAGATGATATATAATATGAGATGTGTGAGAACCCAATAATTATAAACAATCATACCATATGGAACATAACCATGGTTCTTGATTTCATTATTTTGATATATAATACATTTATTATAGACTTACTTTATTCATTCTATTTGATCTGAATGAATTAATTTATAAAAAAATTATTCAATTCATGTTTTGAATGTTTGCCTTCATTTTCAAATTAATGCGTGTTTTTTATTAAATATAAAAATGTACATCCATACCATATTTTATTTTAATTGAATTCCGGATTTATTAATATTATTATTATTATGGAATAAATTATGGGACACTTAGTTAGACCATACTAGTCTTTTATATAAAAACCTAACTTTTTATTTTCGGTTTCTATATTTCCTTCGACCATATCTGAGAAATGGGTATGTTACTCTTAGAGGAGTTGGATATTCATGATCCTTTTCCCTTCCCGTGATGTGTCCATTAAAATTCTTGAGTTATCTTGTCAATTTTTTAGTACTTTGAGGATATTATATATTTTTTTAAATAAATTTTGGTTTCTTCTACATTTTCCCTATTGTGTTTTTTAACATTATGGTGATTTTCTTTTATCATCAACAATTTAGGTGAAAAAATAGTTCTCTCATTGAACTTGTATCATTTTAGGTGCATATAGAAAACCCATTGGGATCATTAATTCCCATTATTCCATTTTAGTTTTAGATCAGCTATCAGGGTACCCAGGTATTTGAGATGGATTATGAAAAATTAGTACTATATGTGGTGGTTGAGAATCATTCCATGATGTTAGTATTTTGTTTGAAATATCTTATTGAGACTTTAGATGTAGTTATGAGTGTGTTCCTGACCAAATCCCATCGTAATGAGTCTTAAGCCACAATTTAGTGCTTTGGGAAAGGATTCTGGACTAAAAATGATTTAATTATAGTATTTTCCTATTTTTTGATAGGATGAAATAAAAATAATTTTTTCTTATATAATTGGAGTTATATACCTATTTCTCATGCTTTAGTTTTTATGATTGTAATCATATGATGTCTCCAATGTTGTTTTCTGATGTTATTTTTCATCATGGACCAAAAAAATTCTATGATAGTTCTAAGATGATGTTATAGGTGATCTATAGTGAGAGAGTATCTTATGAACCATAATTTGGTTTTAGTTATAGTGCATGTCATTCATGCTCTAGGACATGCACCATCACCTGTTCTAATTCAAGATACAGTTATGGAACCCTTAGAGGGATATATCTCAAAATAATTTTCATGATTTCCTTTCCCAAATCTAGTAATGGAACCTCAGAGGGATAAATCTCAAAATAATTTTCATTATTTCCTTTCCAATAATCCACTAGAATTAATTATCTCAAAATATCTACAATAATATGTAGATTGGTTGAGGAAAATAATGATTTTGTTTGATTTCCTAGAAAATTATTATTTGATCAAATTGAAATGTGTAGTGGTAAAGCTAGAAGGACCTACCAGGAGTTTGTGGGACTCAATTTTTATAGTCCATAAGAAGATGGTTTTAGATTTTAGCGACTGAATTTCCCTTTCAATAAAAAATTCTATAAAGATTCTATGGTAATGGAAAATGATATTGATTTTTTCAAACTAAAATCGGATGATAGAACATTGATGGAGTATGAATAACATGTTTTGATCTCATACTGATTAGAACTAGGATTATAACTCATATAAAGATAGTATCTTATGGTTTGAAATGTTCATTTTATATAATATTCATTATTTGGTTCTATCACTAATGAAAACTTCTTATATTGACGTGTTGGATTGGGATTGGACGGTGGAACTTTACCTATTTGGTAAATCCGGGTTAACGAGACATCCTTTTCTATAAATATTAGTTCAATGTGTTCTAATAAATAGAGGATAAATCCTGATTTTCAAAATGGTTGATATAGATATTGTGGTTCTACCATACCACATGTAGTTCCAAGAATATTCCCTTTGACATGATTCCAATTTCAAAAGCCTAATTATTCAAAATAGGTTTGTATTAAGGCACCCATGATATGTAGTTCATGAGTATGCTCAGGTCAATTGAAGAAGTTATATGATATCTTTTCTTGTCTATGTATATCAATTGAATAAACGGTACAAAAACGTTTTATGGTGAATTTATATGCTTGATGAACAATGGAGTTTTATCCACATTCATTCAGAATGAATCATATTAATGGCGATGAAGAGTCTCCAGAGGAAGATGATAAAGGTACAGTAACTTTGAAAGGTACCATCCCTATAACTTTGTCTTTAGTGAGTGATTTTATTGATACTGTTTCATCCCATTAATTTATATAGGATCAAATTGTGATCATGTTAATTATTCATACATTTATTTTGTCTTATGTGATAGTTGTTACAACGACCCTAAAATTGAATACAGTGAAAGGTTTCTGTTGTGTTCTTCGTGATTTATCTATTTCGCAAATTGAGCGTACATAGAATTTTTCTCATGACATGAGACCAAATGATTAATTATTTGGGATGGATTGGGTAATTTATAATAAATCACAAATTTATTTTTATCTACTACGGTTCTCCTTAATTTTTCATGATGGGGTTTTAGTATATTTTAGTGAGAATGATACTCAAGGATGGTTAAAGAGTGAAAATATTATCTTTAGTTTGGGAAGGTAATATCAATGTTTTCTTATAATCTGGAGTGTTAATATTTCAGAAATGATCTCTCTAAAATTTTTTCATGTTTCCCTATATTTTTTCATTATATTTCTCTTGTTTTCATTAGTATTGTAGGTTGAGTTTTCTATTTATTTTTCCCTGATAATCATCCAATATCTGTACATTATTACCATATAAAAATAGATTATATGAAATAGAAGAATATTTAGTTTTTTATCTATTTGGGAAATTATTTATATTCCTTATTGAGTCTCCTTAGGCATCCCATTTTCTTTTCAAAATTAATGATGGTATAACATTTCACCTTATTTTTCATTATCGTAATCTCAATTGATTTCAAATAATGAACAATTATTTATGTCTAAAGATTAACGATTTTTTTTTGTAAATTTCAACCTGGTGAAGTGGTTTTAAAAGATTTATCTTTAATATAGTTTCCATTAATTGGAAATAAAAGAATATGAAATTCTTAAAGATCCTTCTAGAGTTGGTATGGCCTTTATTAGTACACATGTATACCATTTTTTCTAAAAAATCCACTCACCGTTTTTATTTATTTGATTAACATGTTATTTCACCAGTATCATTATATGTTCATGGTTGTCTTTGTGGATGAAATCCATGTTTAATATATTCTTGAGAATGATCTTTTATGTAATCTATGAAGTGTTTTTGAATTTTTGAGAAATCCCCGACTTTATTCCATTATTTTGAAATGCGGTTTTTGGATTTTGGAAGTGATGTTATTTGGGTTTGTGGTCTCAGAAAACGGTATCTCATTTGATCCAAAATTGGTGAAATCTTTAATTACATGGGAGAAACCACATAATGTTTTTAATATTTTGAGCTTCTTGGGTTTAGCATGGTAATTTCTCTTATTTATAAATTATTTCATGAATCCAGATTCTCTGATGACCAATCTAAATTAGAATAGGGAAAACATCATTTCTGAAGATAAATTTCATAGTTCATTTGTTTTGAAGAAATGAATTTTAAATTTTTCACTCCAGTTTACTATTACAGGGGTATGGAATGGATATTTGGTCTTCTGTAACAAATCAAGCTATAATATGTGTTCCGTTCTTCTGTAGGGAGATCAAGTGGTATCAAGGGTTTCTAGAAAAATTAGGCTATACAAGGTGATTTATCTAACCTAGGAACATCATGTTATAGATGTTATCCACATGCTTTAGAGTTGGTAACTATACCTATTAAGATAATGTATTACCATGTATTCTGAAAACAATAACATGAGTTATTTCATCTATTAAAAAGATTTCAACATTCTTTGGAATAAAATGGTCTAATACCTGCATTATTTAAATTTTTACATTGCCTATACTGAGGGGAAATGGAATTTCATCATTGATTGGTTGAGTAGTAAACTCCCAAACCAAGTTCTCAATGAATCTTTGGATGAGTGTAAATTTATTGATCTTCTATAAAAATTTATATATATTAATTAAAATAATAGTGGAAATTTTTTTGATGGAATGTTATTAGTTGACCTAATCTCTTCTCGAAATGATTCTTCAAGAGAATCATCATGATGATAAATGTTTTGGAATTAATGACTCTACTTTTAGTGTAGAGAAAATTATTGGGTGGTATTTATCCAAGGTGGGTGTTCTCTATTTTGGGAATGAGTCTTTTTTAAAGTTATATATGATAATAGAAATGATAGTTGATTCTTATAATTCCAAGTGTGTTCTACACCCAATAAAAAAATGATGTTATGTGTCATAGAGATCTAATTCTGGTGTCTAGGTATGAGATGAGATATATTTTAATTTCATTCACAATGATATACTTTCCATGATGTTAATTACATGTGTCATATTACCTCAAGTTTACTTAATCCACTTCCAATCCCAACATTGATATGGAATTAGTTCCCTATAGAAAATTTTGTCAAGTCTACATATACCCATATAAAGAATAATGTGATATAGATTGGGATTTATAGGCTATCAAAAACAGCTCATTGTATATACATTGAAGATTCAACCATATTTGAAAATAAGGAAAATGTATTAATTAAAAATATTTTCCATTTGAAAAAAAATAAATATATTATAGTCTCTGTAAGGGATACCTATTTTACTTCTTTGTTTTGGAGTTTCCTCAAGAAGGTGATGGGGTATAATGTTTAATTGATCACAGCATACCATCTACAGATGGATGGCAAGATAGTGAGTTCTATACAAATTCATTTGGAATAACATTGTGCCTTCATCCTTTATTTTGGGGGTGTATAGGATGAATTTTTGGTACTTGGTGAGTTCTCTAAAAATAGAATTTACCATTCCAAGATAAGAATGGATCCTTTTGAGGCCTTTTAGGACATGCCATGTAAATATCTATTATTCTGGATTAATATTGGATAATGTTACTTGGTTGGATCGAGCATGGTTTGAAAAAATAATCAAATATAAACTTGATTCTATGGATAATGTTGATGAAACAATTGGTTTATAAATATTATATTGATCTTCAATTTAGAGGCTTATAGTTTTCCACTTGTGACTAGGTGATCTTGAAATTTTCACCTCATTTAGGTAGTCGACAGTAATTCCATGAACCCATGATGTAATTGTGTTATTAATACCATTATTATAACTAATTATTATTATTATTATTTTATGAAAATAAATGTTATTAATTAAGCTAAATTCAAGAAATAAGAACATAATAGATATATTTTTATTATTAAAACACAAATATAATAAGTTATAACATGGTCCAAGACCACAACTAATATAGAAAACTCCTGGAAATAACTAGTAGAAGCACCAGAACACCTCCCATTAGCTTAATATGACTGATTATTTAGCCTTTATCCCTTGGATATACCATAATAATTAATGAAATGGAAATAAGAATAATTAGAATACTGATATCTAAAGGGGTGAATTGCACCATTCTGAAGAATTTGATCTTTGAAAATTTCTTGATATGTCCTTAAATACCTTAAGATATGGGTATTTATACAAATTCTGTGTCTACTGTAAAATTATAAAGATTTGATTTTTTATTGACTATTTAGGTTCTTCAAAAAAATTGTGATTTTTTAATTAAACCTCTAGATGATTCATAATTTTTAAAAAATAACATTTATAAATTATAGAAACTACGAGATGTTATGATAATGTTTTAACACTATGTAAATTTTTTTAGGTATGATAGTATAAATTGACAGCTCAATTAAATAATATTAGTATATGAATATTATCAAATAATATCAACAAAGTTAACTTTTTAAATTCTTCAATTAATATAGATAGAATCCTAAACACAATAAATTATTACGACTTTGCTTATGGTTAACAAATATTTACAATATAAATATATGTGAACACCTCAACCAAGGATACACTGTAAGGAAAATCCCTCAAGGTTTAGTTGAGGTATAGCTACGTGTAATCCCTACTCGAGAAATATGTGACATGCTATTTTATAGGGTCATTAATACCAAACTATGCATATATGGGTCACAGACCTGAGAGGGAGCTCATTTATAATGATCCCAGTTTTTGTTTTGTGTTTGTGGCCTCCAGATATGAGGATTTTCACACAAAATTGTAATACGATGGTTTAAACCCCTATGTTTCTATATGGGAATCATGTTTTCATCAGGATACATTGTATGAACCGTCTGATTCAGACCGATCGAATATAACAATCAACTCCCTTACCTGATCTAGAATCCTATTTAAAGTTTATGATTTAATGCATCATTAAATTGTCAAAGACTCATTTGATACATTCTTCCAAATTATAATCTTCTTCTACATAAAACACTACCCGCACTAGAATTTCAATGCTGTCAGACCCATTCCCTCTCCACCTTTTCTATTCCTTTCATCAAATTCCCCATCATGGTTTTGTTTTCCACAAATTCCACATGGATTGTATTATATTAAGATGATCATAATCATCATCCCTAAAATGTTTTCATAATATTAATTCTAATTAAATATATATTTCCCCATTATTTTAATTCAGATAGGGTCAATTTTAAACACATTTCTCAATTTTTTTAGCAACATGGATTATAAATTATATAAACCATTTTAATTTGGAAAAATTAGAAATATGGGTCCAAAACTTATGACCAATTATTCAAGAGGGTTATCAACATAGATATATTTTTCAATAATCAAAGACAAGGACACTTCACTACCTCATTCCTATTTCCCTCTTCCCCTCTTTCTTGGAGTCCAAAAGCTACACCTACAAATGTTTCCTCACATACATGTAAGGGTTATTTCTGTTTTATAATTTATATCCCGTTATAAATTTCATAAAATCATGTACGGTTTTTAATTTTATTTGATAAAAATATAATTTCATTAGAAAAATATATATTTATATATATATCAACTAATTTTCATTTTATTTCGGAATTTATATTATATTCTAAAACTATAATTTTATATAATGGGATTCTGTATTTCTATTTTTCGAAGGGTATGATCATGTTTTCAATTTTTCAATTATGTTAAATTTACAACCATTTTTATATATGTGTGTGGGGGGGGGTGTTTCTATATCATTATATTTCTTTTTATTTGTTTTTATGATAAAAAATAATTAATATATTATTATCAAATGTATATTGATGGAATTATTTTTTTAATGAGTAAAATTATATTCTACTTACTTATAAACAATAAGAAAACATTTTTTTTATTATTTTTTACATCAAATTATTTACATATAATTTTTTACCATAAATTTTTTTCTTAAGATTTTTTAGTCTAATATTTTTCTTTCAGAAATGAAATATCCATTAGATAAGATAATCATTTTATAATTAGTATTTTTTTATATTTTTTATAAATATGAAATGTTTTAATTTTATAGGCCAAATAAAAATAAAACATTTCATTTCATGTGTGAATATTCTTTAAACATACGTAAATTTCAAAATGTTATAGGATATGTCCATAATATAATATTCATGACATATCATGCATTAATTACATATTATTATTTTTGTATATATGTGTATGGAATCATATTTACCTAGATAATTATTTTTGAATTGGTTTTATGTGATAATGTTAGTTACATTTTATGAATTTATAGTTTGTGAAGAAAATTACTTACTCCAATTTTTAATATGTGTTCTCAAATTCTATTTGTGAGCAGATTTATTTATTAGATAATGTTTTCAAAGTTTTTGATGTAGAAAACCAATTGAATAATGTATCTATACAAAGGGTAATATTAAAAAATCATAAAATATGGAACTTGAAAGTTGTAAATATGGTAGGGAATTAGGGAACGAACTCATCCCTCGGATATTGGTTAGTCCAAAGAAAACCTGAAATTTATTTTGTGGCCTCAATGTTCAGTTTTCATAAACTTGTATATTTTTTTCAGAAAATTACTAGAATATGTTTATGAAAAGTTTTAGTTTTTGTATCTTCAACATTATTATATTATTTTAATTCCATAAGTAATTTCAATAAACGTTCAAAGTGTATTTATAAATTTATTTTTAAAATTATTTTAAATAGAATATTTTAATAGTATTAATTAGTGAGTGTAAAACCACTTATAGGGAAAAGTAATTACTCTCCCTTTGTTTTAAATTTATTTTTCATATGTCTATTATACTTAATTTGTGATGTGTATTTAATTTAGTAATTATTTTTCTCAAAGGATTTTATTTATTTCATTTTATTTTGTAGTATTTTTTTATGTTGTATGGAATGTATCTAATTCTCAAAAAACTAGACCAGAAAATTTCATGATTTTAAATAAATGTTGTGTATTTTTTCATTTTCTTTTATAAAAAAGTAAAAAAAATTATGTGATCTATGCTTGGGATCATGGGATCTGGTCTTTACAATAGGAATCAAATGAAACAATATAGATACGTTTGTAAAATTTTAACAAAACTAATAATTTATGTAATCGTCATTATATAAAATTATTTTCAATTTGTTTTGATGGATGGAATAATGACAATAAAAAATATTTTTCCTCTTCCAGATGAGTTACATGATAAAATTATTTTCAAATCATGTCTGGATGTGTTTGATCCCTTTTAAAACCTTTTTTATCTTGAAAATTTCATACCAAATATCAAATACTCCAAATATCCTCTGATACATCAAGGGTTGGGATTGTCTACTTTCTCATACTTCATAAATAACTTTCATTATATTCACATTGAGTAAAATATTTTCAGGGTATCCTAAAATGAATTACCATGTATTAAAATATTCTAAATTCATGGATTTTTTGACAAGGAATAGAAGTGAGTAAACTGTGCGTATCTTATATATGTCAAGTTTTGAACATTATTTTGTATGAGATATATTACAATTTTAAAATTTTAGAAAATTATGTGGTTATGTTTCTTTGTATAAATAAAATCCATTTTGATGCCTCTTTTATTTTCACCTCTCATGTCACCTTATCATAATCCTATTTTTGTATACTACTATTTGTCCCAAGTTTCTAAAATTGAGTTTAGGAAAAAGAAATTGAATAACATAATAATACCATAAGAATCAATTTTACTAGAAGAACACCGAATAATCAGCCACATTGAAGGATCTGGTTAAGTTATAAAATAATTATTAAAATTCAATTTTGAAAATTTATTATAATTATTTTTTATATAGAACATCAATAGTGAAATATGAAAGAATAATTATGTGGGAGTGTGTGTGAAAACAAATTGTGAGGGCACATATTTATTAAGGTGGAGAATGTGATGCAATGAACCCATAATGTAACAGTGTTATTAATATCATTTTTATTAATAATAATTATTATTATTATTAATATTTTATTAAAATATATTTTACTAATTAAAAAGAATTCATCAAATAATAACATATGAGAAATATTATTTTTTAATAAAACACTAATACATTACAACGTTATAAGGCTAAAACAAAAAAAATCCAGGTAATCCATTGCAAGCCCTAGAAGAACCACTAAAACACCTCGCATTTGCATACTAGGACCAATTTTATAGCCATAATCCATTAGATATACCAAAATATGAAATGTAAAGTAAAGAATAGTAATGATATTACTAATAACTAAAGGGAATAATATCAACATAATGAGGATTTGGATCTTAGAATAATTCTCGATGTGTCATGAAATAACAATGATTCAGGTATTTATACAAATTTTTGTACCCATTGTTAAATTATAAACATTGGAATTTTAAGTGATCGTGGATGTTTTTGATAAATATTGGATGTTCTTTGAATTTATCCATTAGATGTTTTAAAAATATAAAATGAATTTAAAATAATATTTGTAATTAATTATAAGGATTATATGCAATAATAGTGTTTTATCTATTACTTATCCATTAAAATTAGGATATTATAACATGATAATTTAATAAAAGTATATTAGTATATAATTATTTTCAAATAAGAATAACAAAATTAACTATTTAGATTTTATAATTAATCTAAATATATTCATAATAAAATAATAAATGATTACTAATTTTCTTCCGTTTAAATTTAAAAAAAACAAATTGTAAATTTCACATCACAACCAAGGGAAGCCTATATGTGGAAGCCCTAAATGTAGAGTGGAGGAATAACCATGTACAATCCTAGCTCATGCAACATGAGTAAGGATCATGTATAGGGAAGAAAATAATGAACCATGCATAGGTGGTTCGTAATCCATATCAGGATACCATGTATAAGGCCCCTAGTTTATGGTGTGTGTTTGTGACTTCGAGAGATGATGAGGTGAACTCGGTATTATAAGGTGGTGGTTGAATCCCTTGTGTTTTTTTTGTGGTAATCATGCTTTCATCAGAGTCGTTGTATGATTTTTCCGATTATTAGTGAACCCATCTGAACCATCAAATCCTTTCCCTAGTCAAGCTTATGTTTTATAGAATTGTTAAAGTGCTGGATTTTAATACAAACATTATATTTCCATGGTATTATCCAATAAGTTTCTCCAAATTCCAATAATATTCTTCACTGAAAACTACCTACAGCAGAAGGATGACAATAATGGATACATTTCCCCTCCAACATTGCAATTCTTTTCATCCATAACCCCATATGAATTTTGTTTTATAGAAATTTGATATGGACAGTATTATTAAATGATGATCATCATTGGCTTCACTAGAATGTTTCTATTATATATATAGAACTTTTTTTTATTCAGAATAAGTCAATTTAAAACTTCTTTATCCATTTTTTTTGCAATAATGATTATTAAATTGATATTAGTATTTAATTCGAGAATATTTTCCATTCGATCCAAAACCCAAGGGCAATTTTTTAAAAGGGTTGTCCAAAAAAATTATTTAACCTTCAATGACCCAAACCGTTCTCGAAATCCTTCCTATTTTTCTCTACCCATCTTACTTGGTGTCCCAAAGCTACACCTTAAAATTTTTTCCCACAAACAAGTAAGAGTTATTTTAAAAAAATCATATCCTACTTTATATTTTTTAAAATTAACTAATGGTGTTAGTTTTATTGCATTAACATATAATTTATTTATAAAGGTATATATGTATATATTTATATACCTATTTTCATTCAATTTACGTATTTACAATTTTATCTAATACTATCATTTTATGTAAGCCAATAGTTTATTTCAATTTAACAAAGGGTCTTATAATGTTTTCAACTTATCAATTATATTCAATTTATGATGATACATCCATATATATGGATATGTATATTGATCAATTTGTGTTTATCTTTTTAGAATTAAAAATAATTGATCTTTTTTCAAATTTATATGAAATTAATTAATGTTTTCTTGAGTCATTTATACAATAAATATTAATAACAAAAATTTTATTATTTACATCAAATTAATTACATAGAATTTTTTACATTTAATTATATACAATATATTGTTTGGCATCATTTTTTTATTTCATAAATGAAATCTCCCACAGATAATAAAAATCAATTATTATTATTATTTTGTGTTTATCATTTTTTTAAATAATAAATGTTATCATTTTATGGTCAAATTGTAAATAAAACCTAATATTTCATGTGCCAAATATATTTATACATACATGAATGTCATATTTTTTTATAGGATATGGCCATAATCTATAATACATGACATATCAATCTTGTTATGGTTCTTATTAATTATGTATATATGTATATGAAAACATATTTACCTAGAGAATAATTTTTCAATTGGTTTTACAAGATATATTTAATAACATTCAATGAAATTATGGAAAGTGGATAAAGTCAGTTATGACAATTTATTAGATTATATATCAATTATTTTATAAGAGTAAATTTTTTATTATCTAATGTTGTAAATGTTTTTAAAGTATAAAACCTAGTTCATATTTTATTTATACAAAGGGAAATCATCAAATGTTTTCATAAAATATAGAAGTATAATGTTTTAAATATGGTATGGAATTGGGGAGTCAACCCACCCTCAATAAGTGTGTAGAACCAATACATCATTCAATGTATCAAGAGGCCTCCTTATTTTTTCGTAACATTGCTTATTGTTTTCAATAAATTCAATGGAATATTTTTATTAATATTTTTAAAATAAGTACTTTCATAAGTTCTTTAATATTTTTATGGAGAATGTAAATTCAATAAATCAATAAAAATATCTTTCTTAAAAGATTTTTTAAAGTATTTTCATAATAAAATTTTAAATGTATTTATCAAGGATTTTAAATCCCCTTACTGGTAAAAATAATTTATCAACCTATGTTTTTAATTTAATATTCACTGGTTTATTGGACTTACATTATGATTTTTATTTCATTGGGTAAGCAGTGCACTCAATAACCATAATTTATTTCATTTTAATTTTTACAGTTTTGTATGTTCTATATAATATATCTATTTCAATAAATCCTTTACTTGAAAATTTCTTGTTTTTTAATAAATGATGTGTATTTCCATAGTTTCTTTTGGAAAAATACACAACATTTATATGAGATAAACCTGGGAGTGCAGGTTTGGGTATTTACATTGACAGCTTAGGAGGAAAGTGAACCACTATCGTAATCTTGTGGGGAATTTGGAGGATGTTTATTATGTGGGTAAATTTTCGTTATAATTTATAAATTATAACAAATTTTACATCGATATATAATATGTTTACTGTATCTGTGCTTTAGATGTATATTCCTAACCTACCTATAATTTTGAGCTAGAACGATAATATTGTTGAGCCAGATTTATCTATGATTGTTCATCCAATTACAATTAATGATTTAAAGACATTGGAATTTTGTTTGAGTATGATATATTTAGTCCATGTGGTATGGAAGAAAGGTTCTGATGTTAATGATATGTGGGAGATGGAGTCAACGATGAGAGAGTTGTGTCCTTTTCATTTTTTATGTATAATTCACAACATGATATCTAGTGATATAATGTTACCATGTTGGGGAGGTGGTAACATAATGTTACTTGTTTTTAGGTACTCTTCATCCTTCATTTTTATCATGAATTGGTTGGTGATTATCTTTGTTAGTTTTAGGCTAATTTTTTATAATTTTGTATCTTCTTAGGCCATGCACGGTTAGGACATGATTTTAAAAAATTGTACACCCTTCCTATGAAAACTATGCAACCCTAGACACTGAGGGTTTTCAAAATTGGAAGATATTATAAAACAAATCACCCAAAAAGATAAAACCATTATCCAAGGACAATGATTCTAGATGTAGCGCAACATTAGGATGCACGGTTTGTCAAACCAAGCAGCAATGCCAAGCTAACTGTGCACACAGAATTTTTTATTCTAAAAAATTATATTAAAAAACATGGACCCCTTATTAATCCATTAGTTGACCATAACATAACCAAAATAGACTTATGAATTCTTCTAGGCTCTCACGAAATAATATGTTCCCCATATAACCCAATAATTTTTGGATCAAATCTCATCTGATGTCAATTAATCTCCTCTGGGTAATTGATCCTCATCTCATGTGTTTTATCCTTTTATCTTTTCACCTCCCACATATGATGTGTTATATCATTATGTTTTTAATGGATATAAACTAAAAGGATATGAATCATTATTTGAGTTTGGTTTTATTGATCTCAGTTTCTATTGTTCTTTAATGCAAAATCTCATTCTAGGTGTTGTGCATAATGATTATGTGAAAAATGGTATGTGGTTTCATTTGAGATTTTCCATGTGATTAAAATTTATCTTCTTGATTGTTTTGAAATTTATTTCAAAAAATATATGAAAATTTGTTTAGATATAATTTTGAATATTTACGTAATTTGGAATGGAATTTTGGACCCCCCCCCCAATTGCAATGGAATTGGAATTTTGGGTGTGTTTTTAAATTTATGGAATTGATGAATTGATTTCAGATTTTTTTTAAGATGACATAAATTGACATTATGACAATGAATGGATGGTTTTTTATTGAAAATAAAATAAAATATTGAAAAAACCATATTAAATATTTTAATGTGAATTGGTATTTTTAAAAGGAAAAGTAGGAAATTTAATTGTGAATGATGATGTGTTTGAAAAAAAATTATTTTCTTTTTTTAAATCGATTCATTGAGAGCATGTGATCCTAGGTAGATATTGTATTATTTGGTATATTCATGGTATGATGATAATTCCCAGGAAATGGATTGAGGATGAAAACACTAACAAAAAATATGTTTGGAAAATTTTATCCCATATGGGTCATTGGTGATTTTTATATTTCATGAGAATAAAGAATGTGGGTACACACACTCCCATTATCACAAAAAAATATGTGCTAGGATACTATAGCTAGAAAGTACGATGTCGCACGATTGATGAACCTGGTCTATGTAGTGACTAGTTTGATAAATATTCTATTGATTATTCAACTTCTATATACATCCCAATTTATTTATATAAACTGATTTTCGTAGAATGATTATTTATGCCATGTATGAAATTATTTTCACCATTTTGAGTTGAAATCATGTTTTTTAACATGAAAACGTACTAACATTCAATGTTTTATTTAAATTGAAATTTAAAGTTTGTTTTTTATTAAATCATCTATTATGGGACACTAAGTGAGGCCTTACGGATATTTTAGCTCACACCCTACCATTTCCATTGGGTATTCTAGATTTCCTTCTAACTGGTTTGAGCATGCACCTATTAGAGGAGGTAGATGTTCTAGATTCTTGCAACATGGATTGTTTTTTCCTTTGTAAAATCTCAATTACATATGTAGGTTTTGAGTACATTAATGAAGTACTTTTTGGGATTTTATATACCTAATTAGATTCTATTAATTTCTCCCTATTTATTTTTTTATCATATTAACCCATTTCATTTACCTTACACTATTTATGCGGAAAATTAATTCCTTCTATTATCATGTTTGATTTAAAGTGTTTGTTTCGTTCCCATAGGGATTATGAATTCATTAAGGCCATTTTACTTTAGTCTTAGATATTCGGGTAATAGGGTATCTAGGTTGGTATGGGATAGTCCTTTTACTGAATACACTAAATTATTTAATATATTTTGAATATCTAAGTAAAATTCCTTCGTCACCCGTGAATTAATTATTTTCAAAATTACCCTTTATACGGATTATAAATATTATTTAATAGAAAACTCAATGTAATTAACTTTTTCTTTTCTATCATTGTTTAACTAATTCACCTTTTTATGTAAAAATACTCTAATTAGATCTCTATTAATTATATATAAATTTTATTCCCCACATCTATCAAAACATAAATTGGTCAATCATAATCATTGAGCATTTTATGTGAAATTTATTTATGGGTTATTTTTCTCCTTTATAATACACCATTCTAATTTAAGTTAATCATTTAATAAAAATTATGATTTTAAAATTATAATTTTAATACTCATGGGAATGGTCACTTATTATGGTTTAAATTCTAATTTCAAAACCATTGTCTAAAACGTTTTTTACATGTTATAACAATAAAATGACTCATTTTTATGAGATAGAAGTAATATAATGATATATTTATAAAGGTGGTTTACTAGAACATAATCATTGGTCTTTCCATTTAAGTTAGAAATTCTTCAAATTATAAAAAAATTCCTATTAACTGAATCTATTGGTTGAGAAGTTGAAATTTCATTCATTCATTCGAATGATATTTGGAAATTTTTCCCTTTATACCATGTTTTTCTGACATTGTATTTGTATAATTATAGTATAGGAAAAAATTGGATAATCCTTTACTATTTATATTTGTAAGTGAGTTTCTATTGCAATTTACATTTTTGATATTCCAAATTAGGAATATTTGTAAGAGGCACTTAAACATGGAAATTTCTAAGGTAATAATCAATTTAAATAAAAATCATAAACATTATCATTTATCAAATAAATATAAAGTAAAAAATGATTACAATCATAAAATTTTCTACCATTATTCTCAAAACTAACATGATAAACATCCTCAAAATCTCTGAGGTACTGAGAATATTATATTTTAATCCATCTAAAAATACTAAATCTGAAATTAATATAATACTAAAGATACTAATTTTACTGAATCTATTTGTTTACCCATAGGTGTTTTCACTGAAGGTGACATCAATAATATAAAATCTTATTAGGTTTAATAATATTTAATAATTCCCATTCTATTTTCATGAATATCTACTATATATATACCTTAAGTTTAAACTCGTACACATCAAGTAGGATTCTGATAGACAAAAATTAAGCATGAAATTATTTTGGTATAAATATTTTAATATATCCAAAAATGTTAATGACAAAGACTTTGTAATCCAAAATTTCATGATTAGATTACCATAAATAAACTCTATTATTTTTAAAATGAAAAATTTATTATTTTTGTATGAATATGATTTATTAACCGAATTGGATGAACATGAACTTGAAACAAATTTTTTCTTATATATCTTCCTCATTATATGATTGTAACCAATTAGAGTTGTATATTTAAGAGTATTTAGTTTACCAAGAACATATTTTACAGTTGTTCTAAAATAATTGAATCTCTTTAGATAATTAATTACTTTCTTTTATGAAATTTTCAATATATTTTTTTATTTTAATAATCAATAAGTTCATTATTTTTCTATAGAAAATTCACTTTTAATGTGAATAGACAATGTGTGACGCTTCTTTAATATTTTATATTTATCCATGAACATAATAAATATTTATTCTATCATTTTTATATATTTAAACAAATAATAAGTGGAAATAATTTCATAAAAAATATGTTCCTATAAGGATCATAAATATAATAAGAATATTCTAGAAATATATTTAATAAAACATATGTTTTTTTCATAAAACTATATTCAATCTATCTTTTTTTAATATAAAAAAAAGTAAATTGAGATGTACTGTGAAGCACACCAGGGGTATTTAACTTACTTTTTATAACTATTACATCTCTTTACATAATTTTTCATGTGCATTATCTTCATAAAAAAATTATTTTATATTTCCTTATCTATTACACTCATAGTGAATAAACTCACTTTTGGAATCATCCCTTTCCACACTTTTCCACAAAAACCATTTATATCATAATTACTTCCATATTTGTCATTATATATAATATTTTATTCTGGTGTAAATATTTGAATCAACCTTTTACGTTAATTATTTTCAAAAAAATTTTATTATGTCACTCCTCTTCACATGAAGAGTCTACTTTTATCATATCTTTTGAATTTGGGTAATAAGATTTAAAGGATAATATATTCTTCTTCTATTAAACTACAAAATATTTATTTACATTTAATTCATCAAAAAACATTATATTTTTACCAATGATTACTTTTAATTTCATGTCTCTACTGATTATTTATTCTATTATAGAAACTGATGTTCCACTCCACCAACTTAGAAGACGTCGTAGAAATCACATCACATGATCATTAATAGAAATTTTCATTCTATGTAAATTCATCATGTTAAATATTTTAGAGGACCCATGATACATATTATAAATGTATATATTAAGAACTATATTAAATATATCATATTTTATTTTATAATAATTTAAATTCGTTTTTTCAACATTGGATGTTCATTCATGATAAACTACCAGTGTTTCCAAAATTTCAATTCTACTTGTATCAAAATATATTATGAAAATTTAATCTTCTCCAAAAAAAATATATTTGGAATTCATTAATTAAATTTTTCAATCTTAGGTAGATTTTATATTATTATCTAACTTATTTCTCATAGTTTTTGTTATTTTATAATTTTTCAAAATTTCATTCCAGATTTAAGATCCTCTGCTCTCATATTATTTTTAAAATTAATATTCAATTTATCATAATTTTTACCATTAATATAACTAGTGAAGTTATTAGTATCTCCTACAATATTATTATTATTATTATATGGAAATATATAAATTTATAACTAATATAAATAAATATATTAAAACACAACTTTATCATGATGAAACGTAGTTAAAAAAGTCATCGGATACTAAATGTTAGTCGGATTGGAACACTAATGAGTGGTGGGAATTATTTTTAAAATTAAATATTTATATTAAAATACTGAAAATAAAAATCCACTAATTTGATAAAAAATTCTCAAAAGATATAATTGTAGATATATATATAATTTATTGATTGAGATATTTTCTAAATTGTGTGAAGAAAACTAAATTTATGTGCTTTAAAAACACTTTATCATTTCAAACCGATCAACAAGTAATAATACGCCATATATAACCTACTAATAAAAACAATTTACTCAAAAAACAAATCCATATCCTAGATTAGGATTTTAAACCAAAATATACTAATACAATATATGATAGAATCATCTTCAATAGTCTTATATGGTATAAAAATGTTCCATGTCAAACACAACCACTTATTTAGATTTATTTGGGATTACTGAAGAAATGATTTAAATGATTGTGTTAATCAATATCTAGATCAGTACCAGGGATTTGATTTCTAAATAAAATGATTATAATAAATCTCAACAAGAAAATATAGTAAAACCGTGATTGAAAAGGAGAAGTGATAAAAAAAATAAGTACAAATCAATATAATCAAATACATTAGTTCAGAAGTATTTAAATTATTCTTGGTAATATTCATCCGAGTACTAAAAGGAATTTTAGAAAAATAGAGAATTGTAATTTTTACTTAAAGATTCAACTTTGTAGAAAATGTATTTGTGTCGGATACTATGTTCCTTATGTGAAACACCAAACGAAACTATCTTCCACAAGTACCTATCTGTATTAAAAATAACATTGTCCCAAATTATCCATTAGATAATATTCAGTGTAGCCTTAGTTTCTAATTCCCTACATTTAATGATATGATAAAAATTCAATAAAAATTTAAAAATTATCCACTACTATGTTTGTAAAGGTAGGTTGTATTCTCTAAAAACACAGTTTCATGAGCTCACAGTGGGTTTGAAATGATTGTTGAAATGACATAATGTTATAATAACTATTGGGACTAAGGCTGTTCTTTTCATGAAATATAGTGTCTTTTGGGATTGTATTCAATCATAATTGGATTTCTCAAAGAGTTTTAATTGAAGGTGTTCTTCTGTTTCAGGAAGAAAGAAGTATTGAAAGCTACAAAGTATCCCATAGTTTGGAAAAATTTTGGGCCTCAAAATCAAGAGTTAATTTAGTAAAATGAATGATTTTGTAATAAGACAGAATGAGATGAATAATTGGGAAGGAAATAAAAAAATGAAGGGAACTACATAGCATTGGATACAAACCATTTACAATGATCCGAGAATAGTTTGCAGATGACGAATGGCACTACGCAGACCAGAAAAAAGTGGTTCATGGAACAAGAAAATGGTTTGGGGTGATGTTTTGTTGTTTGTGTCGAGGCTTTTATTTCAGAGGAGGTGAATTGTTCATGAGATGACAAGTCATTCACTAAAATGAGGTAGAGTTCTGTGAAACTATGAAGGGTGTCAATTTCTGAAATGACTTAGTGATTTGTGTCACCACATATGGGATATGGTTTGCGGGAGATTCACAGTACGTGGTAAAGGTAGTGTTATATCAATGATTAGGTAAATTTTAGTTGACAGGATTATAAATATTAATTAACCTCTAAAAAGAGAATTAATTCCTTCATTAAAAAATGATATTGATATTAAATTATTGTGAGTATTTCAGAAAAGTGTATTGTAGTTTGTGGGATTACAACCTCAAAAAGGAGGTTCTTAATATAAATTCAGATAAATTTGGTGACAAGTGATGTTCTTTGAAAAAATAAATGTCCACATAAGAGAAAAACTACCTAGAGGAAGAACTTAGTCCAAAAATATCTTATATTATAAAAACAATAATCTAAGACAATCATTAGAGAAAATATTGTTTGTAGAAATGTGGAGTATGCATGAGCAGTACATCGATGTGGTATGGAAAAACATTGTGCAGAAGTAGTATGCAGCATAGTAAGGTATGTGGATGAAGAATTCCACTTCTCATATGTAGTACATGAATCACTCTTAGTGCACGTTTTAGTGTTGTATATTGAGGAAGTTTTCCATCTCACAGAGGGTGAGTTCTCAAATGATCATTCTGTGGAATAATAGATTAAATCTATAAGGGAAAAATAGACTTCATCAAAGAATCTATATATTGCTGAGAATGTGCTCTTTAAATACAACCAATTGAAGCTACCTTAAAGTTGATAATCAGAGTTCAAATATTTCCAAATGAAGCGAGAAAGGCGGAGTCAATGGATGTGATTTGAGAGATACAGTGTTCGATACATAAAAACTTCTAAATGTAGTGTGTCTATCACAAAGTCACTATGCTAAACATTTTTACTCCACAACTATTGATGATTAATGGAATTTGTAATGAATTAAAACCTATCGGGATAAGCTCCTTGTAGGTATCCCTTCATGGTGAAACATGTAACATTTCTATGTCTTTTCATTACATGTGATTTTCTATTTTCAGAACATTATCGTCAGATGGGTATAAAAGGTTCCTACCAATGTGGGAAAAAGATCTATAGATTTATGTAAAAAATTCAACACACCGATTCACCCCTATCCTATTAGGGTGTTTTTGGGTCCTTCAAGTGGTATCAAAGGGTATGATTTTCTGGTGTTAATTCTTCCATTCATTTGCACAATGTATAATACATTAAATGTCATGGGAGTACCCCTATTTGATGGAAGAAACTTTCATATATGGATGTATAGGATGAGATCTCATCTAATATCTCTTATAATGGAAGTCATGTTTTCCACTGAACACGGAATACATGTCACCAATATAACTCATATGTTTATGACTGATACTGACAGGAAAATGCCTGATGTAGATTCTAAATCACAGAAAGACTTCACTATAACTTTTTCTCATAATATACTTCTAAAGGTGATGAACTATATGTCGGTAATGTTTATGTAGTAAAAACTAGAGAATATTTATGAAGGTGAACACAAAGTGGTGGAGGTTAAACTCTAAGATTTTCACAATAGGTTTTTTAATCTGAAGATACATCCTGAAAAAAATTAAGATACCTTTTTTAATCAAATTAATAGAGTTGTAAGAGAAATTTAAGGACATGGTGAAGAAATCAAAGACATTGATATTGGAAATTAAATCATTAGAATTAACCCACCGATTTATTATGCAATGGTGTCTTCCCTTGAGGAAATGGATCTTTCCAAACATTCACAGAATGATCTACAATTAAACCTAGTGCCATATGAGATGATATTCAAATGAGAAGATGTTATGACATGATTAAGTAAGGAAATGGAATTCAAATCCATGAAGAAACAGTAAATTTAAAGTGATTTTATTGATTAATATAATGAGGAAAATAAATTATTTCTCCCATTGGAATTAAATTCCATAAGGGAATAGGTATATTTTAAGATAATTTATCTATGGATTATTCTCATTGTTGAAGAGTTGGGCATATTGACTCTAGGTTCCTAGGAAATTTCAATGATGCAGAAATCAAATATAGATACATTTAGAATGTATAAGAATTTTTTTCCCAAAAATATAGACTTAAAATATGAAAATAAATTAAAAAAAAGAGTTTTTTTGTGAGGTAGAAGCCAAAGATAATGAATTTCATAAGGAAGAAGAATCATAATTTATATCAAGAAACCATGCTTCCATGATTGCTACAACTGAATAACCAAAACCATTAAAATGTTCTGCTGGAATAATAACTTGGCCACTAATATTGATATCATGTATTAACTAAATGATGATTTTGGTAATTTTGAGAATCAATATAAGAAATGAAATAAGTAGAGTTACATTTTAGAGGAATCATCAAAATATGTTGATCATATTGGTGATAAAATTGAACAACTTGAATAATTTCTGAATGTAAAAACATCATCCTTAAAACAACAGAAAATTTAATGGATTGGAAACTCCGAATTTAAGAAAATAGAAGCGTCTTTAATGATCATAAATCCAGACCAGAATATATTTCCAAGACAGTTGATGGTATAGAGGAAGTAGTTGATACTCTGAGAATAAAACTCAAAAAACAATAAATTTCATAAGAAACAATGAATAAAACACAATTCGGAAGATTCCCAAATTTTGAGTTGTTGGAGTGAGATAAGAGTGGTTAGAATGGAAATGAAAATATTTTGAATAAAAAAAAACCTTCATGAATGGGTAATAGTGGAATCAGTTGTGAATTTGAAACATTGAATGCTGGAAATAAAATGGTCCACAATTAAGGAAAGATGAATGTTTCCTAGGTTGAAAAGTTGTCTAAAGTGCTAAAGAAGAACCCCTCAATTCAAATTGAATGGAGAACTGAAAACTATTATTAGGAATTCTCTAATAATGGGAGTTAAAACTACCCACCTAAAAAATTGACTTAATAAATTATAGAGGTGAAAAGACATTTACACTTTTGAAATTTCAATAATGTGGATATCTTGGATATACCATTTCATATTGTGAAGACGAATGGAGATACTTGAATTGGAAAGAGCAAGGATTTTGACAAGGAAGAATGAATTCATATCATAATTTTTATAGAAGAAATATTTTATATGGGTATTGTTTTTTTCTAACAATTCTCATAAGGCTATTGATTGTGGGCAGAGGAATGATAGAAAAAATTCCTACAGAACTCATAGATAAGTCAATAATCATCTACCAGATGGTGGTGTTCCTTCAAGCTAGTTTTCCCCTCTAGAATAAGGGTAAAATTATTAATAACCTATTAATGTGGAAAATATATTTGAATAAAACTATCTTTATCCCTCGCTCAAATTAATAATTCCTATAAGTAAAATAAGAAAGTTCAAAAATACAAATATACATAAGTAACTCAAAATGCTATCGAGAATATAAGTATATCAATTATTAATAGTGGATGCTCATCCCATATAAAAATAAATGAAGATATATTAATGAATATCCTGAAAAAGATCTATGGGACAACAATTTTTGGTAATCATGGTGCTTTGAAGATCAAATGAAGTGCAATTACTAAACTTGATAATGATGAGCTGAAGATACTAGAAGCTCTTTATTAGGATGGAAATAATCATAATCTATTTATTGTGAGTTGACCATTTGACTCAAGACCCATAGTGATATTCAATAAAAAAGGATGTATTATCAAAGTAAAAACATGTAATTATCTCATGAAATGATGTAAAATAGATGAAAATTTATATCAGGTTGAAAGTAAATAGAACATTTCTAACATGATAGTTGTGGAAGGGAAAAACTTATGGCACCGGAGGATTGGTCACATAAATAATAAAAAATGGAAAAGATATCTAAACTGAATATTTCTATCGATATCACAAATCTAAAGCATGAATGATAGAAGACTTGTAATGCGTGCATGTGAGGAAAGTTGGTGTGCAGTTCATATCATCCAAAAAAGAAAATTGCTTAAAATCTCCTAGATCAAATTTATAAAGACGTATGTTGTCCAATAAATGTTTCTAGAACATATAAAGAAAGATAATTTGTCCTCTTCATTGATGATTATTTTAAAATGGCATGTGTTATGGTCATACACTGGAAACTGCAACTCCTTAATTTTAAGAAAAAATATCACTGAATTGTCGAGAATGATACTGGAAGAACAATGAAACTTATTAAGTCTAAAAATGGAGGAAACTATATGTCCCTAGAGTTTGAAAATTACCTGGAGAACCAAAAAATATATCATGAGGTGGCTTTTGTGAGAACTCCGCACCCAAATAATGTTGTTGAGTGCCAAATCGATAGGTGAATAGTATTGGCAGAGCTATGCTGATTGAGAGTCGTATCTCTCCCTATTATTAGAAAGAAAATTTTCATGCTATAGTTTATATTGAAATTAGAACAGGTATTTATATGGGGGAAACAAAGACACCCTTTGAGTTATGGAATCGAAGGAAGACCTACATGAAGTATTTTCATGTTTTCGGAAATATGTGCTTTATCCGAAACAAAGAAGGAAACCAAGGAATGTATGGTGATTCATAAGATGAAGGAATATTCCACATATATTCAATGAATAGAAATGACTAAAAATGTTTCAATAAATATCATGGAATTTTTTTTGGAATTCATGATGTAGATATTATATATGTCATATATATCCAGTACATGCATGCATTTATTATATTACATAATCATTTAGAGGTAAGAAATGAAATGCACCGTTCATGGAGACGGTAAGCCGTACGTACGCATGAACGCTACTTTCATTTCTATTTCGTATTTTATAGAATGGAATCATAATTATATATAGGTATACTATAATTACAGTACAATATCATATATAATATCATAGTTCCATCCTTTATACGTCCCACATATGGTATTTAACGAATCGAATCACTCAGAGGGGGAGGTAGTCTGCACTTCCTTAAATGAAGATATCGTATTTACCCATAATGGAAACCATAAAAGTATGCCCAAAATGAAAAATACAAAAGCTTAAGGAAAACGTAAACATATTATATATCATATATAAATATAGTGTCATCTTAATGGCCACCTTTGATGGTGTTAAAAGAATGTTGAAAAATCATCGTTTCAGGAGGCATAAATTCACCATCCACGGAAACCGTATGTTCTTTAACCATTAGATGTAGGTGTGTGTAAGTGTAGATTGAATCCTTCTTATAAAAACATCCTAGTATATTGAAGATACTGGAGTTGTTACAAAAGAAATAAATAAAAAGAGTTTAGGTGGTTGGAAAAGAAAAATAATACAAAAGGACTCAAGTGAAGACATTACCTTAAAATTGGGTAACTCTCTTATATTTGAGCTCAAAGGCTTCCTTGGGAAGTCTTCTGCCCAAGGTGAGGCTTCAAGGAGTAAATAGCGTGTTTTTATGAAACAATAAGTATCAAAAGATTGACACTAGTTTAAGTTCGATTTCAAAGTGAAATTAATTCCAACGACCACTATTGGATTTAATGGTAAAAATATTTTCTAATTTCTCTTTAAAACCAATTCAAAATATAATCTAATCATATAAATAAATTATATTAAAAAGCAGTTTTGATGTAAAATGCAGTATTTTTCACTATTCATTAAGAAATGAACATTGTCAGAAAAATACCAAAAATTCACACAAAGTAAATTTTGATGTCCCAATAATAAAGAATAATTTTATTTTGACAAACATAGTTTATAAAATTGTCAAAAGATAGATTCAAAAATGGTTTTCCATCAAAAGTAAGTAAAACAATCTTTTAAAAATATTAGTGTATTCTATGCTTAAGATTGGATTTATTTTCATTTTAAGCCTCTAAAACCCTATATTGTTCATTAATAGACATAGATAAAAATATCTATTATTCATTACTTACATGGGATGTTACATCCTTCCCCCCTTTAGAAAATTGCGTCCCCGCAATTTATTTACTTATCGAATAAATGGGGGTACTTATCCCTCATTGCATTTTCAGATTCCCATGTTGCCTCTTCAATCATGTGGTTTTTAAACAAAACCTTTACCTAGTGAATCACCTTATTCAATAACACTTGCTCCATGTGGTCAAGAATCTGGACTGGTTGTTCCTCATATGATAGGTTCTCTTCCAGCTGAACTACCTCTGGACTCAAAACATGAGATGGATCTGGCATATACTTTCTCAACATCGAAACATGAAAAACATTGTGTACCTGAGATAAACTCAGAGGTAAAGCCACTCGGTAAGCAACTGATCCAAATTTCTCCAGAATTTCATATGGTCCAATGAACCTTGGACTCGGCTTTCCTTTCTTACCAAATTGCGTCACACTTTTCCGAGGTGATACTTTGAGAAAAACATGATCACCTACCTCAAAAGATAGATCCTTACTCCTGTTATCTGCATAACTCTTCTGTCTACTCTAAGCTGTTCTCATGTGCTTCTGAATCAGTTGAACTTTTTCTGCCAACTCTTCTACCAATTCGGGTCCCATCAACATCCTTTCACCCACTTCATCCCAGAAAGCTGGAGTTCGACACCGCTTCCCATATAATGCCTGAAATGGTGCCATTTGTATACTGGAATGAAAACTGTTATTATATGAAAATTCATCCAAAGAAAGATGTTGGTCCCAACATCCCTGATAATCCATAGATCAAGAACGTAGCATATCCTCCAAGGTCTGAATTTTTCGTTCTGACTACCCATCTGATTGAGGATGAAAAGCTGTACTATAATTTAATTCAGTACCCAACGACTTTTGAAGGCCTTTCCAAAAGTTAGAAGTGAACCTGGGATCACGGTCAGATACAATGGAGAGAGGAACTCCATGTAACCTAACTACCTCTTTAAGATACAAACTGGAAAGTTCATCCAGGAAAAAAGTATCTCGTATAGCAAGGAAATGAGCAGACTTGGTCAAGCAATAAACAATAACCCAGATTGCATTTTTACCTCGAGATGTCTTCGGTAATCCCACAACAAAGTCCATGGATATATTCTCCCACTTCCACTCTGGCACTGGTAGAGGCTGAAGCATCCCTTTTGGTAACTGTCGCTCTGCTTTAACCTGTTGACAAGTCAAACACTTCACAGTAAAGTCAGCAATATATCATTTCATTCCATCCCACCAGTAATACTCCTGCAGATCTCTATACATCTTAGTACTGCCTGGATGAACTGAAAACGGAGAACTATGAGCTTCACATAACAACTCTCTCTTCAACTGTCAATCACAAGGCACACACAATCTCTTCCCAAATCTCAAAACACAATCATTATCAATGTTGAATTCAGGAAACATACCTTTCTGAACCAGCTCTACCTTTTTCTGCAACTCACTGTCTTGATTCTGTGCTTTCTTGATTCTATCTGATAGAGAGGATCTCACTGATACCTGAAACAAAACAGAAGAAATTCTTGTACCAACAACTTTTATGCCAAAGTTCATCAAATCCTTAACCGAAGGATAATGTTCCAAATGCAACATTTCTAATGAAGCATTACTTTTTCGACTCAAATCTTCAGCCACATTATTTGCTTTTCCCGGATGGTAATGAATTGTACAATCATAATCCTTGATTAATTATAGCCATCTCCTTTGTCTCATGTTCAATTCTTTCTGAGTGAATATATACTTTAAACATTTATGATCAGTATATATTTCACACTTTACTCCATACAAATGATGCCTCCAAATTTTTAAAGAGAAAACCACAGCAGCTATTTCCAAATCATGTGTAGGGTAATTTACCTCATGAGTTTTCAATTGTCATGAAGCATAAGCAATTACCTGATCATTCTGCATTAGGACGCAACCAAGTCCTTTCAATGAAGCATCACTGTATATAACAAACTCACCATTCCAAGAAGTTAGTGCCAAAACTGGAGCATTCACCAATCTTTTATTCAATTTATGAAAAAAATCATCACATTCTTTTGTCTAGAAAAACTTAACACCCTTCCGAGTTAGCTTAGTCATTAGACTAGATAATCGTGAAAATTTTCTAACAAACCTTCGGTAATAGCCTGCCAAACCAAGGAATCTACGAATCTCAGTTACATTTGTGGGTCTTGGCCATTCTTCCACAACTTTTGTTTTTGCAGGATCAACAGTTATTCCATCTTTAGAAACAATATGACCAAGGAATGAAATTTTTTGCAACCAAAACTCACACTTGCTGAATTTTCCATATAGTTTCTTTTCTTTTAAGGTTTGCAAGATAACCCTTAAATGACTTTCATTCTCATCTTTACTTTTATAAAACACCAAAATATCACCAATGAAAACCACCACAAACATATCCAAGAACTCATGGAAAATTCTATTCATTAAGTCCATGAATACAGCAGGTGCATTGGTTATCCCAAAAGGCATTACTACAAATTCATAATGTCCATATCTCGTACGGAACGCGGTCTTCGGAATATCTGCCTCCTTTACCTTCAGCTGATGGTACCTCGATCTCAAGTCAATCTTTGAAAAACACTGAGCTCCCTGGAGCTAATCAAACAAATCATCGATATGAGGCAAAGGATATTTGTTCTTAACAGTGATATTATTCAAGGCCCTATAATCAATGCAAAGTCTCATAAAACCATCTTACATTTTAACAAATAAAATAGGAGCACCCCAAGGTGATGTGCTAGGTTGAATGAAACCTTTGTCTAATAAATCATGCAATTGCTCCTTCAACTCTAAAAGTTCAATTTGAGCCATTCGATAAGGGGGTTTTGAAATTGGCTTAGCATCAGGAACTAAGTCAACAGTAAACTCAACTTCCCAATCTGGTATTATTCTAGGCAACTCATCAGGAAAAACATCAGGATACTCATTTACTACTGGCACTTCATTAATCTGAACAGTTCCTTTATTTTCAACGATGTGTGCAAGGTAACATTCATTTCCATCTTTTACAAGTTTCTTGGCCTCTTAATAAGTTATCAAAAGTAAGGGTTCATACTTGTACACAAACTGAAAGTCTTTCTGAAACTTCTTTATCTCTACAGTCAATCTTATCATGGTAAATAGAGAGCCAATCTATACCCAGGATAACATCAAACTCTACTAGAGGTAGAACAATAAGGTTTGCAAGTAGGTTCTTTCCACAGATAAGGATAGGAAGATTCTTATAAATTCTTTTTGCCTCAACATTTCCCCCAGGTGTTTTTACCAAAAGTCCAGGAGTCATTTCTTGAGATGGTATTCCCATTTTACTAGAAATGTTTTCGTAGATGAAAGAATGTGTAGACCCCGAATCAAACAACACACTGGCATAATCTGAAAAAACAAAAAAAGTACCTGATACAACTTCATTTGATGGCCCGACGTCTGCCGAAGTAGTTGCAAAAGATTTCACCACCCCTTTCTGCTTGTATTCTAACTGCTTCCCATCACTCAAACTCTTTGTCGGACACTCGTTTGCATAGTGACCAATCTCATTGCACTTATAACATTTCACTAACTATAAATCAAATTTGGTCTTACCATCACCCTGATCTTTTTCAGTGCAATCACGAGCCTTATGTCCCATCTTACCACATCGGTAGCACTTTCCAGAATTCAGAAATCATTCCCCCGCATGCCTTTTTCCACATTTATCGCAAAATGGAAACTTAGTTTTCTTACCATCAGACATTTTTTATGAATTCTTACCTTTCTCCTGCCACCTCGGTCTCTTCTTCTGCTGGTTGTTATAGAGCACTTGGTCATCGAAAAACTCCATGTCCACCTTCTCAGCACATCGAACAAGCTTTTCATAACTTTTAAACTCACGAGAAGCTAATGCCCTTCGATATTTTGGCTTTAATCCTGAGTAAAAACGATTGATTTTACTATCAAGGTCTCGGATAAAATTTGGAGCATACCTTTCCAATCGAGTGAACCTTTCTTCATATGTAGCCACTGAGTCTTCCTCTTGCCTCAATTCCAAGAATTGCTTTTCCATCATAAGTCGAATAGTCTTAGGAAAATAATTCTCAAGAAACATACCTCTGAATTCATCCCAGTCGAGAGCATCAATCTCATCAGCATCCCTGATATTTTTAACCATCGACCACCGCTGATCTGCCTCACCCTCCATACAGTAAATAGCAAGACTAACCTTTTGATTGTCTGAACACCCCATGACATCGAAAATCTTATCCAATTCTTTAATCCACCCTTCAGCTAACACAGGGTCAGATGATCCTCTGAATGATGGGGGATGTTGCCTCATGAAATGTTCCACCACAGACATGTTCCTCTGCAGTTGATCTGGCTGATCTCGTGCATGGATACCACTGCCATTTATAGCCTAAGTCAACTGTGCCATCACTGCAACAAACTGTTCAGTTCCAATTCGGACCATCTCAGGATACTGATTCGGAAGGTTATTTCCTTCTGTATTCCTTCCTATCACTACTTCCCTATTTCCTCTGCGGAAAACCATTTTGAACAAACATGTCTTAGATGAAGAAACATGGTAATCTTCAAATACTATATCACTTCAATTTGACCATAAAAAAATATTTTTTGATAATAATTTAAAAGATTTCTAACTCCTAAAGTTATCTAAACCTACCTATGATACCAACTATAAGGTCTCGGCCTTAAACCTTACTTAATCTTGAGTTATTACAAGATTACACATTGAAGATCTTTTAGGGTTTAGAGTTTTAGAGAATTAGATCATAAAACATGCATTACATTCCACATATAAACAAAGTGGTTACATAAAGATAGTATTCTTCATTCCCATCAATGGACACATATTTAAAATAAAACTTGGGTTCTTTCTTGACACATTCCTGGACACTATCATCATATCATGTACCTTTCCCTTGACCTGTGAAAAACATTTCAAAAAAACTTGGGATGAGCATAAAAAGCTCAGTATGGGATATAAAAATATGGAAAGGAAACATGGGTACATATATACATAAGAATGAGATCATACTTTACCCATAAAACATAAGCACTTTAACATACCTCATCAAAACATGAATAAATCATATAAATCATAAGACATAAAGGTAACTTGAGGCATTCATAACATTCTTACATAGGGAGTAACCCTCTTGGTTACGTTTGGAATACCCATCACAGTATATTCCCAAAATCTCTTCGGAGAAACCTTAACATTTCACTCCTTCGCGTTACCCAATGCATTGGAGAGCTATATCGGGCTCACCCGCCCTTAGTTTATCACGGAACCACCTGTCTTCATAATAATTCCCAAGAACCTCAACATAATCGTATCACATAAAACATGTATAAAGGAAACATAACATTTCCACCTTTCAATCACAAGATATCAATACAACACATTGATATAAAAACATTATGAGAACCATTTTCAATACAAAAATAAAAGAAAAGTAAAACATGGTATTTATTTTTCTTTAAAAAAGAATGTATGGCTTGTAGAGGAAGCCGAAACTCAAATAATGGTCACAGCGGCGGAGAAGTCATTGTCGCCGCATACGTACGACAAAACATTCCCTTTTTTCATTTAGTAAAATGCTTTGTATAAAAAATATTCCTTTTGGATAAACGTAAAAGTCAAAGGGGTTTATACACCTTATAAAAGAAGGTTGAGTATAAAACAAAATATGCTTCAATGAAAGGAGATTGAGACGAAGTCTCATACCTCAGGTCCGACTTGACTCGATCGTTCATTAATGTCCTGAATAATAAACTTGAGTTAATTTGTACTTGTTTAAGAACCTTTTTCAATTTCATTATTCCTTTTATATCACTTATTGCCATGTCATGAACACTATGTAATTATTTAAGTTAATAATGGTCGTTTTAATGATCATTGTTACTTGAGTCAAAAATAAGCCCTTTATAATTACATGTTGTTCATGTATCCAGTATATCCATAATGGTATTAATGATGTAGATATTATATATTTCATATATATCCAGTACATGCATGCATTTATAATATTACATAATCATTTAGAGGTAAGAAATGAAATGCACCGTTCATGGAGACGGTAAGCCGTACGTACGCATGAACGCTACTTTCATTTCTATTTCGTATTTTATAGAATGGAATCATAATTATATAAAGGTATACTATAATTCCAGTATAATATCATATATAATATCATAGTTCTATCCTTTATATGTCCCACATATGGTATTTAACGAATCAAATCACTCAGAGGGGGAGGTAGTCTGCACTTCCTTAAATGAAGATATCGTATTTACCCATAATGGAAACCATAAAATTATGCCCAAAATGAAAAATACAGAAGCTTAAGGAAAACATAAACATATTATATATCATATATAAATATAGTGTCATCTTAATGGACACCTTTGAAGGTGTTAAAAGAATGTTGAAAAATCATCGTTTCGGGAGGCATAAATTCACCATCCACGGAAACCGTATGTTCTTTAACCATTAGATGTAGGTGTGTGTAAGTGTAGATTGAATCCTTCTTATAAAAACATCCTAGTATATTGAAGATACTGGAGTTGTTACAAAAGAAATAAATAAAAAGAGTTTATGTGGTTGGAAAAGCAAAATAATACAAAAGGACTCAAGTGAAGACATTACCTTAAAATTGGGTAACTCTCTTATATTTGAGCTCAAAGGCTTCCTTGGGAAGTTTTCTGCCCAATGTGAGGCTTCAAGGAGTAAGAGAGAGAAGTTTAGAGACAAAATGGGTAGGTTTTGGCCGAGCCAAAGGCTTTGGGAGTGTGGGTAAGGAGGTAGAGGTGGGGGCCTTTTATAAGAGGAGAGGAGGGGCACTCTTGGAAAGTAATGAAATATTACATTATTTGAAAATGATTTTTGGATTTAAATGGTCCCACATTGATATAATTCACGGATATGGTGATAAGGGTTTGAAATCCGCCCATCCAATAGGTTTTTGACATATGTAGGTCTTAGATTTTACATTATCATTCCATTTTATTTAAATCGTTAAATAATGAGGTCATCGCTGCATCATCATGATGTCATAAATAATTTAATTTATCTAAAGTCTAAAAATTATAAAACAAATACTATGATGTAGGAAATAGTTTTAGCTTTCTAATGAATATTTATAGTCAAAAATCTGACTTGTATAACCCCATGTAAAAATTGCTTTAGTAAAATAACTCATGTTTGTGTAATTTATTACTTTGACATTAAATAAAAAGTTATTTATGTCATTTCCCAACCAAAGTGGCACCATGGGGTCCCCAAGTTGACCCATGGCTTTTCATGGTCGGCCATGACACAACCAATAAGGGTAGGACATGTGTCTAGGTCATTTCATTTTATTAAATCATTATTTTTATCTTAAACTACACTAATTACCACTAATCGCGATTAAAAACTTAATAAGTTACTATTAACCAAAAAAATTATTTTAATCTCATTGAACCACATTTTACTTCTTAATGAAAAACATGTATGTCAGATTTTTGAAAATCAAATCACAGAAGTGACAAAGTTTCATTTACACGAAAAAATCAGTTTCTTTAACTACCACTTAGTGATTTCACTATTCATCAAAAATTGAAGTTTTTCAGAAAAATACCAAAACATCACCCTAAGATATATTTGATATTCTGAATTCAAAAATGAAGTCAATTTTACAAAATTCAAAAAATATAAGTCACATTAATCAATTTAATAATTAATTCCCACTGTCAGAGCAAATAGCGTGTTTAAATGAAACAATAAGTATCAAAAGATTTACACTAGTTTAAGTCCGATTTCAAAGTGAAATTAATTCCAAAGACCACTATTGGATTTAATGGTAAAAATATTTTCTAATTTCACTTTAAAAACAATTCAAAATATAATATAATCATATAAATAAATTAGATTAAAAAGCAGTTTTGATGTAAAATGCAGTATTTTTCACTATTCATTAAAAAATGAACATTGTCAGAAAAATACGAAAAATTCACACAAAGTAAATTTTATTGTCCCAATAATAAAGAATAAGTTTATTTTGAAAAACATAGTTTATAAAATTGTCAAAATATAGATTCAAAAATGGTTTGCCATCAAAAGGAAGTAAAACAATCTTTTAGAATATTAGTGTATTCCATGCTTAAGATTGGATTTATTTTCATTTTAAGCCTCTAAACACTATCTAGTTCATTAATAGACATAGATAAAAATATCTATTATTAATTACATACTTGGTATGTTACAATCTCTATGTGAATAATTATCAAAAATATTATTTCATGGTTCTAGTGTATGTTGATAATACTATATTAGGTTGAATAAGGTAGGGATTAGTGGATGAATATTAAAATAACATGAAATCAGAATTTGAAGTTTCTATGATAGGTGAACTTGCATACTTCTTTGGGATACTGGTGATTCATAGGAAAGACTAAAATTTCATTTCATAGGAAAATTAAGCATGGGAGTGGCTTAATAAATTCAATATTCATGATTCCAAAAAAAATACAACTTCGATTATGGTTGCTGTTGGTGAAAAATGGGAAATCATGATTATGGGTCATATGTAGATCCCATAGTTTATTATACAATCATTGGGAGATTATTTTAATTGACTGTGACATGGATAAATATTATCTTTTCTACATTCTTAGAAGGGCACTTTAAAATTAATAGGAAGAAAAAACATATTGATATAGTGGGAAAAATCGTGAGGTTCATTCAAGGTACACACAATTATGTATTATACATTACTATAGGGAAAGGTAATGATCTTTAAAATTTTATTATGCTAACTTGGCAGGATATGTGGTGGATATAAAATTCACAAGTGGTCAATCATTCTTCATTAGAGAAAAATGAGTGGGTTGGTTGAGTTAGAAACCGGAAATCACTTCTCTCATTACTTCTGAATCTAAATATATATTCACCTCAAATACATGAACTCAATTACTTCGGATGAAGAAACAATTAACTAATATTAGTGATGAGGTGAAACATTCAATTGTGATTCATGAAGATAATAAGAGTGTAACTGATCTTATGACGAATCATGTATAGCATTTTTGTATGAAAAAAAATTGAAAACATATATCCATTCATTACGGAAAAGAAGGAATCGGTAATGATTAAAATGGATCATTTTGGTACTAATTATCCAGTGGCTGACATTATGACAAAGCCACTGTCATCACATTTGTTTGAGAAGCACCAATTGAACCTCAGTGTTTAACGACCACCATGTGCAAGAGAAGGTTAAGAAGTCCCCTCTCCATAGTTTTTTCAACTATTTTAATCAATTTTCTCTTGTGATACAGGTTTATGGGGGAGATATGATTCAAGTGGAGTGTTTTTTGAACTCTACAAGTCAAATATTGGAACTATGGGGTTATTACCAATGGGGGAAAAGGGATAAATTCAACAGTACAGAAAATGGTGAATGGAGAAAGGAGGAGTGTGAAATATTTTTTTAGTTTTACTAGGGGAATTAAATAAGATACAATCATGGAGAATTAAAATGAGAAAAAATAATTCAATGTTCTGAGAAAACTATTAGAGTTTACTTATCCATCTTTAGAGAATACATGAAATGAGAATCCAAATCATGAATAACCTCTTGTTTTTTACAACAAGCATTGATATCATATACTTAGATTAACTTTGGATTAGTTGTTTCTTGTGTATCTGGTTGTGATTTTTTCAAGTGCTTCATTTAATTTATCTATGTATTGATAAAAAATCAAAAGGGGGATATTATTGGATAAAAATCAATTCTTTATGGGAAAAAAGAGTATGGTTTTTGTTTTCTTTTCAATCCTCATTTGGTTGTTCGAAGAGTTCGTATGTAAGGTGGTCTTATGATCTAGGATAATATTAGTGTTGGAGGTTGCACAGTTTCCTAGTGTTGTCCAAATGTTTGGCCCGGAAAATTGAGAGTTTCTTTTGGAACAGGAGGCATTTATACAAAATAGTGAAGGTGATGTGGAATGGTGAAGGAAATATTCAAAGAATGAAAACCATGTATCAAGGGATACAAATCACATACCATGTATAGGGAATTTTTTGTCTATGATGAAGAGAACTATGTAAATCAGATTAAAATGGTTACCAAAATGGAAAAAAGAGTGTGGAGAAGGACTGTGGTTCACATCGGGGATTGTAGTTCGTGGGAGGAGAACATATCGAGAGACAAACTATCAGTTAAGAAAATGAGGTGGAGTTTGTAGAACCTATGAAGGGTTTCATTTGAGAAAATGAGGCAGTAAGTTGGTCTATTGTTAGTGGATATTGTTTGTTGGGGATTCATGATACCCAGTAAAAGAATTTTTTTATTGATGATTTTTAAAAAATTGGTTTAGCAGATTTGGCAGAACAATCTTCTTATATAAGGAGAATTAATACCTTCATTATAACACGAGAGTATTATTAACATTGTTGGATGATTTTGGTGATGTCCAGAGTGGATTGTGGGAATACAACCTCGTGAAGGAGGTTTTGAAAAGAAATTTATAGAAACTTGGGGATCTGTGAAATGGTTTGTAGGATGAAATTTATGCATTGGAATTCTAGTACAAAAATGAGGAACTCGATCTATAAATATCCTACAGTACATCGAGAGTAAGTAGAGATAGTCCACAGAGTGAAGATGGTTATTAGAAAGGAGTAGTATATGGTAGAGGTTGGCTGAAGTAGTATGCAGAGGTAGTGTGCAGAAGTAGTACGTGGTGTAGTTCGGTACATGGAGGAAGAAGCCCAGTTTGTAAGGGATGAGTTCACAAATAAGCAGTGCACAGAACATTATATTACATCTCTAGGGAAAATAATTACATCAAAATATAATCTATCTATATTTGAAAAGGTATGATTTAATTCCAACCCAATAAAATGACCTTCAATTTGATAAACAGAGTTTAAATTATTCTAAAGGCAGTGAGGAAGGGGGGTTAACAGAAGTGATCTGAGGGACATTGTGTGCCATCCCTAAAACCTTTTAAAAGAAATGTTCTTAGTACAAAGATATTGTGCTATACTTTTTTTCTCCACAACTGGTGAATATTAGTGGACTTTGGTATGACTAACAACCTATCAGTGTATGCTCCTTAGACACAACCCTTCATGGTGAACCAAGTAAAATTGTTGTTTCTTTTCAATGCATGTGATTGATTTATTTACACTTTTTAATCATACATGTTTAACAAGTTCTTACCAATGTAGGAAATAGATCCATCATTTTAAATGACAAATATTACACCATGATTCACCCATCCCCTCTCAGGGTGTCCTGGTGTCCTTCAAGTGGTATCAGAGGGTAAGGGTTGCTGGTTTTAAATCTTACCCTCATTTATATAGTGGATAATACATTAAATTTCAATGGAGTGCCCCTATTTGATATAAGCAACTTTTAGATATGGAATAATAGGATGAGATCTCATCTAAGATCTCTTGGAATGGAAGTCCTCTTTTCCACTTCACAATTAATACATGTCACTAATCCAATTGGTATGCTTATGACTAATACTTATAGGACACAACTTGATGTAGATTCACAAGCATAGATTTCCCACACTGTATCTCTTTCTAATCATATATATATAAAGGTGATGAATTGTACGTTATAAAAGTTTATGTGGGAAAAAATAGGGAATATTTATGAAGGTGACAGCAATGTGAAGGATCCGAAACAAAAAAAATCAAAATGGGTTAGATGATCTGAATATGAATCTTGATGAAAATGTAAATACATTTTTCAATAGAATTAATATAGTTGTTGGAGAAATATGACGACATGGTGATAAAATCCAAGACATGTATACAGTGTAGAAAATATTTAGATGAATTCCACTTATTTACAATTCAATGGTGTTATCCCATAAAGAATTGAATCTTTCCAAACATTCTCTAAATGATCTACTGATAATCCTAGTGGAATATGAGACGAGTGTCAAACCTAAAGATTCAATGACTCAAGTAATAATGAAAATGGAATGGAAAGGCATGGAGATTCCTAAAATTTTATTAGATATTATTGATGAAGATAATGAGGGAAAATAATTTATTTCTCACATTTCTAATAAATTTAGAACGGAACGTGGATCATTTAAGGAAAGTTATGTCTAGCTTGTTTTTTTATTGATGAGTTGAGAAAATTACCTCATGGAATCCAATAATGTTTGATAATGATCAAAGCGAAGCTAGTGACATTCAAATGCCACATAAATTGATTTTAAAAAAAGGCATCAAATAAAGAACAAAATTACAACAAAATTGTTTTGTCTATGGAGAAGAAGATGATGCCAATGAATTTCTCGAGGAAGATGAAATAATATTTAAATATATAAAACATGCTTCCATGATGGCTATAATTGAAAAATAGGATCCATCAAAATAATATGTTGGAGATAATCAGTTGAACACTAATTCCAATACTATGTTGCAATAAAATGATGATTTTGTTAAGAATGATAATCAAAGTAATATATGAAATAAGTGAAGATAAATAGGGGAATAATATTTATATTGTGTTCATCATCATGAATCTGAAATTGAAGGACTATAAGGATTTGTGAAAGTAAAGTCATCAATTATTGAAAGCACAAAAAAATTTATGGAACTAAAACTCTAAATTGAAGAATAGGGAATGTCCATTAGTGTCCTTACCACCAAACGTGAAGATAATTCCAGGACTTTTTAGAGTTTAGAGGAAGAAGTTATTACTCTGAGAAGTAAAATCAAAAGTGAATCAATTTCAAATGAAATAAAGAACAGAATGTAGTTTGAAAAATTCCCAAATAATAGGTTGTTGTTGAGAGATATGTGTGGTTACTATGGAGTCGAAAAAAATTAATGAACAGTTAAATACGTGCATGGGTACCAGTAAAATTGGTTGGGATGTTGAAACATCAAATAATAGAAATAAAATGATTAAAAATAAAGGCATTTTGAAAAAATCGATAGTTTTGAAAGTCACAGAAAGTGCTGGAGAAGAAACCCCCAATTCGAACTAAAAGTAAAACTAAAAACTATTATAGTACATCCCTAGATGATACTTTGTTGAAAACCCCTCCAATAGAAACTGACATGAGAAGTAATATAGGTGAGAAGACATTTCTACTGATGAAATGTCAATTTTATTGCTATTATTGGTCATACCATGTCATACTGTGAAGAGTCATGGAGTTTCTTGAATGAGAAAGATATAGAAATTCGACAATGGCCAAATGAATTCCTACCATAATTCTTGTAGATTAAATAGTTTCTATTGATGTGGTTTTTAGTGTTCTAACATTGTTTATAATGGTGTTCATTGTGGGCAGAAGAATGGAAGCAAAAATTCATACAGAACTCAAAGACAAGATAATACTCACCAACCATATGGTGTTGTTCTTTAAAATAGTTTTGCCCATCTTTAAGTAGAGTAATATTATGAATAACGAGTGCACATGGAAAATATATATGAAAAACCATCATTATCACCCACAAAAAATAATATTTAATGAAAGGAAAAGAAGAATGTGAAAAAAACCAAATTTTCCAAAGTAGCCCTTAAGGGTTCCAAGAACAACAGTACTTCTATTCTTGAGATTCTATTCTCATCCCATATGATGGGAAATGAAGATTTATTAATGAATATCAAGAAATTTTTCAATGGAATAGTGAAGTTTGATAATGATGGTGATATAAATATCAAAGGAAGTAGAAGTACTGAATTGTCTAATGGAGAGCCAAAGAAGAATGAAGTTCTTTGTGTTGATGGATTGCCTCACAATCAATTAAGTTTGATTTGACTCTGTGATTTAGGACAAATATTGACATCAATCAAAAAGTTTGTACTATCAATGGAATAAATGGAATTCTCTCATTATAGGAGGTAGACCATATGAAAACTTATACTAGGTTAAGAGTAAATAGAACATTTTTTACATGATAGTTGATTACTAGAATTATTAATGGAAACAGAGGATGGGTCACATAATTCAACAAGATATTGATAATAAATCTAAAATTAACATTATTATGGATATACAAAATATGAAGTGTGAATGGGAGAAGAATTTTGATTCCTACACGCGAGGATAGTTGGTGTGTAGTTCTTATCATCTAAAGAAGAAAACAGTATCAAATCATCTAGATCTCATCCATACAGATGTATGTGGTCTGAAAAATATTTTTGGTACATAAGGAGAAATATACATAGTAATTTTCATAGTTGGTTATAGTAAAATGGATTCTATTATAGTCATACATAGGAAATATAAAGTGATTGATTGCCTGAAAACATATCACTTCATTGACAAGAATGATATTGGACGAAAAATCATAATTCTTCTGTTTGAAAATGGGGGATAATATACATCCATTGAGTTTGAAAATTACCTGGAGAAATATGGAATATAGAAAGAGGTGGTTGTTGTGTGAACTCCACATTTAAAGGGAGTTATTGATAATAGAAATTGAGAGTTGAACTGTATATCCAGAACTATGTGGATTGAGAGTTGTATCTCTCCCCATTACTAGAAAGAGGATGTTAAAGCTACTGTAAACATTCCGAAAAAATATCATTATATAGGGAAACCAAGGGATCCTATGAGTTGTGGCATAAAAGGAATCCCACATTGAAGTATTTTCGTGTTTTTATAAGTATGTGATTTATCAAAAACAGTGAATAAAATCAATTAAAATTTAGTGATACTGGAGATGAAGGAATAGTCCCCAGGTAATCAATGAATAGTAAATCATAAAAATGTTTTAGTAAATGTCTTGTATAAATTGTGGAAGGAATTTATGTAGATATCATTGATTTTAAAACCATGAATGTCTCAAGAAATTCATGTGCTGATGTGGTTGAGGATGAGGATGAATGCAGATGTGGAACTGATTCAACCATAGTAGTAGAGGAAGGCATAAAAAACACTCAAGAATCACATCATAATGGTGTCTCAGAAAAAGAATCAAAAGTGTGAAACTTGATAAAAGAAAATTCTTTTAAACGATAATATAGAAATCTAAGGGTAGAAATTGATGAATCCAGCGTCATTAGATATTGGACTGCACCCATGATGATATAGAGAATAAGGAATAATACAAAATTTTCATTCCTTTAAGTTGTGTAACAATTGTCATTTGAAAAAAAATACACAAGATGAATAATTGGTTAAGGCCATAAATATTGAATCAAATAAAATTGATAAGAACCAAACATGTGATCCAGTTAAGAGTCATAAAACTGATAATGTGATTGGTGCGAAGTGTATTTTCAAAAATAAATTTTATGATCATGGAAATTTTATTAGAAATAAGGAATAACTTGTGTGTAAAGGCTATTCATAGATTGAATTTGTTGATGTTGAAGAAACATTTTCTCTAGGGTCTATATTGGAGTTAATTAGACTATTTATCTCAATGGAAATTAAAATAGGATATAATCTGTTTCAAATGGATGTTAAGACAGATATCTTAAATGGTGTTCTTGAATTAGATGTTTATATAGAACAAGTAATGGTCTTTCATCTTGGTAATGATGAAATAAATTTTTTTAGATTAAAGAAGGCATTATATGGTCTGAAATAGGAACCATAGGCATGGTACTATTAGTATAATTCTTATCCCAATAAGCTCATATTTAAATGAGGAGGAGTCGATCACATTCTCTTTGTGAAGAATTACCAGAAGGATCAGTTCATGGTTGTAGTGTTTTTAGATGATATTATATGTGGTCGAAGTCACCAAGGATTAGTGGATGAATTTTCCAATCATATGACATTATAATTTAAAATTTTACTGATTGAAAGACTCACATAGTTATGGCGGCTGTAGGTGATTCAAATGAAAGACAACACATTCATTTTTTAAGAAATCTTTGCAAGAGTGTTGCTGAAGAAATTCAATATTCATTATTCCAAAATAATTTTGAATATGATTGCGGTTGGGAAAAGATTGAGAATTCAAAAAAGTTAGTACATTTGTAGATACCACTGTATACAAAAGAATCATTGGAACCTAATTGTACTTTAATGAGACAAATCTAGATATTTCCTTTGCAACATGTTTAGCGGCCTACATTTAATGTAATCAGAAGAAAGAACATATGGAAGAAGAGAAAAGAATCATGAGGAAAATTTATGGTACTCACATTCATGGATTATACTTTACTACTGGAAAAGATAATGAACATTCATATTTTTATTATGCAGATTGGGCAGGAGATTTGGTGGATAGAAAATCCACAATTGGTGGATCATTCTGTATTGGAAGGAAATGTGTGGTATAATTGAGTAAGAAAAAGGAAATCACTACTCTCAATATTAATAAAGCTAAATATATATTCTCTACAAATTCATTCACCCAACTATTTTGGATTATGAAATAATTAACAGATATTTTTGATGTGGTGAAACACCCAATGGTGGTTGACTATGATAACAAGGGTTCAACTGATCTTTCTAAGAATCCTGTTTGGTATTATCATATGAAACAAATTGAAATTACACTATGGGAAATATGACGTATACCCACGGTTCAAAACTGTGGGTATATCCCAAAAAACCATGTCTATAGGTTATACCCATAGTTTTTGGAACTGTGGGAAATTGTGGCATTGGTATAGGTCTGCATCTTATAACCACGGTTTTCAAAACTGTGGGTATAGCTTTTTTCCCACCGCGTCATAGACACACTTTCCACTATGTCATGGCATTTTTTCCATGGTTTTAAAACCATGCGTATAAATATTAGAAAATTAAAGGGGGAGAGTTTTAATCCCAAAACCTAATCTACTACCATGCAGTATCTCACCAACCCAACTGTAAAGACACGATGCTTGACGTACATGAATAATACATTACTTTTTCAGAATACTTAATACATAAGAAAAACAAACACACAAGGATCGTAATAGTTTAGTGTCTTTGGAAACTCGGAATAAAATCTTCTAATGGTGGTGAAAAATCTTCAACATCTCCCAATAAAGATATTCCCTTTTTTTCTTACCTAAAACCTTTCTTTATATCCTGGGGAAAAGAAAACATAAAAGGGTGAGCTCAAATGCTCAGTAAGGGTAAACAAAAGAAATATCAATCACATCATATTCATAAGAACATATCTTTTGAAAATCTTAACCTGCAAAAGAGATCATGATTTCATAACATGGGATAAATCATAGTAGTGAAATGTAATCCCAATAATCATGACTTAAAACATGAATCTTTGTGTCATACACACATAATCATATAGAATCATTTCTTATTAGTCAAGACTCATTGCCAAGACTATCTTAGTGGACAAAGTTCATTTCTGAACCGAGTTCACTCCCCGTTTCAGTCCTGTTTCACTAAACCGGTATAACCTACCGTTCCAGCCATGTCTATCTCATGAGATATAAAATCTTTACCCAATGCATTGAAGGGAGATATAGGTCCCACCCATCTCATAATGATACCATTCTTATGTGTGCCACAAAATCATAAATCATACATCATTACATAACCCATGTAATAAAAATGGGATTCTTAAACAACATGACATCATAAAACAATTCATATAAGATAAAGGAATTCATAAAAATAATTCAATCACAACATAATCAAATCAATGTAACAATAGGGATAGAAACATAACCCTATATTATCTTAGAAGGAAAATAATTTTGATAAAACACTTGAACTCCATTCTTGAGGAATATATCCTTTCAACTTCAAAAACATTTTTCCTTTATTAACATGTCATACAATTTTAAACTAAAAGAAGTTGATTAAAAATAAACTTGAAAACTTGTAAAGTAAGCTTCTTGTAAATAATGTTTTAAAAATCCATTAATTCCGTATAAGTTAAAAAACATTCTTCTCGTACTTTTGCCGGAAAAGTCAAAAAGTACCTCGTACAAAAAACGACAAAAGATTCCTTTCATATCTTTTACTAAAAACTCACCGAATAGTAAAATTGGATATTAACTATTTTAGAAGTATATTAATATCACATATTAAGGAAACATGGATGTGGATGATAAAATACACCCCAGTAAATACCAAAGTACAAACAATCTCGGATAAAAATGAGATTGTGATATTTCCCTTACCTTAGGTCTGATTTGCTTCGTAAGTGTCTGAACCTCCTGTATAATGGTTTAAATATTGTCATTTACTTATTCCATAATCATAATAATTGTTATGATATCATATATGGTTCACTTATGGCTTTATATTACTCGTTCTTTTGTAAATTCCATGTTAAAGAGCGTTTTGGGTAAAATCGTTTCATTTGTCGTTCGTGTTTTGGCTTGTAATTATTCATATGATTACTTATATCATGATTACTTAATTCCAGAATATAAAACATGATTTATATATAATATATATTCAGAATATATATATATATATATAATAGAACAGTAAATGGAAAGAAATACACCGTTCATGGAGACGGTAGACCGTACGTACGCATGAACGCTGTTTTCTTTTCCTTATTGAGTTGAATGGAATTAAGTAGATGACATATATATATATATATACACATAAATCCAGAATCATTATTATTTCATATATTTCATTATTAATTGTTATATATACTTTATAATCCTTCATGAATGGTTAACGTGGAGAATGAATCTGATCGCGTCGTGGAGACGGTAGTCCGTACGTACGCACGAGCGATGATATCGTTCTCATGATAGTGGAATTGTATTAGAGTGTATGTATACTATTTAAGAATAAATATCACTTTACAATAATCATATATAGTTATTATGTACACCATTATACCCATCCAAGTAAGGTGGTGGTGGAAAATAGATTACACCACGGCGTGGAGACGGTATTCCGTACGTACGCACGCGCGGTGATTTCATTTTCCGTAGGATGGATAGATGGTGAAATAAGGATGTTTCATAATTATAATAACATATCAGTATATAAGTAATACTGATGTTATTACTTCATAATGAAACAACCTAAGAAGAAGAAGTGGAAGAAAAAATAAAGATGAAAGAATCGGTAACGGAAATTACCTCTTCTTTGAAGTCCCTCTTTGAGATCTCCTTTTAAGGAACTAAAATTGGTTTTTGAGGAATACAAGAACCTCTAGGATATTTCTAGGTAAGTGGAGAAGATAATTTGGAATGGTTTGTCCGATCTTGAAGGCTCAAAGTTGTGTGAGGAAGAGAGGGAGGAGGTGCCCTTTTATAAGGGAGGAGAGGGTCACCCTTGGAATAACTAAAAATATTATTTTATTATAAATACAAATTCGGTTTTAAATAGCTCCAAATTAATTTATTTCAAAGCTAAGGTGGGGATAGGTCGAAATCCTCTCATCTAATAGAATTTAGACAAGTTTAGGTTCCTATTTTTACCTTATCATTTAGATTTAACATTAAATTAAATCATTTTACTTTTACCGTGTCTTCTTGTGTTCTTATACTATAAGGTTAATAAACTTACTATAAGCAGGAAAAAGAACCCCAAGTTGTTTATTATTAATATATATAACCTTATCTAAGTCATTTGGCCGAACCTTAGATATTTAGGAATAAAATAACAATTACTAATATAATATTTGTTTTAAAAACAAATTTATGTCAATTTTGACACTATTTAGTAATTGATTTTTGTGAAAATAATAACAGAATTATTAGTTCAAACAAAGTTAATTAAATCAATACTAACATGTAATATTATCCTATAAAATTAGTGTAATTCAAAAAAAGTTTTAAATTACATTTATTTGGGTATTTATAACATTAATTATGTCAATATTTCATTAATAAGATAATTACTGCATCATCGTTGTGTCATAAATAAATTAAATTATTTAATGTCTAAAAATTATAAATAAAATACTATTATGTAGGAAATCTCTTTATATTTCTAATGAATATTTATAGTCGAATTTATCTTATGTATAACCCTATATTAAAAATGATTTACTTATTAAACATTGATTTTAACTATTTTAACCCTTCTTTAAATAAATTAATAATAAATGTCCTAATCTAATCCAAGTGGGCCTAAATGGTCATATTTTATTCTTAAGGTTGTTTTTGTTCGAATTACACTTATCCAATAGAATTAAAACATGTTTTAGGGTAATAATAATATCATTTTTACATTTAATTACCCTATTTACTTTTAACCGTGGTAAAAAAATTAAACAGTTACTATTCACAAAAAATTATTTTCATCTCATTGAACCACATTTTAGTTCTTGATATCAACCATGTCTCTCAGATTTTCAAAATTCCACTCACAGAAGTGGTAAAATTATGTTTTATAAAAAATTCAGTTTTTTTAACTACCACTTAGTGGTTTCACTATTCATCAAAAAATGGAAGTTTCCATAAAAATACCAAAAATTAGGCCAAAGCTATATTTGATATTAAGAATTCAAATATTATTTCTATTTTAATAAATTCAGAACATATCAGTTGCATTAATTAATTTAAAAATTAGTTCCCGTCGTCAAAACAAATAGTGTGTTTTTAAGAGATAATAACTATCAAAAGATTGACACTTGTTTATAACTGGTTTAAATGTGAAATTACATCCAATGACCAAAATTGTATTAAATTGTAAAAATATATTCTAAATATACTTTAAAACCACTCAAATTAATAATTTATCACTATTAATTATTTCTATTAAAAAAAGTTCTTTTTAATTAAAATTTAGAAATTTTCACTATTAATCAGAATATGAAAGTTAACCGAAAAGTACCAAAATTTAACCCTAAGCTAATTTCGATATTCCGAATCCAAAAATGAAGTCCATTTTGAAAAAAAAAATTACTAAATTTCAAAAAGTGGTTATTACTATTCATAACGGCTAGTTTTAATAATATTTTAATAGCATATCGTTGTTTAGTGAAACTCGGTATTGCGTACTACACACGCTATCGAGGAAGGTCGTGATTGCGTGTAACGCAAGGAAAGTCAATGATGCGTGTTGTAAAAGCTCCTTTTGGTGTAGCGTACAACACAAGACATTAATAAAATTAAAAAGAATATTTTTCCTAAAATCTCCGGCTGTTACATTCTACCCCCCTTAAAATGAATTTCGCCCTCGAAATTCGTCGGGGTTATAAATAGTTTACTATTCCAAAGTTTCTTTAATATAAACCCACAACATAACAAGGAATACCAAAACCAATCTTTAAAAACAAAAGTATAAAACGTAACGGTTACCCAAATAAACTAATCACTGGGTTTCCACATAGGTGAAAATATGGATATGGAAGAGTAATCTAACCATCATGTTCTGATGGAGAGTGGTAGAGAACATGGCTATAGAAAATCCAACAATCACAAAGCCATAAATTTGTGACGATCTAAGGTACCATCTGATTCATCAGATATAAGAGCACTAGGACGACATTTTTGGTTTTCAAGATCATTTCCCTAAAGTTGATGAAATTGGAATTAGAAGAAATACTTTCGTGATTTTGGTATAGTCTCATCATTGGTCATTCTTTGGACAATTTCCACTTCATCTCTTAAAGAAATAAAGTTGAATTTGTCATTCGTGATGTGTTAGCAGATCATGGGATAGAATGATGGGTCATTCCATCTGTCTCAAACAAAAGGTTAGAAAAGTTTTAAAAAAATACATAACTCCATCTATAGTGAGATTAATCATATATGGTTCCTAAAATGAACTTATACTTCATATATCATACTCCTTAATATAATAAAACTAGTTTCTACTAAATAAGGACTTCCTGTAGGCTGGTGGTAGGCGATAAAGGCTAGTCGCACTTCGGTTGTGGGTTTGATTCCCACAGCCTTGTCCGACGCGATGGCATGTCGCCCGTCCTGCAGGTTGTCCTTTTTCTAAATCTATATTACTATAACATCCCATCAACAACATCAAAAAAAATTATCCTTAAACAATACTAACTTATGTCCAACATAATCCATTCCAATCTTTAGAATTATCTAAAATACTTTGGTCCAAGCTCATAGTATAAAGAAAATGATCACGTGAATGCCATCATTTATCCCCCATATATCATAAGATATATCTTGTTGGTCAAATTAAAAATTTGTGAATACTTTAATCATTTATTCTCTTGAAGAATGAATATACATTGAACCATAGTGGAAACATGAATGCAGTTAAAAGTTAACACTTTCCACATACCAAAATACTCAAAATTCTATATACTCAAACCATGATATCAATTAGTCCTTATATCAATCATGAGCTCATGAATACTATCAAACATATTATATTCTCTTTATCCCTTCATTATGTGCATATCATCTGCTTTCCAAAAATATTTCAGTCAATTTTCATGGTTACCGATGCCATAAAATTATTGAAAACCACAATAGACCAAAACATAAATATTCCAATATTCCAAGATAATATATACAACATTATTCTGGAATCCCATTACATAAACACTTAATCAATCCACCACATCTTTGTCATATTCAACATCGTCAATGGTGATCGCGTGTGACTTCCCTTTGTCCTTTGCCTTAAGTGGTTTCTCACGTCGATCATCACTAACCCTTGGATTAGGGCATTTATTAGCATAATGCCCCATTTCCTTGCACTTGAAGCATTGAAGTGTTGTTAGTGAGTTCTCTGCAGTCTTTTCTTTATTCACATCATTAGAAACCCTTTTTCCATTACTTCGACACTCAGCTGCTCGATGACCTTCTTTTCCACACTTGAAACATTTTCTAGTCCCTTTAAGACAATCTCCACCATGCTTCCTTCCACACATTGAGCATAAGGAAACATTCATCTTCTTTTCACCATTATTCTGAGATTTCTCCTTGAACTCCATCTTTCGTTTCTTGTCAAAACTACTAGATGGATAAGTAACACCAACTTCCATTTCTACCTTGATAGCACAACGCACAATTTCTTCATAGCTATTGAAGTCTCTTATAGCTAATGCCCTTCGAAGATTTGGTTTTAAGCCACTGAAGAATCGATCAACATTACTTTCAGGTTGGATGATAAAGGCAGATGCATACCTTGCATGCCTTGTAAAATTCGCTTTGTATACACCAACAGATTCATCATCCTTTTGCTTTATTTCAAGAAACTCCTTCTCCATCTTTGTTCGAAGAATACGAGGGAAGTACTTATTGAAAAATAAGTTCTTGAACTCGTCCCATTCCATGGACTCAATTTCATCTCTTTGCCTCGTATTCTTGATAAGATTCCACCATTGATCAGCTTCACCTTCCAAACGATATACTGCTAAGATGACTTTATCATGATCAGAACATTGAAGAACTGAAAATATCTTTTCAATGGTACTGATCCATTGTTCAGCAACAAGTGGATTAGAAGACCCACTAAAAGAAGGTGGACGTTGCCTAATGAAGGACTCAATAGAATATTGTTCCCTTCTCTGCTCGTTTGGATGTCCAGAATGATTCATAGCTTGTGTAAGTATATCAATAAGATCTTCCACTCCATCTCCAATAACATTTGTTTGTTCAGAAGGACAATCATTGCATTGTCCATTGCATTGATCAACACGGTTCCTTCGGGTTCCAGCCATCGTCTAAAACCCTAAAAGAATAGTGTGAGAGGCAAAAATCATGCTAGGGAAAACAATATAATATAGGGGGAGTATCCTCAATATCTAACATCTTAGGTTAAATTCGATGATCGTTACCGTAATTCTAGGACTGTATCCTATACGTATTCTTATCCTTAGGGACATCCCTAGACATACCTTAGAAATATCTCTAGGGATCTCACTAACGTTTTCGCATCCTAGTTTCCAAAGGTTGACTAAATCTTTCCTCTGATACCAACTGTAGAGACCTGAAGCTTGACGTACATGAATATTACATTACTTTTGCAGAATACTTAATATACAAGAAAAACAAACACACATGTACTATAATAGTTTAGTGTCTTTGGAAACTCGGAATAAAATATTCTAATCGTGGTGAAACATTTTCAACATCTCCCAATAAAGATATTCCCTTTTTTTCTTACCTAAAACCTTTCTTTATATCTTGGGGAAAATAAAACATAAAAGGGTGAGCTCAAATGCTCAGTAATGGTAAACAAAAGAAATATCAATCACATCATATTCATAAGAACATATCTTTTGGAAATCATAACCTGCAAAAGAGATCATGATTTCATAACATGGGATAAATCATAGTAGTGAAATGTAATACCAATAATCATGACATAAAACATGAAACTTTGTGTCATACACACATAATCATAGAGAATCATTTCTTATTAGTCAATAATCATTGCCACGAATATCTTAGTGGACAAAGTCCATTTCTGAACCGAGTTCACTCCCCGTTTCAGTCCTGTTTCACTGAACTGGTATAACCTACCATTCCAGCCATGTCTATCTCATGAGATATAAAATCTTTACCCAATGCATTGGAGGGAGATATAGGTCCCACCCATCTCATAATGATACCATTCTTATGTGTTCCACGAAATCATAAATCATACATCATTACATAACCCATGTAATTAAAATGGGATTCTTAAACAGCATGACATCATAAAACAATTCATATAAGATAAAGTAATTCATAAAAATAATTCCATCACAACATAACCAAATCAATTTAATAATAGGGATAGAAATAGAACCCTATATTATCTTAGATGGAAAATAATTTTGATAAAACACTTGAACTCCATTCTTGAGGAAAATATCCTTTCTACTTCAAAAACATTTTTCCTTTCTTAACATGTCATTCAATTTTAAACTAAAAGAAGTTGATTAAAAAAACATGAAAACTTGTAAATGAAGCTTCTTGGAAATAATGTTTTAAAAATCCATTCATTCCGTATAAGTTAAAAAAACATTCTTCTCGTACTTTTGTCGGAAAAGTCAAAAAAGTACCTCGTACGAAAAACGACAAAAGATTCCTTTCATATCTTTTACTAAAAACTAACCGAAGGGTAAAATTGGATATTAACTATTTTATAAGTATATTAATATCACATATTTAGGAAACATGGATGTGGATGATAAAATACAACCCAGTAAATACAAAAATACAAACAATCTCGGATAAAAATGAGATTGTGATATTTCCCTTACCTTAGGTCCGATTTTCTTCATAAGTGTCCTAACCTCCTGTAAAATGGTTTAAATAATGTCATTTACTTATTCCAGATTAATAATCATTGTTATGATGTCATATATGTTTCACTTATGGCTTTATATTACCCGTTATTTTGTAAATTCCATGTTAAAGAGCGTTTTGGGTAAAATCGTTTCATTTGTCGTCTGTGTTTTGACATGTAATTATTCATATGATTACTTATATCATGATTACTTAATTTCAGAATATAAAACATGATTTATATATAATATATATTCAGAATATATATATATATATATATAATAGATCAGTAAATGGAAAGAAATACACCGTTCATGGAGACGGTAGACCGTATGTACCCATGAACACTGTTTTCTTTTCCTTATTGAGTTGAATGGAATTAAGTAGATGACATACATATATATACACATAAATCCAGAATCATTATTATTTCATATATTTCATTATTAATTATTATATATACTTTATAATCATTCATGAATGGTTAACATGGAGAATGAATCTCATCGTGTCGTGGAGACGGTAGTCCGTACGTACGCAAGAGCGATGATATCGTTCTCATGATCGTGGAATTGTATTGAAGTGTATGTTTACTATTTCAGAATTAATATCACTTTACAATAATAATATATAGTAATTATGTACACCATTATACCCATCCAAGTAAGGTGGTGGTGGAAAATAGATTACACCACGACGTGGAGACGGTATTCCATACATACCCACACGCGGTGATTTCATTTTCCGTAGGATGGATAGATGGTGAAATAAGGTTGTTTAATAATTATAATAACATATAATTATATAAGTGATACTGATGTTATTACTTCATAATGAAACAACCTAAGAAGAAGAAGTGGAAGAAGAAATAAAGATGAAAGAATCGGTAACGGAAATTGCCTCTTCTTTGAAGCGCCTCTTTGAGATCTCCTTTTAGGGAACTAAAATTGGTTTTTGAGGAAGACCAGAACCTCTAGGATATTTCTAGGGAAGTGGAGAAGAGAATTTGGCAGGTTTTGGCCGAGCTTGAAGGCTCAAAGTTGTGTGAGGAAAATAGGGAGGAGGTGCTCTTTTATAAGGGAGGAGAGGGGCACCCTTGGAATAACTAAAAATATTATTTTATTATAAATCCAAATTCGGTTTTAAATAGCATCAAATTGGTTTATTTCGAAGCCAGTGTGGGGATGGGTCTAAATCCTCCCATAAAATAGAATTTAGACAAGTTTAGGTTCCTATTTTAACCTTATCATTTAGATTTAAAATTAAATTAAATAATTTTACTTTTACCGCGTCTTCTTGTGTTCTTATACTATAAGGTTAATAAACATACTATAAGCAGTCAAACGAACCCCAAGTTGTTTATTATTAATATATATAACCTTAGATAAGTCATTTTTCTGACCCTTAGGTTTTTAGGAATAAAATAACAATTACTAATATAATATTTGTTTTAAAAACTATTTTATGTCAATTTTGACACTATTTAGTAATTGATTTTTGTGATAATTATAACAGAATTATTAGTTCGAAAAAAGTTAATTAAATCAATAATAACATGTCATATTAACCTATAAAATTAGTTTAATTCATAAAAAGTTTCACATTACATTTAATTGGGTATTTATAACATCAATTATGTCAATATTTCATTAATAAGATAATTACTGCATCATCGTTGTGTCATAAATAAATTAAATTATTTAATGTATAAAAATTACAAATAAAATACTATTATGTAGGAAATCTTTTTATCTTTCTAATTAATAGTTATAGTAGAATTTATCTTATGTATAACCCTATATTAAAAATGATTTACTTATTAAACTTTGACTTTAACTATTTTAACCCTTTTTTAAATACATTAATAATAAATGTCCTAATCTAATCCAAGTGGGCCTAAATGGTCATATTTTATTCATAAGGTTTTTTTTGTTCGAATTACACTTGTCAAATAGAATTAGGACATGTGTTAGGGTAATAATAATATCATTTTTACCCTTAATTACCCCCATTTACTTTTAACCGTGGTAAAAAAAAGTAAAATGTTACTATTCACCAAAATTTATTTTCATCTCATTGAACCACATTTCTGTTCTTGATATTAACCGTGTCTCTAAGATTTTTGAAATTCCACTCATAGAAGCGGTAAAATTATGTTTTATGAAAAATTCAGTTTTTTTAACTACCACTTAATGGTTTCACTATTCATCAAAAAATGGAAGTTTCCAGAAAAATACCAAAAATTATTCCTAATCTATATTTGATATTAAGAATTCAAAAATGATGTCTATTTTACCAAATTCAGAACATATCAGTTGCATTAATTAATTTAAAAATTAGTTCCTGTCGTCAAAACAAGTAGCATGTTTTTAAGAGATAATAACTATCAAAAGATTGACACTTGTTTATAACTGGTTTAAATGTAAAATTACATCCAATGACCAACATTGTATTAAATTGTTAAAATATATTCTTAATATACTTTAAAACCACTCAAATTAATAATTTATCACTATTAATTATTTCTATTAAAAAAAGTTCTTTTTAATTAAAATTTAGTAATTTTCACTATTCATCAGAATATGAAAGGTAACCGAAAAGTACCAAAATTTCACCCTAAGCTAATTTCGATATTCCTAATCCAAAAATGAAGTCCATTTTGAAAAATAAAAATTTCAAAATTTCAAAAAGTGGTTATTACTATTGATAACTGCTAGTTTTAATAATATTTTAATAGCATATCGTTGTTTAGTGAAACTCGGTATTGCGTACTACACACGCTATCGAGGAAGGTCGCGATTACATGTAATGCAAGGCAAGTCAATGATGCATGTGGTGCAAGATCCTTCTGGTGTAGCGTACAACACAAGACATTAATAAAATAAAAAATAATATTTTTCATAAAATCTCGGGCTGTTACACCAACTGTATCGGTTATGTTTATATATATCTATATTTTCCTAATTATATTAATTCCAACCTCCATTATAGAAAAAAATCTTTACTGTTTTTTGGTCCTGTAACCTACACTACAGACAGACAGTGCCTCACCAACCATGCTTTTGAACATACGTAAATGTATATCTTTATTTAGGTAAATATATTAATCGGAACCATCTGAAAAAAATGGTTTCCACTACTTTCGAACCCCTACCTCTGCTAAGGTGTTGAAATCCCCTACCACTAGTTTAAATGGACTTATATACATTCATATATAAATTATCTTATATATATATATATAACGTCGGTATAAATAATAAGTTCTGCCCAGATTTTGATCCTGAACTGTTGCTCTACTACTAAATCCAGTTACCTCTACACCAATTATATTGAAATGTGTTTATTTAGATATTATAATAAATATATATATATTTATAAAAAATGATATACGTAACATGGTGCGGAAGAGTTTCGAATCTGCCCTAATGTTTCACCGCTGAACCCCAATACCACTACACAAATTTCATTCTTGTTTATATTTACAAATATTATATTCATTATATTTTTTCAAATGCATATCATAAGGGACCCTATACATATGGTATACATTGAAATATAGGTATGAGTGTCATCTCTACCCACCTCATTCATAAACCATGGGTGAAGTCTTATAAAACGAATGTTATACACATGATTCATAAGAACTGTTAGTTCATATTTTACTTATACCCACGGTTCAATGTAAATTGTGGGAATAGGTTCTCTGAAGGCATTCCCGCAAAATTTCTTGGCTTCCCATGCTTATGCAGTACCCCATACACATTTTTTAGCATGACCTGTGGGTATAGGTTTGAAAATGTCTCTTATATCCATGGTTCATGAAAACTATGGTTATAGGTGGGTATATACCAATTGTTGTTTTGAAAACTGTGGGTATATACCCTTTTTCAATACATTTATATACCACTTTCTTTAGTAAATAATAGAAAAATTAATAATGAAAATGAATCATGTTGGAACTAATGATCAAGTGGCAGACATACTGACCAAGCCACTGTCAGCACCCATTTTTGAGAAGAATTGGTTGAATTTTGGTGGCCATCCACCTCCTTATGCTTGATGAGGTTATGAAGTCCCATATCCCTATTTGTTTTGACTATATAAATCTATTTTGAAAAGTGATACTAGTTTATGGGAAAGATATGATCCAAGGGGGAATGGGATTTGATCTTTACAAGTCAAAATCTAGTTCTTTTGGTATATTTCCAATGGGGGGAAACTAATAAATTCAATAGCACAGAGAATGGAAAATGATGGAAGGAGGATAATGAAATATTTTCCTGGGTTTTCCATGATAAATTCAACAAGTTACAATGTGGGAGAATGAGAATGTAATAAAATCTATTTGGTGTTATGAGAAAATCATATGATCTTAGTTTGACATCTTTAAAGCATTCCAAGACATGAGAATCCAATTCATGATCACATTTTTGTTATCTATATTGATAATTGACCACTTAGACATAGATTTATTTAGTTCAGGAAAATGAGGTGGAGTTTTGAGAAACCATCAAGGGTGTCATTTATGGAAATGAGGCTGTGATTTGTGCCACCATGTAGGGGGTATGGTTTTCATGAGATGCATGATACTCGGAAAACGAAGTGTCTTATCGATGATTTGGTAAATCATGATTTACCTTATTACACTGATCCATTTTCTAATATAAGGAGCACTAACACCTTCATTATAACATGAGTCTAAGATTAAAAATTCAGGAGGATTTCAATGATGTATAGAGTGGTTCGTGGGAATTCAACCACACAAAGGAGGTTCTGAATTGAAATTCAGAGAATTTTGGTGGAGTGTGATGTGGTTTTCAAGAAGAAATGTCATCATCGGAGAGCCAGTATATAGAGGATGAAATCAGTCCATATATCTCCAATAGTACATATAGATTATGTAGATACAGTCCATAATGTGAAGATGCTTTGCAGAAAGGAGCTGTTCACGGGAGTGTACACCGAAGTTGTAAGTGAAATTAATGTGTAGAAGTAGTATGTTGTGCAGTGCAGTATGTGGAGGAATAAGGATAGTTTGTGGATGTAGTATTTCTTTAACTCATTGTACATGGTGTACTGTGGTATGCAGACGAAGAAGGATAGTTTTCAGAGAATGAGTTCGCAAACGAGTAGTGCGTGGAATAGTAGATTACATCTATATGGGAAAATTGGACTTCAATACAGCATCAATATATAGTTTAGGATTTATGATTTAATTCCAAACCATTGAAGTGACAATCAAGTCAATAAATTGAGTTCAGATTCTTCCCAATGCAGTGAGAAAGGGTAACTCAACTGAAATGATTTGAGGGATTTAGTGTGCTATCCCTAAAACCACATACAAGTTGTGTGCCTATAAAAAAGTTACTATGCTAAAATTTTGTACTCTATAACTAGTAAATATTAGTTTACATTAGTAAAACTTTAAAAATATAAATATATTATCCTTGAAAGTATCTCTTCATGGTGAACTATGTAAAATTATTGTGTATTTGTATTTCATGTTATTTTATGTTTTCTAAACATTATCACCAGATAGGTTTAACTGTTTCCTACCAACATGGGAATAATATTCATTAGTTTAAAAGAATAATGTGACACCCTTATTCATCCCTCCCCTCATTGGATATCCCAGGGTCCTTCAATTACATTATTTATTCATGAGGTATGTCTATTTTTTCATTTTGTTGGTTAATAAATTTAGGACCTATCCTCTTTTCTTCATGTTGTCACTTAATTTTTTCTCATGGAATATTTGTTAAATTACATGGTAATATATTTTACAGTCATCATAGGTACAAATATTCACATGGAACGTTATTCATTTGGACATTTTTACAAATAATGATTTACATAGTTAGTATAAGACATAAGGATATTTACCTTAACAACTATTTGTAAGTTTATCATTCATGTTTTATATTTATTATCAATTCATTATAGCTTTGTTACTTGTATATAATTTTCTAAATTGAAACATTGTATAATATTTTTTAATTTGGTATGTCAAAGTATAATGTGTGGTATGTTACATGCAATCAGGGGACCTTCATGCTTAACTAAAATTCACACACAATAACTAAATGACATATACTATAGGATATCATGGTATGATATAGAAATATCAGCTTTTTAATGTTTGTAAAGAACATTATTCACTGATAAAAAACATTAATATCAGTAACATCATTATAAAAAGGATTTGAGATCATTAAAATATGGAGGTCATGGTCTAATAAAACACTCCATGTTCAAAAAAATAACTTTCATGAAGAAGAGGAATAATTTAAAGTGATTATTTTTAGACCAATTGAGTTGTGTATTTGATGTCATAGTCCTTAAATCAAAATCATCGATTTACATATGGTAGGGGGAAGAACCTGATGTGATTGGGAACCTAGTAAAATTCTAGAAAAACCCAACATAATATAAACAAAATTTAATCTCATGAGGATTAAAACCCACATTTGATGGATTATATAGAATCATTTCAAGAAAAAACAAACCATTATGGAGTTCCAAATTCAGAAATACGAATACAATAGAGATTAGTGAAAATGAACCCATGTTAATGATATGGTGTATTAACCTTATCCAAGCTAATTTTTATTTCTCCCAACATATAGCACTTATTTAGGTGTGAAACAATGACATATTTTTCAAGAAAAAATTGTATTTTAATGAATTTGTGTTATACACTGAATTAAGAAGTAGAAAAATAGAGACTTGTAGGTAAGACTTATATGGTACATAAAATAATAACTACATAAAATGTGGAATGTGAATCAAGGAACATATAATTATAGACATGGTTTGGTAAGAGACCATCATTAAATAATATTAAAAATATCATTTAAAACATTTTGAGAAATCATTGACCAGGTAGAACTTTTTTTCAACAAAATAGAGAAATAAAGTAATTTTCCACAAAAAAAATCAACTAGACTCTAGAGTACATAAAAAGTTAGTAATTAAAAGGATAAAAATATATTCACCATAAATATCTAGATGATAAAAATATTCTTAGTCATATCATCTATGTCGATCCACCATGGCTCAAAAATGGTTAACATGTCCATATAATATAAATTTTTCCCTATATTTATGGATAATGATAGGATAGCATGAGAAACAAGAGATAAAAAATGATATAATAGAAAGATATTCCTTAGATAACAGGGGTAGGGGAATCCCATAGTATATACCATATAGAGAGAAAATTGAGGACCATGGGAAAACAACTTAATTGAAACCATATCGAAATAAAATGGGTGACTAGAGGTGAAATCACTTAGTAAATACATTAATGTGGGGGAAGTCAATATTAGATACCCTATAGAGAGAAAATGGTGGACCAGTGGGAAACTCCAAAGTAGATACATATGGAATGGAAATGGGAGACTAAGGGCGATATCCTAGAGTAAATACATTTATAGTGGGGTCCATATGTGATTCTTGATATATATATCAATGGATTTCATCATTGATAACATGATCACAATCAATCCCAATATACAATGAGATTATAACATAAAACTATTACCACTTAGGTAAATTTTCAATTATAATTCCCATAATATAGTGAACCTTTAATGAATATATTTATTCAAATATTTTCCTTTAGTTGAATAATAGAATAATATCATGGGATGTATATACATCACATTTAGGATAAAATTAGGTAATATAAAAATGTTTCTTATAGAAGTAAAATTGAAATTCATGTAACTTATAATAATTGTAATCATTTAAATTGTAATCCCCTTGAAAGAATAAAAACAAATTAAACTTAAAAATAATTAAAATTGGAAATTCTAGATATAACATTTTATAGGGTCAATATATACACCTCGTAAAATAATATAAGTGAATACATTAACATATTTCCTAAAGAAGTCAATTTGAGACCATAAACCCTTTCCACTTTTTTATCTTAGGAATCATACGCCCTATGAAAGAATGATATTTAATGGAAGGTCATATTTTATAAAAACAAACAAATTAATGATATAACACATCAACATGGATATATATACATCTCATAAAAAGAGACAACTGTGTAACATATCTTGTGTCCCAAAGAAGACAATTTGATGTGAAAATACCTTACCTCATGTCTCATATCCATCATACAAGTTCGAACCACCAATATATGAAAAATATATTTAATATAAATAATTTCAAGAACCATATTAATAATAATCATACCATATATGATTTATTTATACCCTTTCACCACTTTTATTAACAAATTCATTGTTAAAATATATATATTGGGTGAAAACTTCTTCGCTTTTCATTTATGATTAGGTTTTGTCATTTTTGTCCTCATAATTTGATTATGGGACCATAATTTCTAAAATTATAATAGTGATAAAAATAAAAAATACATTCATTAAATAATTATTTATAGTCATAAATAATATTTAGATATAGGAAAATAAATTTCATTACTGAGGGAGATGGTATGTTGTATATATGCATGAATGTAGTTAACTTTTCCTCGATTTATGTTATGAAGGAAAGGAAAATACTAATTACCCTTTATGTAAATTTTTCATATAATATATTTAATATAAATTGAATTAATATATATTAATTACAATACATGTTATAATAAAATTAAATACATATCACATCACTTCGTGGAGGCCAGAGTATACATGTATGCATGAGTGATTATATAATTTTCTAACATATTGGAAGATAATAAGTTGGATGTGATATTATAAATATATAAATGTAAATATTTAAAAATAATATATATATGTGATGGTGGGGTGTGTAAAATCCATAATTATATCTAGATCAGATATTCTGTGATAGAAAATAAATTACATCAGTATGCGAGTAGGTGGTCCGTAATAAACGTGATCAATGACTTCGATACTCATTTGATGGAAGAATATATGGATAGAAAATATCACAATAACAAAATAAAATCTCAAAATATTTTAGATGCAGATATGTAATATCCTCATAGATTTATAACATTTGAATGTGGTGGATGATGATATAAAAAACATATGACTTTGAAATAAACCTATTATTCTGACAACCACCTTACGTTTACACATATAGCCTTATTTGGAGAGTTTTCGAATCAAATAAAAGGGTATAGAAAGAGGGATGATTTTTGAAGAAGTTATTTTGGTAGGGTTTTCAAGAACTAATTTTTTTTTAATTGGAGACTAGTGGGTTCCAATTTACAATTGAATAGAAGACACATTTGGAATTTTATAAATGAAAAAGATATAAAGATGTTCCCAATAGGCCAAAAATAAAAAAATATATAATTTTAGAACCATAAATGATATATGGTTGATTTATCAATAGAAAAAAATTCACATGTTGTTACCAGATTTTATCTACTTTATTTTCCAATTAACCGCATGTAAACCCATTTTATCCATAACCGTGATAATTAATTTTTTCCAGTTTTTACTATTCAAATAAAGATGGGTTCAAATTTCAAAATGTACTATAAATGAATTGTAGCAAGTACAGTAGAACTATTTAAGCACTATAGAAGTGTGGGAAATGTAGCAGGTACAATGGATTATTATTGTATCAAGTAAAATATTAATCTAAAATCAGTTTAGGACCACAAAAACAAGGCCTTTGGCCACTGGTCCTTCAGGAAATTATGGGGGTATTGAAAAAATAATGGCGTGGGTAGGTGTTGAATCCAGCATGATGCAAGAAGGGACTTTAAAATATCCAATGGTCCGCATACATCCCATTTACTACGGGAATTTGTGTAACATCCCATGTAAGTAATGAATAATAGATATATTTATCTATGCCTATTAATGAATTAGATAGTGTTTTAGAGGCTTAAATTGAAAATAAATCCAATCTTAAGCATTGAATACACTAATATTTTTAAAAGATTGTTTTACTGTCTTTTGATGGAAAACCATTTTTGAATCTATCTTTTGACAATTTTATAAACTATGTTTGTCAAAATAAACTTATTCTTTATGATTGGGACATCAAAATTTACTTTGTGTGAATTTTTGGTATTTTTCTGATAATGTTCATTTTTTAATGAATAGTGAAAAATACTGCATTTTACATCAAAACTGCTTTTTAATCTAATTTATTTATATGATTTGATTATGTTTTGAATTGGTTTTGAAGTGAAATTAGAATATATTTTTACCATTTAATCCAATGGTGGTCATTGGAATCAATTTCACTTTGAAATTGGACTTAAACCGGTGTCAATCTTTTGATACTTATTGTTTCATAAAACACGCTATTTTCTCTGACATCAGGAATTATTTATTAAATTAATTAATGTGACTTATATGTTTTTAATTTTGTAAATTAGACTTCATTTTTGAATTCAGAATATCAAATATATATTAGGGTGATGTTTTGGTATTTTTCTGAAAAACTTCAATTTTTGATAAATAGTGAAACCACTATGTGGTAGTTAAAGAAACTGATTTTTCGTTTAAATGAAACTTTGCCACTTCTATGATTTTATTTTCAAAAAATTAGACATACATGGTTTTCATTAAGAAGTAAAAAATGGTTCAATGAGATTATAATAATTTTTTGGTGAATAGTAACTTATTAAGTTTTTAATCACGGTTAGTGGTAATTATTTGTAGTTTAAGGTAAAAATAATATTGTAATAGTATTAGATGAGCTTGACACATGTCCTAACCTTATTGGATGTGTCATGGCCGACCAAGAAAAGCCATGGGTCAACTTGGGGACCCCATGGAGCCACTTTGGTTGGGAAATGACATAAAAAACTTTTTATTTAATGTAAAAGTAAAAATGACACAAACATAATATGTTTTAAAAAAACAATTTTTAAATGGGGTTATACAAGTCAGATTTTTTATTATAAAGATTCATTGGAAAGATAAAAAGATTTCATACATCCTAGTAATTGTTTTATAATTTTTAGACTTTAAATAATCTAAATTATTTATGACATCATGATGATGCAACGATGACCTCATTATTTAACGATTTAAATAAAATGAAATGATAATGTAAAATCTATGACCTACACATGTCTGAAACCTATTGGGTGGGTATATTTCGAACCCTTATCACCTTAGCCTCGAATTATTTCAATATGGGACCTTTTAAATCCGAAACTCATTTTCCAATAAAGTAATATTTCTTTACTTTCCAAGAGTGCCCCTCCTCTCCTCTTATAAAAGGCCCCCACCTCTACCTCCTTACCCACACTCCCAAAGCCTTTGGATCGGCCAACCCCTGCCCATATTGTCTCTCCACATCCCTCTATTGCTCCTTGAAGCCTCACATTGGGAATAAGTCTTCCCAAGGAAGCCTTTGAGCTCAAACCAAAGGCAGTTACCCGATTTTAAGGTAATGTCTTCTTTTGAGTCCTTTTGTTTTATTTTGCTTCTCCAACACCCCTAAACTCTTTTTATTATTTTCTTTTGTAACAACTCCAGTATACTCAATATACTAGGATGTTGTTATAATATGTATTTGAGATACACTTACACACTCCTACATCTAATGGTTAACGAACATACTGTTTCCGTGGATGGTGAATTTATGCCTCCCGAAACGATGATTGTTCAACATTCCTTTAACACCTTCAAAGGTGGCCATTAAGATGAAACTATATTTATATATGATATATAATATTTTTATGTTTTCCTTAATCTTATTTATTTTTCATTTTGGGCATACTTTTATGGTTTCCATTATGGGTAAACGCGATATCTTCATTTAAGGAAGTGCGGACTACAGCCCCCTCAAAGTGATTTGATTCGTTAAATACCATATGTGGGATGTATAAAGGATGTAACTATGATATTATATATGATATTATACTGGAATTATAATATACCTTTATATCATTATGATTCCATTCTATAAAATACAAAATAGAAATGAAAGTAGCATTCATGCGTACGTACGGCTTACTGTCTCCATGAACGGTGCATTTCATTTCTTACCTCTAAATGATTATGTAATTTTATAAATGAATGCATGTACTGGATATATATGACATATATGATATCTACATCATGAATACCATTATGTATATAATGAATACATGAACAACTTGTAATTATAAAGGGTTTATTTTTGACTCAAGTACCAATGATCACGACCGTTATTAACTTAAATAATTACATAGTGTTCATGAAATGGAAATAAGTGATATAAAAGGAATAATGAACTTTAAAAAGGTTCTTAAACAAGTAGAAATTAACTCAAGTTTATTATTCAGGACATTAAAGAATGATCGAGTCAAGTCGGACCTGAGGTATGGGACTTCGTCTCAATCTCCTTTCATTGAGGCATATTTTGTTTTATACACAACCTTATTTTATATGGTGTATAAACCCCTTTGACTTTTACATTTATCCAAAAGGAATCTTTTCTATACGAAGCGTTTTACTAAACAACAAAAGGGAATGTTTTTGTTGTACGTATGTGGCGACAACGACTTCTCTGCCGCCGTGACCGTTATTTGAGTTTCGGCTTCCTCTACAAGCCATACCTTCTTTTTAAAAGAAAAATAAATACCATGTTTTACTTTTCTTTTATTTTGGTATTAAAAATGGTTTTCATAACATTTTTATATCAATGTGTTGTATTGATATCTTGTGATTGAAAGGTGGGAATGTTATGATTCCTTTATGCATGTTTTATGTGATACGATTATGTTGAGGTTCTTGGACATTATTATGAAGACGGGTGGTTCCGTGATAAAATAAGGGTGGGTGAGCCCGATATTGCTCTCCAATGCATTGGGTAACGTGAAGGAGTGTAACATTAAGGATTCTCCGAAGAGATTTAGGGAATATACTATGATGGGTATTCCAAACGTAACCAAGAGGGTTACTCCCTACGTAAGAATGTTATGAATGCCTCAACTTACCTTTATGTCTTATGATTTCTATGATTTATTCATGATTTGATGAGGTATGTTAAAGTGCTTTTGTTTTATGGGTAAAGTATGATCTCATTCTTATATATATATATATGTACCCATGTTTCCTTTCCATATTTTTATATCACTTACTGAGCTTTTTATGCTCATCCCAAGTTTTTTGAAATGTTTTTCACAGGTCAAGGGAAAGGTACATGATATGATGATAGTGTCAAGGAAGTGTCAAGAAAGAATCCATGTTTTATTTTAAATATGTGTCCATTGATGGGAATGAAGAATACTATCTTTATGTAACCACTTTGTTTATATGTGGAATGTAATGCAAGTTTTAGGATCTAATTCTCTAAAACTCTAAACCCGAAAAGATCCTCAATGTGTAATCTTGTAATAACTCATGATTAAGTAAGGTTTAAGGCTGGGGCCTTATAGTTGGTATCAAAGGTCAGTTTAGATAACTTTAGGAGTTAGAAATCTATTAAATTATTATCCAAAAATATTTTTTTTGAAATGATATAGCATTTGAAGATTACCATGTTGCTTCATCTAAGACATGTTTGTTCAGAATGGTTTTCCGCAGAGGAAACAGGGAAGCAATGCTAGGAAGTCATAGAGAAGGAAATAACCTTCCGAATCAGCATCCCGAGATGGTCGGAATTGGAACTGAACAGTTTGTTGCAGTGATGGCACAGTTGACTCAGGCTATAAATGGTGGTGGTATCCATGCACGAGATCAGCCAGACCAACCGCAGAAGAACATGTCAGTGGTGGAACATTTTATGAGGAAAAATTCCCCATCATTCAGAGGATCATCTGACCTTGTGTTAGCTGAAGGGTGGATTAAATCACTGGAGAATATTTTTGATGTCATGGGGTGTTCATACAATCAAAAGGTTAGTCGTGCTATTTACCGTTTGGAGGGTGAGGCAGATCAGTGGTGGTCGATGGTTAAAAATATCAGGGACGCTGATGAGATTGATGCTCTCGATTGGGATGAATTCAAAGGTATTTTTATTGAGAAGTATTTTCATAAGGCTGTTCGACTTAGGATGGAAAATCAATTCTTGGAATTGAGGCAAGAGGAAGACTCAGTGGCTTCCTATGAAGAAAGGTTCACTCGATTGGCAAGGTATGCTCCAAATTTTATCCGAGACATTGATAGTAAAATCAATCGTTTTTACTCAGGATTAAAGCCAAAATATCGAAGGGCATTAGCTTCTCGTGAGTTTAAAAGTTATGAAAAGCTTGTTTGATGTGCTGAGAAGGTGGAAATGGAGTTTGCCGATGACCAAGTGTTCTATAACAACCAGCAGAAGAAGAGACCGAGGTGGCAGGAGAAAGGTAAGAATTCTTCAAAAAAGTCTGATGGTAAGAAAACTAAGTTTCTAGTTTGCGATAAATGTGGAAAAAGGCATGTGGGGGAATGTCTTCTAAATTCTAGAAAGTGCTACCGATGTGGTAAGATGGGACATAAGGCTCGTGATTGCACTGAAAAGGATCAAGGTGAAGGTAAGACCAAATTTGATTTACAGTTAGTGAAATGTTATAAGTGCAATGAGATGGGTCACTATGCAAACGAGTGTCCGACAAAGAGCTTGAGTGTTGGGAAGCAGTTAGACTACAAGCAGAAAGGGGTGGTGAAATCCTTTGCAACTACTTCAGCAGATGTCGGGCCATCAAATGAAGTTGTATCAGGTACTTTATTTATTTTTTCAGATTATGCCAGTGTGTTGTTTGATTCGGGGTCTACACATTCTTTCATCTCTGAAACGGTTTCTAGTAAAATGGGAATACCATCTCAATAAATGACTTCTGAACTTGTGGTAAAAACACCTGGTGGAAATGTTGAGGAAAAAATAATTTATAAGAATCTTCCTATCCTTATCTGTGGAAAGAACCTACTTGCAAACTTTATTGTTCTACCTCTAGTAGAGTTTGATGTTATACTGGGTATGGATTGGCTCTCTATTTACCATGCTAAGATTGACTGTAGAGATAAAGAAGTTTCTTTTCAGAAAGACTTTCAGTTTGTGTACAAGAATGAACCCTTACTGTTGATAACTTATCAAGAGGCCAAGAAACTTGTAAAATATGGAAATGAATGTTACCTTGCACACATCGTTGAAAATAAAGGAACTGTTCAGATTAATGATGTGCCAATGGTAAATGAGTATCTTAATGTTTTTCCTGATGAGGTTCCTGGAATAATACCAGATCAGGAAGTTGAGTTTATTGTTGACTTAGTTCCTGATGCTAAGCCAATTTCAAAACCCCCTTATCGAATGGCTCAAATTGAACTTTTAGAGTTGAAGGAGCAATTGCAAGATTTATTAGAGAAAGGTTTCATTCGACCTAGCACATCACCATGGGGTGCTCCTGTTTTATTTGTTAAAAAGAAAGATGGTTATATGAGACTCTGCATTGATAATAGGGCCTTGAGTAATATCACTGTTAAGAACAAATATCCTTTGCCTCCTATCGATGATTTGTTTGATCAGCTCCAGGGAGCTCAGTTTTTTTCAAAGATTGACTTGAGATCGGGGTACCATCAGCTAAAGGTAAAGGAGGAAGATATTTGGAAGACCGCGTTCCATACGAGATATGGCCATTATGAATTTGTAGTAATGCCTTTTGGGCTAACCAATGCAACTACTGTATTCATGGACTTAATGAATAGAATTTTCCATGAGTTCTTGGATAAGTTTGTGGTGGTTTTCGTTGATGATATTTTGGTGTTTTCTAAAATTAAAGAGGAGAATGAAAGACATTTAAGGGTTATCTTGCAAACCTTAAAAGAAAAGAAACTGTATGGAAAATTCCGCAAGTGTGAGTTTTGGTTACAAAAAATTTCTTTCCTTGGTCTTATTGTTTCTAAACATGGAATAACTGTTGATCCTGCAAAAACAAAAGTTATGGAAGACTGGCCAAGACCCACAAATGTAACTGATATTCGTAGCTTCCTTGGTTTGGAAGGCTATTACCGAAGGTTTGTTATAAATTTTTCACGATTATCTAGTCCAATGACTAAGCTAACTCGGAAGGGTGTTATGTTTATCTAGACAAAAGAATGTGAATATTATTTTCAGGAATTGAAAAGAAGATTGGTGAATGCTTTTGTTTTGGCACAACCTTCCAGGAATGGTGAGTTTGTTATATACAATGATTCTTCATTGAAAGGACTTGGTTGCGTCCTAATGTAGAATGATTAGTTAATTTCTTATGCTTCACGACAGTTGAAAACTCATGAGGTAAATTACCCTACACATGATTTGGAATTAGATGCTGTTGTTTTCGCTTTAAAAATTTGGAGGCATCATTTGTATGGAGTAAAGTGTGAAATATATACCGATCACAAAAGTTTAAAGTATATATTCACTCAGAAAGATTTGAACATGAGACAAAGTAGATGGCAAGAATTAATCACGGATTATGATTGTACAATTCATTACCATCCGGGAAAATCAAATAAAGTGGCCGATGCTTTGAGTCGAAAAAGTAATGCTTCATTAGCAATGTTGCGTTTGGAACATGATCCTTTGGTTAAGGATTTTATGAAATATGTCATAGAAGTTGTTGGTGCAGGAATTTCTTCTGATTTGTTTCAGGTATCAGTGAGATCATCTCTATCATATAGAATCAAGCAAGCACAGAAGCAAGACAGTGAGTTGCAGAAAAAGGTAGAGCTGGTTCAGAAAGGTAAGTTGCTTGAATTCAACATTGATAATGATTGTGTTTTGAGATTTGGGTAGAGATTGTGTGTGCCTTGTGATTCATAGTTGAAGAGAGAGTTGTTATGTGAAGCTCATAGTTCTCAATTTCCAGTTCATCCAGGCAGTACTAAGATGTATAGAGATCTTTGGGAGTATTACTGGTGGGATGGAATGAAAAGAGATATTGCTAATTTTACTGTAAAGTGTTTGACTTGTCAGCAGGTTAAAGCAGAGCGGTAGTTACCAAAAGGGATGCTTCAGCCATTACCAGTTTTAGAGTGGAAATGGGAGAATATATCCATGGACTTTGTTTTGGGATTACCGAAGACATCTCGAGGTAATAATGCAATCTGGTTTATTGTTGATCGCTTGACCAAGTCTGCTCATTTCCTTGCTATACGAGATACTTTTTCCCTAGATCAACTTTCCCGTTTGTATCTTAAAGAGGTAGTCAGGTTACATGGAATTCCTCTCTCCATTGTATCTGACCGTGATCCCAGGTTCACTTCTAACTTTCGGAAATGCCTTCAGAAGTCGTTGGGTACTAAATTAAATTAGAGTATAGCTTTTCATCCTCAATCAGATGGGCATTCAGAACGAACAATTCAGACCTTGGAGGATATGCTACGAGCCTGTTCGATGGATTATCAGGAAAGTTGGGACCAACATCTTTTTTTGGTTGAATTTTCATATAATAACAGTTTTCATTCTAGTATACAGATGGCACCATTTGAGGCGTTATATGGGAAGCAGTGTCGAACTCCAGCTTTCTGGGATGAAGTGGGTGAAAGAAAGTTGATGTGACCAGAGTTGGTAGAAGAGTTGGCAGAAAAAGTTCTGCTGATTCAGAAACACATGAGAACAGCTCAGAGTAGGCAGAAGAGTTATGCAGACAACAGGAGGAAGGATCTATCTTTTGAGGTAGGTGATCATGTTTTTCTCAAAGTATCACCATGGAAAAGTGTGATGTGATTTGGTAAGAATGGAAAGCTGAGTCGAAGGTTCATTGTACCATATGAAATTCTGGAGAGAGTTGGATCAGTTGCTTACCGAGTGGCTTTACCTCGGAGTTTATCTCAGGTACACAATGTTTTTCATGTTTCGATGTTGAGAAAGTACATGCCAGATCCATCTCATGTTTTGAGTCCAGAGGTAGTTCAGCTAGAAGAGAACCTATCTTATGAGGAACAACCGGTCCAGATTCTTGACCATAGGGAGCAAGTGTTACGGAATAAGGTGATTCACCAGGTAAAGGTTTTGTGGAAAAACCACATGATTGAAGAGGCAACATGGGAATCTGAAAATTCAATGAGGGATAAGTACCCCCATTTATTCGATAAGTAAATAAATTGCGGGGATGCAATTTTCTAAAGGGGGAAGGATGTAACATCCCAAGTAAGTAATGAATAATAGATATTTTTATATATGCCTATTAATTAATTAGATAGTGTTTTAGAGGCTTAAAATTAAAATAAATCCAATCTTAAGCATGGAATACACTAATATTTTTAAAATATTGTTTTACTGCCTTTTGATGGAAAACCATTTTTAAATATATCTTTTGACAATTTTATAAACTATGATTGTCAAAATAAACTTATTCTTTATGATTGGGACATCAAAGTTTATTTTGTGTGAATTTTTGGTATTTTTCTGACAATGTTCATTTTTTAATGAATAGTGAAAAATACTGCATTTTACATCAAAACTGATTTTTAATCTAATTTATTTATATGATTAAATTATGTTTTGAATTGGTTTTGAAGTGAAATCAGAATATATTTTTACCATTTAATCCAATGGTGGTCATTGGAATCAATATCACTTTGAAATTGGACTTAAACTGTTGTCAATCTTTTGATACTTATTGTTTCATAAAACACGCTATTTGCTCTGACAGCGGGAATTAATTATTCAATTAATTAATGTGACTTATATGTTTTGAATTTTGTAAAATAGACTTCATTTTTGAATTCAGAATATCAAATATATCTTCGGGTGAAGTTTTTGTATTTTTCTGAAAAACTTCAAGTTTTGATGAATAGTAAAACCACTAAGTGGTAGTTAAAGAAACTGATTTTTCGTTTAAATGAAACTTTGCCACTTCTGTGATTTGATTTTCAAAAAATCCGACATACATGGTTGTCATTAAGAAGTAAAATTTGGTTCAATGAGGTTATAATTATTTTTTTGTGAATAGTAACTTATTAAGTTTTTAATCGCGATTAGTGGTAATTAGTGTAGTTTAAGGTAAAAATAATGTTGTAATAGTATGATATGAGCTTGAAACATGTCCTAACCTTATTGGATGTGTCATGTCCGACCAATACATTCCATGGGTCAACTTGGGGTCCCCATGGAGCCACAATGGTTGGGAAATTACATAAGAAACGTTTTATTTAATGTAAAAGTAAAAATGACACAAACATAATATGTTATACAAAAACAATTTTTAAATGGGGTTATACAAGTAAGATTTTTTATTATAAATATTAATTTGAAAGATAAAAATCTTTCCTACATCCTAGTAGTTTTTTTATAATTTTTAAACTTTAAATAAATTAAATTATTTATGACATCATGATGATGCAGCGATGACCTCATTATTTAACGATTTAAATAAAATGAAAATATAATGTAAAATCTATGACCAACACATTTCCAAAACCTATTGGGTGGGTATATTTCTAACCCTTATCACCTTATCCTCGAATTATTTAAATGTTGGACCTTTTAAATCCTAAATTCATTTTCAAATAAAGTAATATTTCTTTACTTTCCAAGAGTGCCCCTCCTCCCCTCTTATAAAAGGCCCCCACCTCTACCTCCTTACCCACACTCCCAAAGCCTTTGGCTCGGCCAACCCCTGCCCATTTTGTCTCTCCACATCCCTATCTTACTCCTTGAAGCCTCACTTTGGGCATAAGTCTTCCCAAGGAAGCCTTTGAGCTCAAACCAAAGGGAGTTACCCGATTTTAAGGTAATGTCTTCTTTTGAGTCCTTCTGTTTTATTTTGCTTCTCCAACCCCCTAAAATATTTTTATTATTTTCTTTTGTAACAAATCCAGTATACTCAATATACTAGGATGTTGTTATAATATGTATTCGAGCTACACTTACACACACCTACATCTAATGGTTAACGAACATACCGTTTCCGTGGATGGTGAATTTATGTCTCCCGAAACGATGATTGTTCAACATTTCTTTTACACCTTCAAAGGTGGCCATTAAGATGACACTATATTTATATATGATATATAATATTATTATATTTTCCTTAAGATTCTTTATTTTTCATTTTGGTCATACCTTTATGGATTCCATTATGGGTAAACGCGATATCTTCATTTAAGGAAGTGCGGACTACCTCCCCCTCAAAGTGATTTGATTCGTTAAATATCATATGTGGGATGTATAAAGGATGGAACTATGATATTATATATGATATTATACTGGAATTATAATATACCTTTATATCATTATGATTCCATTCTATAAATTACGAAATAGAAATGAAAGTAGCGTTCATGCGTACGTACGGCTTACCGTCTCCATGAACGGTGCATTTCATTTCTTACCTCTAAATGATTATGTAATATTGTAAATGCATGCATGTACTGGATATATATGACATATATGATATCTACATCATGTATACCATTCTGTATATAATAAATACATGAACAACTGGTAATTATAAAGGGTTTATTTTTGACTCAAGTACCAATGATCGTTAAAACGACAGTTATTAACTTAAATAATTACATAGTGTTCATGAAATGGAAATAAGTGATATAAAATGAATAATGAAATTTAAAAAGGTTCTTAAACAAGTAGAAATTAACTCAAGTTTACTATTCAGGACATTAAAGAACAATCGAGTCAAGTCGGACCCAAGGTATGGGACTTCGTCTCAATCTCTTTTCATTGAGGCATATTTTGTTTTATACACAACCTTCTTTTATAAGGTGTATAAACCCATTTGACTTTTACATTTGTCCAAAAGGAATATTTTTTATACGAAGCATTTTACTAAACGACAAAAGGGAATGTTTTTGTCGTACGTATGCGGTGACAACGACTTCTCCGCCGCTGTGACCATTATTTGAGTTTCGGCTTCCTCTACAAGCAATACCTTCTTTCTAAAAGAAAAATAAATACCATGTTTTAATTTTCTTTTATTTTGGTATTGAAAATGGTTTTCATAAATTTTTTATATCAATGTGTTGTATTGATATCTTGTGATTGAAAGGTGGGATTGTTATGTTTCCTTTATGCATGTTTTATGTGATACGATTATGTTGAGGTTCTTGGGAATTATTATGAAGACGGGTGGTTCTGTGATAAACTAAGGGCGGGTGAGCCTGATATAGCTCTCCAATGCATTGGGTAACGCGAAGGAGTGTAACGTTAAGGTTTCTCCGAAGATATTTATAGAATATATTGTGATGGGTATTCCAAACGTAACCAAGAGGGTTACTCCCTACGTAAGAATGTTATGAATGCCTCAAGTTACCTTTATGTCTTATCATTTCTATGATTTATTCATGATTTGATGAGGTATGTTAAAGTGCTTATGTTTTATGGGTAAATTATGATCTCATTCTTATTTATATATGTACCCATGTTTCCTTTCCATATTTTTATATCCCTTACAGAGCTTCCTATGCTCATCCCATGTTTTTTGAAATGTTTTTCACAGGTCAAGGAAAAGGTACATGATATGATGATAGTGTCAAGGAAGTGTCAAGAAAGAATCCATGTTTTATTTTAAATATGTGTCCATTGATGGGAATGAATAATACTATCTTTATGTAACCACTTTGTTGATATGTGGAATGTAATGCAAGTTTTATGATCTAATTCTCTAAAACACTAAACCCAAAAAGATCCTCAATGTGTAATCTTGTAATAACTCAAGATTAAGTAAGGTTTAAGGTTGGGGCCTTATAATTTGGCCCTAGTATTGAGCTTTAGGACCACTAATCCATCAGACCATATTTATAATGTAATAAATCATATAATGGGGTGGGTAATCCCTTGGGGGTCTATGACCTTCATTTTCGACATGTGTGTATGGTTTGTTTATGTGTTTAAATGTAATTGTACACTCAAACACCAGATATATATATATATATAAACTAAATTTATGTTTCCATTATTACATATTATTAATTAGGAAGATTCCAAATATAGAATCTATTTTACCAAATTCAATTCAAAGAAGTCCTAGAAATTAATTTAAAATTAAACATGAATATGTGATTAAAAACTCATTTCCAATGGAAACATATTCATAACTAAAAAACTTTTTTTATAAAAATTCAACATGAATATCATTCAAATGGCCTAATTTGGAATAATATTAATATTTTTGGATTAATTTTAATTTTTACACCTTAAAAAATAACTTTATAAATTCTTTAATTGATAAATAAATTTTCAATATTTTATTTTATTTTTTTGTCTCCATCAAACTAATTAGTATTTTTAGAAAATTATAATAACATTTAAATCATTTATAATTTATAAATGTTGATTAAAAAAGTGATGTTAATTTTCCCAAATAAATTCCTTAAAAGTAGAAAAAAATAATTTTAATAAAAGTGTAAAAAACATGATGAAACTGATTTTTAGGAAAAATATAGCTTTAAATTATCAAACTAGATTTATTTCTATGCCATTAGTAGTAATAAAATATTATTCCAATGATAATTTTTTTTCATGAATCTATAATATATAAATTTTATCACAATTAATCACCAATGGTTATTAATTAATGTTTTCAACATATAAATATATATCTTGTATTAAGGCAGGTTTTATAAGTATATTTAAATGATTTTTCCCTTTATAATAAATTGATAATAATTAATTTATTTTATACATCTATAAACCCTGTACATATAAAAAAAATTAGTCATATTCATACTATCAAATTTTATTACTATACTATAATGTTATACAGTATTATGGATTTTTTAAAAAAATTGTTCAATGTATCATAATGTAACACGAAAATTCAAATTATTATAAAACTTTTAGTAAAATAATAAGTTTTTACACATTATAGAAAATAATAATTCCATGATGGGGGATTATATGACTATGGTACTAGTGATGTTGGAAAGAGAAAGATGTGGTTGATTCCTTTTTCATGAATTTTTTAGGATGACTATAATGGGAGTTCTTTTTCTTAAGAGCCTAAGGAAAGTAGATACACCAAAATTTAATGGTGAACAAGGCTTGGTAATAAGGTTATATGATATTGTTTTTGCATATTGAAATTCCCTGTGTATTTCTAGATCAATGGATTTAAGTGTCTGTGAGGAATCATATAATTAAAATGTATTTTAATTACAAGGAGGTAAGAAATAGGTATCTTCAAATATGGATCACAGAACATTGTATTTTAATATTTAGATAATGTTATGAAATATATGGGAACTAGCATAGATTTATTGTATTATTGTAAAATATAGTGATTCACACATTTTTGGGGTCCACAATACTAGATGTATTGTGATAATGGGATTCTTGGCCGAACAATGTTCATCATGAATGAATTTTATTTGAAAACATATCAAGAATAGCTAATATCCACATTTCTCATATAAATGGGTAGTAGAATTTCCATCCTATTATCATTATCCAAACTTGAGTAGTGAAAGATGAGGTCTATTTATTATTGGGTGTTATATGATGAAATTTTATATAATGACCCCTACCTTATATACATCATTATTATAGGGGATAGATAATGACCTCTGATTTCAACCTCTAGTAGGACCATGTTTGGAAATATTCCCTGATTGTGTACAACTATCATAAATGTGTTGCATCCTCTCTATAATATAATGTAATTTTGCGAGATCCTGGTAATAAACCACATAAATCTATATAAAATATTATAAAATGAATGAAAAATACATCCTCAAATTCATGTGTAAGTAAAACATATATAGATAAAATTATACAATGTAAATATCCAAAAGTGAAGGTGAAGTATAAACACAACATTTGTTTGGGGGTTTGATCTTGTAATGTCAATCACATAAAAAGTAGTCATCCTAGATAAAATAAATAAATTATATATTTTTATCATGAGCATATTGGTATACATGGATAGAAAACCAATGTACCTTGTGCACATGTGAAAAGAAAATACTAATGCACCCATGAGAAAACAACAGAACCAAATTGCACCAAAAGAGGTCAACTAACGAATCCCGTTCTCATATGGGATCTATTGGGATAAAATTTACTCATTGTATAACAATATAATATAAATCATATAAATAAATGGTACACCACACATCCTTCCCACTAGGGTTATACTCTGACATCACAATTTCATACATCAATGTGATTCTATATATTCCATATAACATCACATCACTTAACCCAACAGGAAAACCATAGGAGCACATATCACCCAAACACACCCTGTTCATCACATCACAGATCAATTGACATCACCTATTCCATAATATCACGTCTCACTCAAAGACTCATGGTCCATCACATGACAACCGTGACAATAGTAGTATTTTATCATGACCATGAAAAAAACCATGTCTCTACCCCTTACTAGGAATGAGCATCAACATAATACATCTCATCAAATCTCAATAACCCATAGAATATAAACCACTCCCCAAATAACTCAAAGACACCAAGGTCATCACCTAGTGCACTATCTGACCTTCGATAATAACAAGTATTGTATATCCACTAACCTGAAAAAAATGTGTAGACAAGATATGGTATATATTCTTTCATCATCACCAACCGGATATTGGGGAAACCCCATATATAAATATATGTGTGTCAATACCTTATAACAATCATAGATGTGCTACATATAGAAATCAAAAGGAATATATAAATATATATACATATGTATAATCCAAAAACTATCCCAAACAATGTGTTCAAAACCAGATAACCAACAACCTCCCATTATTCCCCACACTTTCTACCCCTATAAATGCATAAAACAACAAAATCATGAAGTGACATCTCACACTGCCAAATAATTTCCATTACCAAAGCCATTAAATTTATTCATAAACCATTCATTCCATTTTCCATTTTAATTCATGATTCCATAAATATTTTTTCCCATGAAATTTCAATCATTATTAAAAAAATCCCTTACTAATCGGGAAACAATAATAACATAACCCATCCACTTTACTCCAACCACTTATGAACCAAATATTGTCACCCCAAAACTAGCTCACACCTCCACCACATCATCCCCCCACCCAACATCATGGTGAAACAATATAAAAAATCAACACCATACAAACTTGTAGCTCAATCACAAAACAATGGCATCATCCTAACATATCCCCAAAACACACTAACACAATAATAACAATAGCCCAACACCACCACAAAACAAGGTAACACTTCATCTGCATCACATAAAATTTATTAGATTTACCAAGGGAATTTTAATAACATTACAATTTCTTATTTATGGTATTATCATAAAATCCATTATCCAAGGGGTCTCATTTTATTATCCAATTATATTTTGTTATCTAATATCCATTTTTAAGGTAGCTCCAAATGATAATAACTATTTAGTTTTCCAAACCAAATCCACTATATTAAAAACAAATCCATCAATGGAAATAATGTTTACTGCGTAATTTATCCCATATAAACAAAATATAAATAATAAAAATAATGTTATAAAATCTGGATATTCGTTTCCTAATTCCCCATTAATTTTAATTAACTGGTTCATTATATTCAATAATAATGTGAAAATTATCATCCCAATGATAAACATAATAAAACCTACCATGAATGATATATAATAAAGAGAACCTATGGATTAAATACATCAAAAATATCTTTTCTACATCACATCCCAAGGCAAGAAAAATAATTAATGACCACAAACCACAACCACCTGAAAAACACACAAATCAACCTTTACCACATCAAGGGGTTTAAAAATTTACCACCAAACTCTCCCCAAACAAAAACCAAACCACCATAGTAAATCTATAGAATGTGAAAATAATTAAAACCACATAAAAACTAGGGTAATATTTCTCAACCAACAAATTTCAATAACCGGAACTTATAAATCAGTTTAGGAGAAGGTGGGACTGATCATCCCAGAAATCATCATATGTTTCCTCCAATAAATAGATGGATATAGAATTCAAATATAGAGAAAAATATACCAATGAGAATATATAAATACTAACACCAACCCCATTAATAGTTTGAACTATATTTATGGTGTGAAATACACAGGTTTTCCAGGATTATAAGATGTGAATACTTTTCAAGGACCTTACACTCCTTATTTTCAGTTTCCACTAAAATATAAGTCAACTCAACTCATATTAATTACACATTGTTTAATAACTTTACAAAAAGAATTATTTTCATTGACACCCCATATTACATCATACATGTTTAGAAACCAACTGGATACATTATTACTGAACTACAAACTCATGGCATGAATATGATTCATGTCATGATCCACCCACTACTACACTCAAATATCTCAAACCTCAATCAAACCTATCCAAGACGTCTCATGACCACCTATAACACCAATATTTTCAATGTAACCATCCAAGAAGGAACAATTTATGACATTATATACATATATGAATGATTCAATTCCTTTATAAAGAAAAATAGCATGAAAATGAGAGGGGAGAAACAACTATCCCACGAGATACCTTTCATGGATCTCATCACACTACTAAAGATACCTCAATAAATATATGTTGAACAAAAACATCAAAAAATATATCCCGACAACATCACAAAATTTCCCCAAGAACAACACCACTCATCTAATATTATCCACAAACCACATTCTTTTACACAAAACCATATCATCATCAAATGTACCCAAGATGAAAACATACACAATGAACATATAACACTACACTAACTAAGAAAAAATATAAAAAATTATTATCTTCCTTGTCATAATTTTATCCTATTTGGTAATAACTAACTTGTTTTAACAGTTTCATTCACAACAATATATATCACATCATGATAAGGATTCAGGTTCCCGCCATTTCGGTTATTGGAACCCTTATCAGACATAACACATCAAAAATTAATAAAAAAATATGACCTAATAAAACAATAGGGTCCAAATATCATATCACAATGATAAGGAAGTAGAAAACTCGAAAACATTCTGGTTAAAGGGAAGAAATCCACATATCTCCCACCAATGTACACTCCTCCTGGCCATCATATATCCAAAACATGCAAACCAATGTAATGGTATGTCCTCTTAGTAACTTCTTTTGATGATACTATATATCAACAACCAAATCCAAAAATATTGAATAAACCCTAATATCCAACACTCCCTAGTCAATTTTATTAGATAAATCATGAAGAAACTGTTGAAGATGATACACATTAAAGATTTCAAAGATCTTATCCAACCATGGTGGAAATGAAAGAATTTATCAACCTTTCCAAAATAACCCATCACATCGATAAAAATGAAAAACTAGGTTGAAATATTACACTCCCTACCAACCCTCCACTGTCCATGTTAATCAGAGACTTTTTAGAAAAAAATGTACCCATCCTCAATGTCTGAGAGCCACCTTCTATGATTTACATTAGTCCTATTACCTATAATGATATGATATGATCCTATTATGAGAAAATTGAACGTGTAATTTTATTCTCTAAACCAAATAAACACTGTCAACTGCTATATCCCCAATACTCATCCAATATAATAATGAATGACATAGACACCCATAAAAATCCAAAAATAAGTCCATACAGATGGATGAGTGAGACCTTTTTTTATATGAAAATTTTACCAAATGAATGTTCCTTAGCCTTAATCCAACAAACTATATGATTCATGAATGCAACATAATGTCCACCATTTGGATAAACATATTTATTATCTTGTCCACATGAGAGAGGAATGTAGTGATGAGGCATAACTATTTTTTAAAATCATGATAAAATCCATTCAAACTCATTTTATAAAACATGAATGTCAATTTAAAATAATGATACTAAAAAATATATGTAATATTTCCCCCTAATATATATACCATCTCACAAAATAATTCATGTTATATAACCCATGGATCACCATGTAGTGAAAAGTTTTCTTTAGTCGATCTGCTACCAGCATAAATGCATTGAAACCACCTAAAATTGAGAAACCCGACTTATGGAGTCCATTAAGAGGTCCTACAACTTCCTTTTGGGTACATGTACAGATGAAAAAATCCTTTGAGAAAATTAGGATTAACATACACCTACTATAAATCTAGACAAATATCCATAAACTCTTTGAGTGCATGTTTCCTCCTAGACAAATAAAAATGAATCCGTAAGATTTGGTATATCATTGATAATCTTGAATGTACCATAAAAGGTGATATTTGAAATGAAATAATAACTTCTTTACACATTTCCACAATAAAAACAATCCCTCAACAAGAACAACACCTGGATCAGAGTATCCTCTTACCATACCTCAATAGAATTACCATGGTTAACAATGTCATAGATCACCTAAACATATGAGTATCCCCATGGATACTTTTACACCAAATACATAAAGTATGACTCTATAATCATCATATAATTAAAACCAAGTCCACTTCTCTATCTAACATCAATATACGACACAAAAATTTCATCCATCTCATTCAGATATTCTTAGACTCTAGATAAACTTCTCTTTGAGACTTCCAAATAAGTGTGAATGCAATAACATTTACCTTTTTAGGGTTATCAGATATCAAAAATATTTACTCCTAAACTAAACAATATATTCCATGACTAGAATGGATTCAAATAATGGTAGGAAAATTCATATTAAATAATATTTTGGTCTATAAAACCCACAATGAACTCACCGATTAGGGAATTCTACCACAATATCTTGAAAAAGAAAACTATTTCTATCTCCAAATCATGCATGGAAAATTTAATATCATGAGAATGTAACATCTTAAAAACATAATGGATTACATATATCTTTATTATAAATACACATTCTAAGCCCATAAGGTTAGTTTCATAGAAAAATTCAAACAATACACCCTTCTCAGTAAATTGATGAACATGTGTACAAATAAACATATTTTTCGAATACTCTAATGATTTCTTAAACAGATAAGTACAGAAAAAATGCTAGTACATGAAATTAAAATATTCCTTTTAGGATAAAACTAAATTGAAATGAGGTAATGACTTCCACTAATATCTCATAATACTAAGGAAACTGTAGAACTCTACCAAATTCATGTGTGTTACTCAAAAAAATGCCTTGACCTTCAATGGGTCTACCTCCACTCCCTAATAAAACACCACATGCCTAAGGAAATGAACCTCCCATATCTATAAATTAATATTTTACAACTTTATAAAATGATGGTGTAGTCAAGGGGCATAAAATAAAAATATGATATGACTAGAATTATCATATTATAACCTCGAGTTGAAGAATACATCGTTAATAAACATAAATATGAACAGGTCCAAGATTTCTAAAAACATGGATGTCATGATCCCCATAAATATATATGGTGTCTTCATGACACAAAATGACCTGATCACAAACTGTGAGTGTGTATACATATATTTTAAAGTAGTCTTTTTAACATCCACTTTCTTCACCCATGACTAGTGAAATTCGAAAAGCAGTTCATTCCAATAAATCCAATTATATTCCTTCAACATGTCATGGAGACCATCTATCCTTGTTAGAGGGTAAAAATTGTTGATCATCACTCGATTCAACCTCCAATAGTCTATACACAATCTTAAACTACCATCAACCTTCATAGAATAGATATTTTTCCACCCTATAGAGAGACACTATGTGAGATGAAACCCATTTTTATCCAATAATTTTTATGAATTCTCAAAACCCACAGCTGAGAAGGTTCCATCTGATTGGGGTCCATCTAAATTAAAGAATCCCCATGTTTTGATTCTATGTTTTTATCAAAATTATATCAAGGGGTTTTTTCAATACATAATTGGGTAAAAAATTATAAAACTCCCCAAAAACCACATTAATCTCCCTCATCATGGTGCCTATTGATTCCATAGACAACTCAGACATCAAGGAAAATAAGGGCTCCAAAGGCCTACTTCGACCCGAAAAAACTATGAGTTCTAATGTAAAACAGACATTGGCCGTCAATATTTATGAACAAAACTCTCCAATTTTATAATTTCAAAACAACCTGACCATAAAATGAATATTTGGACAAAATAATTAAATCATAAAATTCTTTATGACGGAATAATAAATACCCTCAATAATATAGAGTCCCCATCATAAGTCCACACACTCATCAAGAATGAAATGGGTTACTATATCATCATAATGGCGTAGTCAATAAAATGGGCATGGGTAGTCTCTCTACTTCTAGATCCAAACAATGGATAAGAGAGGGTAAAACAATGGAGTATGGAAGTCTTGGACTAGACAACTAATAAACGTGTGTATCAAAAATTATGACCATACCAAAAACAATATATGTTCTCTCTAGAACCAATTCCTTCACTAAATTAAAACGTCCTAGCCCAATTATTATTATTCTTTACTAAAGGAAACCCCTAAGAACACTTGGATTGATGTCCCTCAACGTTATGGACATACTGAGGATGGACACTAGCTACTATATCCCCTCTCTACAGAAGATAAACCTACTACCCATGCTGATAAAATGGAATTATTGGATACAAACATTGAGGTTGATGTTGAATATGACCATATAAATAAACATATCTCATAGAACAAGTGGGACTAGTTTTGGTGACTACCATGATCCCTACAAATAATACTCATTGTCTAATGTCCCCTTGAATATCATAGAAACCACTGTCCCAAACAGACTATAATGAAAGATGCTAAGGTTGAATCCCCACAATTCAAAACCTCAAAGAACATGACTCCATATATTTTTTATCGAAACCCACCTCCTAGAGGATCCTTGATGATTCCTTACTCATAGTAAACCTCCTCAGGAGTGTATCTACATGATCCCCTTCAACTTCTTCTAAAACTCAAGATAAATTAGAAACATAAATTTAATAACCACATACTGGATTAACTATGGAGTTCCTCTAAAACATGCCTCTCACAATAATCCTCATTCATTAAGATATTCAATGAAAAATTACAAACACCCATGAACATGATTCATATCTCCCTCATATAAAATCTCCCATGTCGAAGAGAAATAATCTCTAACCACTTCATGAATCAATGGTCAAAAAAGAATCTCTAAATAAAACTCCCTCTCGATTTTTTCCATCGCACCCCTCTATCCATCCACTCAATAAGATATAGCGTCCTCCACTGATTTGTTTGTCTACGAATTTTACTAACAAACAAAGGGACCTAGTACTCATTTGGGGACTGAATCAAACTAAAGGGGACCTCCAGCTTCTCCAACCTGATTTTTTTCATCACATCGGAAACAGAACCCTCAGATTTTCCCAAATTCTAATGATGAATATTTACAACATCATTCACCACTAATCATCCTACATAACCAGTTGAACACATTAGTTATTAGCTTAATCAGCCTTATGAATCCCCACTTCTTAAACTACACACAGACAATGCCATGGTGCATTAGTTGAAAAGAAGAAAATGATTTCCTAAGACTAGGTTGTATGCAATTCTAGCAAGATTAATTTATTTTATTCTATTACTTTTTAATATTTATGATAAAATAAAAATCATATAAAAAACTTGTCAATAATGATTTAAGTAACTCACTTTAATATATACCCTCTATGAAGGTCGAACTCGCATCCCCATTCAATAAAAACATATCCCCATAAAAGGATCATGTAGGGTTAGAAAATATAAAGTTATAGATCATCTCCCTGGACTTTTTCATGTACCAAGACAAACTGGCACTGCTACCATACCATCCAATGCAATTATAACTATACCTAATTCCAAAATCCATCTTATATCTCAACTATCATCCATTGATTTCGCTCTATCATGACCCCTTCTCCAAATGATACCGTAATAAAGGGAGATAGATGATGACCTTTAAGTGACTCTCTGAGTAGTCTATAGGTTAGTTAATAGAATCGATGTTGTAAAAGACTCATAAATTGGAGGAATTTACCTCTAAAATATAAAATAATAATCATATTTATTTTGGATCAACCACAAGTAAAACTATGAAATAATATAAATGTAATTATAAACCCATACCACAATTCATGGATTGGTAAAAATGATACAGATAAAATTATATAAAGAAAATATCTAAATAAAATCTAATGTAGTGACACCACAATAGTCCATGGTTCCTAGCCAGTAACATCCAACACATCCCACATAGTCCACTTAGAAAACAATATTTCAGTTTATTTACATTATCTGATCATACAAGTATACCCAAAGAGAAGTAAAAGTATCTCGTTCACATGTGAAATCTTAATATTATTGAACCAATGATAAAATATTAGATCAAAACATTACAAACAGGTCAACTAACCAATCCCATTTTTTTAGGTCTCACTCAAAAAATAATAAAATCCATGTCTAATAACATGATATGAATCTTGTTGATAAAGGGTTCCATGTATGACTTTCCAACAATGGTTCCACTACAACACTGCAATGTTGTACGACTAGTAATTTCCACCTGTTCCATATAACATCAAATATAAACATCCCACATCCTAACCATATAATCACATCTCACCTGAAGACACATAGGACATCCCATCACATCTTGACCAAGACACATTAGCCATCACATAATCTATCAAGAAATAATACATGGTCAATTACATCACATCTACACCAAGACACATTTCCCATCACATCATATCTCACCCAATGATACCTGAACCATCTCTTCAAAACCATATCCAGTGTTTTATGGTATTGTGATCATAAAGGACCCCAAAATAATTTACAAAACCCCAATAAATTAATCACACCATAAGATAACTCATCCCATATCTCCATCTACACTCAACCATCACACCATAACTCACCCGAAGATGTCTATACTATATCATTGTGAACTATCTAACCATGGTCCATCACAGTTTGTGAATATTCAATCACCTATAATAGAGAGGAGGAAATAGTTCATTTCTATACATACATCCTAACTACTTGGATGTTGGGAATAAAGCCCATAGAAAAATATATGGGTGTCAAAGAATAGTGCTCGATGTTGGTGGGAAAGAATAGAAATAACAAGGAATATAAAAATATATTTATACACTCTACACACTACTCAAACATATATGTTCCAACCCAATAAACCTACCAACTTCTAATGTTCCCACTTTTGTTCCACCTCAATATGTATTACACCACAAAATCCACATGACACATCTCTTAATAGAACCCAATTTCCTTTATACATCTAATTAAATATATTCATAAACCATTTTTAAATTTCTTATTTTAATTCAATATTGATTAAAAATATTACCCTATGAAATTTCAATCATTATTTACCAATAATATTACATCCCGACCAACATTCATAACATAACCCAACTTCCATACAACATTCATATATCAACCACATCTTAGAACCCGATTGCACTGTCATAGTACAAGCACATAAATCCTAGACCGACCCCCGACATAACCACACTACATGAATTGAATTCCTATACCTCCACATAACATGGTCATGCAATAAGAACATCATCCCCACACCTACCTATAATACAGTCAAAAAATAAGAATACCAGCACCATCCCCCCACCACAACACAATCACACAACAAGAATACCTCCTATAATTATTCAAATTTAACAAAGGGAATTTTAACAAAATTTTACTTTATGATTTTGGAATTAAAACAAAATTAAAAATCTTGGGAAACAATTTTATTATAAAAATATAATTTGTTATCAATATTCCATTTTTAGGGGGATTCAACAAAATCACAAATTAATTTCTTCAAAAACACATCAATTATATCTAAAAAATTCCTCCAACACACACAATTTTTTATGTCAATTTAAGTCGTAAAATAAAAATTTTGTAAGTAATATATATTCAAAAAAAATAAGAATTTCAATTACCTTTCAACATCAATTTCATTTAAAAGAATATTTATCATTATTAACCAACTAAAAAATTTCTTACCAACGATAAACAAGAGAAAACCCCTCTTACATGAAATACAATAAATAGAACCAATGATTAATAACCTCAAACAGATAATTACATTCTCAATACATTCCACGTGGAGAAAAATGTAATACACCAAACCAAAATAGCATGAAAACCATAGATATTAATCTATATTTCCAAAATGGTTATAAAAAACAAAGTGAAAAATTTTCCAAAATCAAATCCACATCAATGCACAGAATCCTTAGAAGAAGAAACGAATGAAAATAGTTTGGAATAGGAACATAACATTTAAAAATCTCAAAAAGACAACCACAAGGACCTATAGATAAATAAAAAATAAGATTGACTATAAGACATCAAGATGGAATCTATGATTCATTAAATATTATTGGGAGAAAGATGCATGTTGGCGGAAAATATTGTCCTAAAAAGATATAAAAACATGGAATTCAACCCTTTCAATGTTTTAATTCAATTCACAATGTGAAATATGTAGGATATAATATATTAAATGAAATGAATCTATTGAAAGGAATGAAAAATCCTTATTTTTGGTTTTTCCAGATTTCATGTCACCTATGGTTGAATTAAATTCACTTAAACAATTACTTTCATGAAGTGAACTTATTTCAAGGATTACATTATTTCCAGTGTAAATTATGAAATGAGAAATATATAAAAGTCATGAACCACCAATCTATGACATGAATCAATCTTATATTATGAACCACCTCAGGTATCACTCCCACTACTCTAAAATACATCAAATCTCCTAGATCCCCTCCCAGAGCACATCCAAAAACAAAATGGGAAATGTAACATATAGGGGGGGGGGCTTTGGACGTTACATGAAATTTTTTTCAGTATATAATGTATCATTGTATCAAATATCAATTAGATTAAATAAATTCTACGATTTTCTAAAATTTATTGAATGTTTCATGAATTTTTCCACATTAAATAAGAATTTCATTTTATGACCATTTTAGTCACAAGTAGTGCATTATCACACTAAACAATCCATAAGATTCAAATTTCGAATTCTAACAATAAAATTGTATTTTATTAGTAAATAATTTTCTCCAACTTGATTTTCATTTATATCGTTAACACTATAAATCATGAAAATAAGATTTTCATAGTTAATATCAGTTATTTTGTCAAATGATTATGAAGATTCATTGACATATATCATATATGATTTTAAATAAACCTCCATATTTATAATATTTTTATTTAACTACTAATGAATGGTTATCAATGATAAATCATTATTTTTAATTAATACATACTTCTCTCTAACATATCATATAGTTTTATCATGTACACCTTCAGAACTACTCTATATCAAATCTCATTTAGTGCCTATTTATCACTCTAATCTTGATTACTACTCCCTACATATAATTATTCACTTGAGTTATTGATAGTTTTTTATTTAACAGTAATTTCCGAATAATTATCTTATTTATATTTCTATATTTCTATTTCAATATAAAAATGTTGAAAAATTTGTTATCAGAAACATTTTTATTCTTTTTTATATTGGATATTTCTTTTTTATTGAGGAATTGTCCTTTATTGTCATCATTATCATTATTTAACTTTTTAGATGATTTTTTCATTTGGTCAACATTTTTGTTTACATCCTGTTTCTCAAGGAAACAATTTTTATAATTAACAATATCTCACAAATTAGTTCATTTGAATTCTATCATTCTAATATATAATTATTTTCCCCACTAAATTTATTTTTAAAATATTGAGATAAATTAATAAAAATTTACTTATTCATATTCTATATAGAGACCCATGATTTTTAAACATTAACATTACATTACATTTTGCGAATACTTAAACGTTATATAAAATGATGCCCCAAACCATATTTGGTATACTTCCATTGGAATTATGGAATCATAAAACTGGTATATAAGTAAGCTATAACATCTCACACTAGTATATTTGTTTCAAGAACACTTATTAGACATAACAAACAAAGTACATGTCCTCATAACCTAGGGGAAAATTAACATAAAATGGCGTGAGATCAAATGCTCAGTAAGGGTAAACATGGGAGACATGTAAGAATAAACATGATCATAAGGGTATGAGAATGTGATCATGAACCTTGAAGATCGTATCCTTTATATAAAATATAATGGCCCAAATATTGGTATTTCATCATACATTAATCACAATGAAATAAATATCATAATCCATGAAATCGTGGTATAATAAATAAGACATTGAATTGTAGAGATACATAAGCATATACTAATATTTATATTATCCAATGCATCACTATTAAGACTATATTAGTGGAAAAAGTCATTTTCTAAGCAGGGTAACCCCCATTCATGCCATATATTACTAAACTGATTGACCCTCATTCAAGCACGGTATTACTGAACTAAGTAACACTCATTATATATTTGTATTACAGAACTGATTAACCCTCATTCCTTCCCTATTTACTCTCATGTTATATAAATCATTACATAATTAAATGGAGGGATATATCAACCCCAACCGTAGAATAAGGAAATCAAACATACATATTACATAATATCATAAATAAAAATACCATAACCCATGGAATGAAATGAGTATCGTAAACATTTAAAAATATCATAACTTATAAAAGAGACTGGTCTGATAATCATTTCATCATAACCTATGAAAATATGTGGGATTCAAAAGAATATAACCCATGAAAGAGAAATAGACTTTATAAACATCAATCCATCAAAAAATAGTCCAATCAGAGAAAAATATGAATGGAAACATTGAATAATTTCCCAATCAAGGCATGAGTAACACCAATATATCTCATCAAAGATGGAAAATAATTTTGAAATATCCTCTGAAAATTTTTCTTGAGGAAATTATCATTTATGGTTTGAAAAAAAAAATTAATACGTAAAACCATTTTAAAATCATTTTCTTAAAAAATACCTTGGAAGTTATGAAATCATTTTGAATAATGTTTATATTCTAAACTTACAAAATAATATTTAAAACATTTTAAATGCATTTTTCCATGAAAAAAATTAGAAATGTATAAAAAGAGACTGAAAACGTTTTGGAAACTATTTTACTTGAAATTTTATAATGGAATATTGATAAAATTTTGAGAATTAGTTTTCTTGAAAACATATAAATGTTGTTTTAAAATTTATTAAAAATCATTTCGTTGAAAATACAATGATAACATATTAATAGATCTTGAAAAAGTTTTGAAAACCATTTTTATTGAAAAATAATTTTAAAAATGTTTTCTTAATGATGTCCCTTTTTAGAATTCAATGTTAGATTCAACGGAATGATATCATTTAAATCTAAACATGTCATATGAGGTCAAAAGATCATTTCTTTTGCACAGTAAAAAAAGTTATACAATTTACATTTTTTATAACGTGGAAAAAATATTCCCTTAAATATTTTTTTAAAGATAAAAATTGGTAAAAATTGATTTTAATGCTTATAGTATAATGTTATAATATTCTTAGAAATTGTTTTTAGAAAACATAGATTTCTGATTGAATAAAGGGTAAAGTCGGGATTTCCTAAAAACACTTTCTTAACTATCTTATGTGCCAAAGAGTAGAATATGGTACCAAAACATGATTGTCTTCTAAAACAACATATTTTAAGGAAACCCATTAATACTGTTAAGATATTTTTCACAATATTTCATCAGTGGATGTGTAAACAATAACAATCTAAATATGTGATGATATTGTCTAGTTAAATTCTTATAACTCGGTAACTAGGGATAATACTCTCAGTGTAAAAAAAATTACCAAAATATTAATAAATAATTAAAATAATTATATTCATTATATAATTTTAAAAATGGAGTTATATACACCTTAATAAATATTTTAGATGCATAAAAAAACATGAATCTCAATGAAGTAAAATTGAGACAAATGTTTTTTATCGATTTGGTAACTTTTAAATGATAAACACTATGAAAGAAGGATCATAAAATGGGAAAGTTAACACCAACACATTTATTTACAAGATACATATAATACAATCATTTGAATAAAATAAACCACACAAAAATAAAGAGTGGTGAAGATAGCTTGTATCCTGTATAAATTAGCAGTAAGTTGGAATCCCCTTACCTTGTGTCTTGACTCTAGCTGTACTCGTACAAGATTCCTATATAATAAATATAAGTTTACTATAAATAATTTAAAAAATAATATTTTTATACATATATTACCATATATTCTTTTATTATTACCTAAAATTTCCAACTTTTTAACGATCCAATGTTGAGGTTTCACATATAGTAATATTCTCTTTGTTATACACATGTGTCTTAATTTGTTATATTGTTGATCATTATAATTATATCATGATTATATAATTTATAAAATGATATAAATATCATTTATATCCCATATATTTATATTATAATATTCTATATAAAAATTATATATGTAAGGGAATACACTATTCATGGAGAAGGTAAGTCGTATGTACGCAGGAATGATGTTTTCCATTTTTATTGCTATATTGAAAGAAAGTATGTAAACCACACATGTATATATATGTATGTTTATATATATAATTATTAAATTATTATCAATATATTAAATATATAATATAATTTCACTAAAACCATCATCAATACATTCCATGTGGTGTGTGTATGAATAAAATATCTTTGAGGGGACGGTAGTCCACACATCCTCGAACGAGATTATCATCTTAACACCAAATAGAAGGTAAAAACATGTTTTTTGTATAAGTAATATATAATATTATTTACATGATAAATATAATATATTATATATATAAATCTAGTTCCAAACCTTATGGCCAACATGATTTGTGGTAAATTATAAATGAACAATCATAATTTTGTGAGGTAGTTGTTAGCAATACATAGAAACTATATGTTCAACATCTATTAGATGGATGTCTGTGTATGTGTAGGTGAGATAATTTGTATAAAAACAACCTATTATACAGATTATACTGTTTTTATCACACAATAATGGAAAATTATGTCGGATGGGTTGGATAAATGAAATAATCCAAAGGGTCTTTAGACAAGATGTTACCTCTTAATCGGTTGACTCCTTTTGGTTTATACCAAAAGGATTCCTTGAGAATATTTATAATAGAAGGTAGTATTCAAAGAATAATGAAGTATTTTAGGGAGTCTAATTGGGAAGATATTGTAAAAACTTAAATTGTTTTATGTGTGTGTTGAATGGGTAGAGGTTGTGTCCTTTTATAGGGATGGAAAAGGACTAACGTTGAATTTTTATAAACAAGTTAGGTGTGAACATGTTATTACCTAAATAAAATCATAAAACCAATATAAATCAATAATGGAAGTCTTATGGATGAACTATGGATATAAAATGGGGTTTTTACCGGTTTCTATGTCATTTGGGCCCATAATTTTATGGTTTAGTCCGTAAATAGTCTTAATTTGGCCTAACTGTTGTGATTAATTTTAATCATTTTTACTAATAATTTTGGTCACAAAATGACATGGTATTATTAGAATATAAATATTACACTAAATATAGTATTTTATGTTATATTTTTTAAAATATATTAATAGAAGTGAAAATATTTATATTAGTTTTAATCCCATAGATGGGACAGAATAACGGGGTTTTAAATTAGGAAAAAACATAAAACATTTGTTAACATTTTATATTCAGTGTCAAAGTAAAATTGATTCTAATGAGTTACATTGTCCTATTATATGTGATATTTATCTAATGTGACCTTAAAAATTATTTATAATATCATTTCTCATTAATAATTAATTTGATAAAAATGATGTTTATACTAAAAAATAGTAATTTTCATTTTTCATCAAAAAATGATGTTTCTCATAAAAATCCCTAAAAATTACACTTGGATAATTTTGACATTATAAACTCAAAAAGGTGCTTATTTTATCAATTTCAATTCCAAAATTTTTGTAAAATTACTTTCATTATTAGAACCAGTTCATTTGATAAAATGATGTTTTTAAATATAGAAGGACATTACCAAAAATATTATCTTTCAGTATAACTTTTTTTATTTATATTAATAGATTATAAAAAATATTTGAAAAGTATTTATTACTATTGATATAAATTTTTTTAACAGTTATGTTAAATTTATACCATTTAATTATATATATATATATGTATGTATATGTATTTCATCAAAGTTCAGTGTGGAGTGTGTTGTATGCCAAGTCATATACAATGCTGGTGTTTCCTGTATTGTATGCCAAGTCAGTGTTCCATGTAGCTCATGCCAAGTCAGTATTTCATGTAGAGAAATCCTAGATGGGATTGTGTATATTTCATTCCAATTTGGAATTATGTGTAGTGAAACCCAAGTAGGAATTTCATGTGAAAGGAATGTTGGACTTAGTGTTTTAATATATATATATATATATATATATTCAGGGTAATGTGAAATGAAAAATATCAAAAATATAAATTAATTAAAAAATAATAATTCTTAAAATCTCAAGGTGTTACATTCTACCCCACTTAAGATGAAATTTTCCCTTGAAATTCATCTAGGTTATAAATGTATTAATAATTTATTGTTTCATTCATAGAAACATACATTGTAAAAATAAAATATTCTAATTTCCTTAAACTGGGAAATTTCGAACCATTAATAATTCCCAATGTAATATATAACAGGGTTTTGACATAGGATAACAAAGGATGGTTGTGATTATTGGACATATGGAAAAAAGCATAAATATTTATAGTGAGTGATTGAGGTCATCAATCACAAATAAGTGAATGATCAAATGAATGTTGAGGGCCTCGAAGTTATAAATATTTTATTATTTAAAATGTCATCATCTCAATAAATATAAAGGTATTAGTATAAAAATTTATAACTTTTAGAAGATTGAGGAATTATTATTAGTTTTATATAAACAAAATTTCATTATTGGTGTGTTATTTTTAAATTATATAATACATCTATTACCTCATTGAATTAATGTCAAGAAATTAAAATTAATGAATAGATCACTAAAAAACGTTTTAACGGAACATAAGTCCCATAAAATAATAAAAAGTCTAACTATATTTATCTTAAAAAATGAATTAATCTATAAAAATAAAGAGTAACAATAATATTTCGATATAAATATTTATTCAAAACAAACAAATAGACATTAACCATGACATCGCGTAGGCCATTGGTAGTTGTGAAACCATTATCATCTTTAAGTCATGGGTTCGAGACCCATGACATTTCTAGAGTTGATTGGTTTTTACCTAACATACATTATATCATTTTTTAAAACCAAAAAAAACATATAAGATGGACATCCTTCAAATAAGGTTAATCACTGATTATCCTTTTAACCAAGGTTTTCAACACAAAAGTAGTGCACAAATACTTCCTCTGAATTTTACCATTACCTTTTCATGAAGGATTAACATTATTACCCTTATTAAAGATAAAAAAGGCAAAACGTTATAAGGGGATTCATGAAATTATAATTTCATTGAATCCCAAAAATAACAAAAACTAGATCTTTTTCCTCACATTCCAAGAATGGGAATAAACTCATCATATATTATCATGAATCAAGGTGAAAAAATGAATTACCATATATCCTTTTTAAAAATAAGAATTCTTCTTCATTAAAAAGTATTTTGTATCGATTATTTAAATCATAAAAATTTGTAAATTTCACTAGTGGTAGCATAAACCACCAATAAACAAGTCCTTACTTAGTTCCAAGGTAATCAATACTTTTAAATTTACTTATTCATATCCCTTTTATCAATATCCATACAACATTGTCTTTTCATAAATAACATATTAACAGTAACACTACCATATAAAAAACACATTGTCATTAAATCACTTCACCGGTCCATAGGGAAAATTCAAAATAACCATGTAAATATTGAGTAAAAAATTATTAAAAAATCCTGGTATATTTCATCATTCATAACTATTGAATATGAATACATAAATACTTCTATGACATCATCCATAATCATTTAACAATAATACCACTTTAATTTCTCATTTCAAATGTAATCTCATCATCATTGTCAATGAAACCATTACTCGTACCACCTTGTGAATTATCTTTTGGAACATTCCCCTTGGCACATTTTGTTTTATAATGACCATTTTCTCCACACTTATAACACATAACCTTTGATGAAGGCTTTGGGAGGCCAAAATTTCCATCTATTACATTAACTTAACTCTTCATTTTTTTCTTAAAGTCACATTCTTTGTGTCTTTCATTTCCACAGTCAAAACACCATCTTATTCCTCTAACACATTCATGTAGGTGATTCATTCCACATTCATGACATAAAGGAAACAGAAACATCATTCCTTCATGGTCTATATTTCCCAAACTCTCAGTGAACACCTTGTTTCTATTACTTGTTGTGTCCATGATTTAATTAATGTAAGAATTATTAGTCTTTTTCTATGAAAACTAATTAGGGGTGATCATAACATCTTTCACTCCAGTGATTATACAAATTTATTTATCATCATTAAATATTCCTTCACATTCATTTGTAATCTAGTTCCATCTGGTTCCCACCATTGTCTAAAACAAGAAGCATAGTGTGATCATTACTTATCAAATCAGAAAACCACATATTCATGAAAATAATTACATATATTATATCTAAATCATTAAACCTTCCATAATTTATTACACATTAGGTTTTTTTCAAGTTTATTTGTAGTTATGTTATATCTAAATCCATCATGATTACTTGTGTAGAGTTTGTGAATTCCTAAATCATACCCCCTAGGAGTTTCAAATTAGCTATGCTGCAAGGCCCATTGTCATGTAACATATTACCCCCAATCAATCCCAAAACATCTTGTTAGATTTGTTACACTTATCTATAATTATGCCAAATCCACATTCACCAGTAGAAACCAGACAGTTACATTTTTCTTACAAACCACTCACTCTATCCATTACCAAAATTCAAGGACATTTTCCTAAATGCTAACTCATACTTATACTTATCCTTAGTGACATACCTACACATATACGTATAAATATACCTAGGTAAAACAATAAGGTTTTCATGTACTAGTTTGAAAAGGTTAACTATACCTTTTCTCAAATTCAAACTATAGAAACCTATGATTTTCAAATATTATCATTAAATTGCATTTTTGGAATACTTAAATATTATATATTCCTATTCCAAAAGACCATAATTGGTATAGTTTCTTTAGAAACATGGAAACATTAAACAGGTATATAATAGAGCTACATCATCACCCACTAGGTTCTTCTTGACTAGCACCCATCTTAGACATATCTATAATAGTACCAATCCTAATAACCTGGGGGAAGGAAACATATATAGGGGTGATATAAAATTCTCAGTATGGGTAGACAAGGGATACATGTAAGAATAAACACGAGAATAAGTTTATGATAATGTGATCATGAAAATAGAATATCATACCTTGCATATCAAGAGATTAGGGTATAGAGATTGGAAGTTTGTAAGACATGAATCATAATTAAATAAAGAGAATAATCAATTGAATCATAATAGAGGAATAAGAAAAGGAATTATAGAAACACATAAACATATATTGATTTCCATTATAGCTGATGTGTCACTTCTAAGACCATCCTAGTGGAAAAAAGTCCATTACTAAACTAGGTAACCCCCGTTTCAACCCTATATTACTAAACTGAGTGACCCTCATTATAGCTATGTATTAATTAATTGATTAACCATTAATCTAGCCGGGTATTACATAAATGAGTAACCCTCTTTCTATCCATGTTTATTCTCTTGAGATATAAATCATTACCCAATTTATTTTAGGGAGATATCGGTCTCACCCTTCACATAATGAAATCATACATATATATTCCCATATATCATTAATAGACAAACCATAAGTCATGAAATGAAATGGGTATCATAAACATGTAAAAAATCATAAGCTATGGAAAGAGACAGGTATCATAATAATTTCATCATAACCCATGAAATGAAGTGGGTTTTTAAAGCATATAATTTGTGAAAGAGATATAGGCTTCATAAAAATCCTAGCATCAAAACAAAATCAATTCAAAGAAAGAATATGAATATTATATTTTAATAATTTCCCCATCTTGGAATGAGTAGCAACTATATATTCTATATTAGATGGTCAATAATATTGACATATCCTCTAAGATCATTTCTTGAAAAAATAAATCCTTTCTTGTTTGAAGAATGTTTTTTTAATAGATAAAACCATTTCAAAATCATTTTCTTATAAAATACCATGAAACTTATGAAATATTTTTGTAAAAGTTTTTCTTTGAAAAGTATATAAACTAAGCATAAAAACATTTTAAAAACATTTTTCTTTGAAAAGAATCTGAAAACATATAAAAATAGCTTGAAAATGTTTTGAAAACCACTGTACTCGAAAATGTATAAAGAATGCTTGAAAACATTTTGAAAATCATTTTTCTAGAAAACATATACAAGAAGCTGGAAAGCATTTTGAAAAAAAAAATTGTACATTGAAATCATATAAATATGAAATGAATACATTTTTAAGACCGTTTCTATAGAAATATAATTTATAAAACATTTTCTTAAAGATGGCCCTTTTAAAAATAAAATTGATGCTTCAGAGGAATGATGGTGGGTAAATCTATACATGTCGTATGAGGTCAAAATAACATTCCTTTTTCATAGTAAAAAATCATAGAAACTTTACATGTTCACAAAGTGAAAAAAATATTCCATTGAATAGATTTTTAAAATAAAAAAGGGTAAAATTTTATTTTAATGCCTATGGGATAATTGTATAATATTCTTGGATACCCTTTTAAGAAAACATAGATTTTAGATCAATGAAAGGGTAATGTAGGGCTTTCAAAAAAACAATTTATAAACTATATAATATACCTAAGAGTATAATATGGTACCAATACATGAGTATATCATGAAATAAAATATGAGAAGGAAACTAAAGAATATTTTTGAGATATGGATCATAATATTTCATCAACAAAATAATAAACTTAAACAATCTCATAGAGCAATGATATTTCCTCAACAAACTCTTATAACTTGGTAACTTGGGATAATAATATCAATTTAAAAAAATAAATAAAGCATAATATATCATAAAAATATGTATATTCATGAAATAATATTTGAACTGTATGTATATAAACCATGAAGAACTATTTTGGTTCAAAACAAAATATGAATCTCATTGAATTAAAATTGAGACAAACCTATTTTATTGATTTTTTATCTTTTGAAAGCTAAACCCCAAGAAAAAAGGATTATAATATGGGAATGTGAATACACAAAACATAATGAAAATTTTGGATTTGATAAAATCCTTGTAATTACATACACCACACAAAAAGAAATAGTGGCAAACATATCTTGAATCTCACAGAAATTAGAATTGAGATGAAATCCCCTTACCTTGTTTCTTCACTCTCTCCATACTCATACAAGATTACAATAGAATAAATATAAATTGTTTATAAATCAATTAAATATGTATTTTATTAATTATATTACCATATATTCTTTTATTATGACCTTATATTATATATTTGCTAGCAATCATGTGTTAAGGTTTCACTTTTGGGTAATATTCTCGTTATTCGTCACATGTGTCTTAATTTGTTATATCATTGATCCTTATAATAATTTCATGATTATAGAATATATAAAATTATACATATATATATAAGATATAGATACTATATTTATATTATAATAATCTATTTTATAATGATGTTCTTAGTGGAATACAACCTTCATGGAGACCGCAAGTCGTACTTATGCATAAACGTTGTTTTCCATTTTAATTTCCATATTGAATGAAAAAATATAAATTAAATATGTATATATATATATATATTTAATTAATCCATTATCATTAATATATTATATATATAATAAAATATCAGTAAACACATTCTTATTACATTCCACATGGTCTGTGAATGAATCACATCGATTTGGGGGGCGGTAGTCCGCACTTCCTCTAATGAGATTATTTTCTTGACACCAAATTGATGTTAAAAGATGTGGGTTTTAAAATGAATAACGAATATTAAAGGCATAATAAATATAATATATTACATGTATAAATATATTTTCCATCATAATGGGCACCATGATTGGTGGTAAAATAGAAATGAACAATCATCGTTTTTTGAGTCAGCAGTTATGCATTCACAGAAACAATATGTTCAACATTCATTATATGGAGAAGTGTGTAAGTATATTTCCTAAAAAATTTCATAAAAACATATTATTATATGTATTATAATGCGTTTTCTCATATAATAATTGAATATTGAGAGTGTATGTGTGATGAAAGGAAATAAAATATTGGATATTGGGAGATTGTGTTACCTCTGAATCATGTAATTATTTTGGTTTATGCCAAAAGGATTCTTCAGGAATATTTCATCCCAAAGGGGGGATTCAAGGTTGATGTTAGGATTTTTGGGAGGCTACTTGGGTAGATCAATGATGAATAGAAAATTTTTCAGAGGTGTGATGAATAGTCAGAGGTGGTGGACTTTTATAGAAAGGAAAAGGACTCACTTGGAATTTTTAGAAATAAGTTCGGTGTGAACAAGTTCCTAAATAAAAAAGACATTAAAAACCAACAACACAAAATAATTGATTTTTTATGGATTAATTATGGACATAAAATGTGTTTAGGAAAATTTTATAGGTCATTTGGGCAATTAGTTTTAATGTTTAGCCTCTAATTATGATTAATTTGTCCTTAAATATTGTGATTAATTTTATTCACTTTACAAATAATTTTCGTCAAAAATTAATCAAGTCATATTATAATATAAATATTATATTAAATATATTGTTATATGTTATATTTTTGAAACTCAATTCACTGATGTGGAAAAATTAAAATTATTCCAAATCCCACAGACTGGACGAAATAACAGGGTTTTAATGTATGGCAACAATTCAAAAAATTGTTATGATTTTATATTATATTTCAAAGCGAAATTTTTTTAAGAAGATAAATTGTATTATTATATTTAATATTTATCTTATTTTCCCTTAAACTTATTTATAATATCATTTGTCATTAATTATTAATAATTAAATATGGCAGTTTTAACTAAAAAATGATATTTTTCATTATTCATCGAAAAATAACGTCACTCAAAAAAATGACAAAAAATTACCCTAGGCTGATTTAGAAATTATAAATTAAAAAATGAATTTTATTTTTTAAAATAAAATTTCTAAATTTGTCTAAAATTAATTTCATTATTATAAATTGTTCATTTGAGAAAACAATGTTTTTTTCCTTGGAAGGACATTGCCAAAAATATTATCTTTCAATATCAATATATTTTATTTATATAAATAAATAATAAAAAATATTTGAAGAGTAGTTGTTACATTTCCTATAAATATTTTTAACATTTAGGTTATAATTATTCCATTTAAATTATATATATATATATATATATATATTTCATTGAAACTTTTTGTTGCGTTCTTTCTATACCAAGTCATATTCTGAGACTGTATTTCATGTAAAATATTCTATGTCTGTGTTGTGGGTAGTTCAAGACAAGTCGGTATTGCATGTAGCGCAATCCAAGATGGTATTACTAATAGTGAAAGCCTGGTCATTATTGCGTGTAGCGTAATCGAATTCAGTATTGAGTGTGAATGTAATGATCAACATAGAGTTTTAATAAATATATATAGATATATAAAGAAGAATTTTTAGTGTCATTTGAAATGAGAAATATCAAAAATAAAAATTATTTCAATGAAAAATTATTCTCAAAATACCATGGTGTTACATTCAATGTCGATCTATTTTATATGATACTTATTTTAATCAATGATATTATAGATTTTTATAAATAAAATATTGTAATATTATATGTTTTATGTTATTTCATTATGAATGGTTTTCTTATTCTCTTGTATGTTATCAGAAAATATTAGGGTTTTCTAATGGTAAAATCATTCATATTTCGAACATCAAGGAATTAGATATTTCAATTGAATTTATCCAGGAGAAATCACATAAACTTCAACACTTTAGTATAATTATCAATAATTTAACTGAAATTTAAAATTAAGATTCATATTTTTCTCACTCAAATGAATGAATAATATGATGACTCATTTTTTCTAATTTCTATTTCATTGATCTTTGTCACAAATCTTTGTAATTATTACTGTATTTTTCATTTTCTTACCCCACATGTATCCTAATGCTTCCTCTGGATTATATTTATTTATTTCATTAAAATAAAGTTTAAAAACTATTTCTTTGAAAGAAATTATGTCAAAAAAATGTCACTCTGATAAGCATAAATATAATTAAAATTCTATAATGTGTATGTTGACCCCTATTCAACGTTATTACTACAAATCATTGTTATTTAAAAAATTTCATGGAAATAGTTTAGAATATATAGAACCATCCACTCTCTCTGGAGACGTAATCCTTTAACATTTGACTTAGTGACTACAATGTCGTTGGGGTTAACCATTTTCTATTTAGATATAATTTATTTATTATAAACAAATATATAAATAATAATTTTATTTATTTGATTGAAATCCTATACCATTTCAATAATTTCATGATACAAATTGAATGGAATATGATTGAATATATCACCATTAATTGGGAGAGGTGAGTTAATTATTATTGAATACACTAATTCATGAAATATGTTGTTATCAAAACCTATTATTTGGAATACCCATCAATACAAATAATTTGATATTGAATTATTAATTTAAAATAATCACTCAGTGAATGAATTTTTTTTTGAAAGGATTACCCACCATTAGCATTTGGTTAATAATTATTAGGGGTGCATCATATGTGATCACACTAAACTCGTTTTGATTTTTAATATGTGGATAGAGAATATATACAAAGACAAAAAAAATGAAATCTTATTACAAGATTAATAAAATAAATATAAATGTTAAAAATAATTAGATCCCATATATAAACATCCTAATGAATTTAAATTTTCTATGACCCATAGTTTGTCTATTCAATAGTCTTCAAAATTTATCACATAATAGTGGTCATGTCCCTAATGTTCTAATCTATTAATCGAAAACAATCATCAAAATGTGTTTTATCACATATTTCAATAAATTCCCTATATTGTATCAATATTTCTTATTTTATGGCTTTATACAAATATCCGAAAACATAGAGGGAAAAATCAAATAAGTATTAATCTATTTCACTTAATTTAGGGGGTTGTGAGTAGATTATGACCTGAAATATTGAATTTTATCTAGAACTAATAACCCATGAATATGTTGTTATTGGACTCATTATGGAGTATAATATATAAATTTCATTGATATTACATTGATCCCTGGAACTATGAAATCCGTAAACCTTCACCATACATTTTATAGATTTGGTTCCTATCCTTCTATATAGTGGTTTTCATCTCTTCACCAAAATATATGGGTTCATCCACTATTTCATGACTTGAGGTAAAATTATTACTAAATTTAAATAATTCTTAATAATCATATATTGGTTTTCATAAATTTCTTATCTTCATTGAAATTACTCATAATTTTCATCAAAATTCAACACATATCAATGCAAGGTATTTCATCTAATAACATATTAACTCATTGTTTAAATAATACATAATAATATGAGATCATTCTAAAAACATCATAATCATGATAAAACATACAATTTTATAATGAAACTTCTGGTTTTAGATTTGGTAAATTCATATGATATTTCATCTCATACATACAGTTCCATGATTACTTTTATTCACATCCTGGGTTTTTTATATATAGTATAACATAATTATTATCATTAATTTGAACCTTCTCTAAACCCAAGTAGTTTCCCAATAATTGAGGATAATTATTCTAATGAATAAAATATGAAAAAAATCTATAACTCAGTAATTAATTACTTTAAAAATCAAGTGATATCTTTCCTTTAATTCCAAGGTTAACTAAATGGCATACCATGGTTTATAATGATGACCTTGGATGAACTCTATCCTTTCCAATGTGATTGAAACTAAATTGACCATGTATCTATCTATATCCAATATATTTACACTTTTTATATTCACATCATGAGGTATTCATCAATAGATCGTGGGAATCTACTACATTGATAAAATGATAGCCATTAGAAAGCAATATTTTATAAATAAGACATATTTTCATTCTAATGTTCTAGTGGTACTAATACTATGAATAAATATAAATGGTATGAGAGATGATGAGTTTGTAATGAATTGTAAACTAAAATTGAAATAGATTTTTAGTAAATTGTGTTGTGTTTAGTTACAGTGTTACAGAGTTACATAATTGGTTACAAAGTTACAGATTAAAATTATGTTGTGTTTAGTTATAGAGTTACAAAATTGGTATCATGTATTCATTTTCATTGATATAAATTATATTAATGTTATTTGGATATAGATTCTTAGTAATCCATTTTCCATGTATTGTGTGGCATTTCATTATGGTCCTCATTTTACATGGATGTTGTAAGGTAAGGGATGACAATATTTTTTAATTAAAATGAATCAAGTGATTTATCATGGTTGTTGGAGGACTATCATGATATATGGTAACAATTTTATTTTACCATAATGTAACTAGATATAATAAAAATTTAATGATAACTAACCATGATTTTTTTGAATTTTAAAATTTTTATTTCAATATTTCTAATTTCTCAGTTCATGTTACATGGTAATTAAAATATTCAATATATGATTTTATAGTCTCTATGGATATTTTTCAGTAAGATTGTTTTTCAAAGAACTTAATGGAATTTTCAATTTTATCAATGATTGATGTTCCCTTGGGGATTCCATAAACATTCCATAATTATCATTTGATAGCCACTGATTGATGACTCTTATGATGTAGGTTTGTGAATGATTAAGGTAACTAATCTATGATTCTTCTCAAATACATATTCAATGAATATTCTATGTACAACTATTGTTACCCAAATTCTCAATTAGAGAATTCTTTTCATTCTATAGAACCAATAGCATAATGATCATAGTTTATTCAAGAATTTTATTTAAATTTAAATTATTGAACTTTATACAAAAATAAGAAATGAATTTTATTTTCTAATTCATCATTTCAATTTAACATAGGTTTGATGTATGAGTTTTTTAAAAATAGTAAATTTTTTTGTGAAAGTCAGAAATACGAATTTTTTAAAAAAAATATCACTTTTATGATCATATAAATATATAAGAATGTATTCAAATATTATGAATCCATATTTCAATAACAAATATATTTTTCATGTAATAAAATTCATAAAAAATAAAATTTTTAAAATAAAAATATATAATTAGAATATAGGAATTATAAGTAATGTTTTTATTGGAGTAATTTTCTTTATTTCTTAACTATTAATAATGTATATATAAAATTAATATATATTTTCGGTTTTATTTAATAATAACCCCCATATGATTTATCATAATCAAATTAATTTAATTTTAATAAAAAATATAAATTTTATTTTTTAAAAATAATTGTTATGTTTAAAAAATCATTTTTTAAAAATCATTTTTCATTGAATATGATAAATTTATATCAAAATAAGTTCCCTAAACGTATAAATATATAATAAATTAAAATGTATTAAATAATTTCGACCTGCATAATTAATATTAGGTAATATTTTTAATATAATTTTTGGTCATAATGACTAGAAAAAACAGTATAATGTTTTTACCCTAGTTTGTATAAAAACAATATTAGAGGATAAACCCTGAAAAAAGGTAAAATTATGTATGATGTCGTTCAAATATTATGGGAGTAATATATTTCAAAATTATATTATAATCAAATTGAATTCAATTCTATTTGGGTCAACAATCAAAAAAATACTGTATATAATTTAAATCCTGTAAGTAATTTTGTGTGTTTCCCTACCCTCACTAAAAATTACAACATATTCTCCTCCCTTATTCAAAAACATTTCTCAGTCCCTATCATCAAGACGTAACCAAAAACAATGTCCAACATTCTATAAAATCAATCATTATCTTATAGTCTTCTTATAAGACCATCTTAATAAGGAATTTTTCTTAATATATATGAGTTATCTCAATGATGTGAAAATCATCAACACTGACTCTTTAATTATGTAATTTTTCTTCTTATTCCTAAAAATAATATATATCAATACTAACATTATTAATCTTGTAACAAAAATACACTAATATATTATTATTATTTGTTAAAACCATTTTCCACCTTATTTCCATCCTATAGAATATGAAAACATTGATCTTGTGTATGAATGCCCTATTATCTCCATGAATAACTGTCAATCACATTTCATCCCAACATTATATAGATTGTTATAAAATTGGTATAATTAATATGTATGATATTAATAGAATAATAACTCTTAAAATATATTATATGTCATTTTACATTTTACCGATTCTCTAATTAAAAAATTAAAATGTTGATCATGTGTATAAATCGACTACAACCTAGAATAAGATATTTGGTTCATTTTTCATGTACATATTTTATTGATGATTATTAATTTATATACATTGTGTATATATGATATTTATATCGTGATGAACATTGGGCAGTTTATATAACCATAATAAGGATTCATAGACCATAAGTGTATGGCGACCCAAAATTAAACATAAATTGTTTCCTAATTTCTAACATATATTCCAAACAATACTAGCCATGCATATAGTGGTCTAATTTCAAAAGAATATTTTTTTAGATATAAAATAATCATAAAAAATTAACACTCTACAGAGTTTTCCTAAATCCCATAATTATTCTAATACTACATTGGAAAGAATGAGGAAAATAAATAATTTAATGGGTGATGTAGAAACAGTATAAGGGAATAAATATGGTAAAAAATAATAACATTAGAGTCATGTGGTATAACCAATTATCATATAGAGATTATTCATATGAATGAAAACCCAAAAGAAAGAATTGAAGGCATATGATAATTAAATTATGTAATTTTTGGAAAAAACCTATGTCTTGACATCAAAAACATAAGTCAATGGCCAGACAAAAAACACATTTTAATGTATATAAATACCCATAGTTTATTTTTTTCACTCCATATTCTTATAATCATTATGGAAAAAAGTCATACTGTTTATTTGGTTCACTTTTTAATACATATAAAACATATCATGTTATATATTTCTCTAAAAAATGAATTTTAAGGATATTATTTTTCTGTCCCACCAGTCACATAACAGAAATAATACATAAGTGTTCTGAACAATGATAAAATATCTCACATAAATTATAAGCACAATAACACACATAACAATGAAGTGGGATTCATAATTTTTATTTATGTAATAACATATAGCTCAATCATAGTATTACCAAGATAATAAGAAATTTAATCATTTTGAACATTCATAATTTAAGAAGGGACATTATTATTGAATAGTTAGTACCATTGAAGAAAATTCAAAGGAGGCATTTAGGTGGAAAAATATTAAATGTGATCCACTAGGGTGAAGATTTGAAATATAAGTATTTATCTTTTTAATAATTGAATGGTAATAATATTTTCTATGAAACTACATTTGAAAAAATTGTATTCCAAAAAAATATCTATATTTCATTGTATGTACTCATAGTTTAAAAACATGTTATCGGGGTAATTTTTTACATGGGCCAAAAAAATTGGATTGTTATCATAATTCTGGTTAGCATTAGGGTTGGAATTTCAAAGGAAACTAAAGACATGTATTACCACAAAAATGAAAATGATATTTAACAGGGAATATGTAACATCCCAGATAAATAAAGAATAATACATTTTCATATTTATTAAAATTTGAGAATTAAATATTAATTTTACTTTAAAGGGGTTTCTATGTTCGATTGCGTTCCCAATATGCAACAACGAGTTTCTTTGAAATCTAACATGGCACACTAGTAATATAACAATATTTTTTTTAAATGGTAGTTAACACATAGCCGTTTTTTGGCGGTAATGAATAGAAATAACTAAAATATTATTATATATGTTTTTTAAATGTTTTTACATTTATCCAATAAAAGATAAAGTCTTAAAATTAGAAAAGAATTCAATTTTTGGCAGAGATGCCCTAATATTCACTAAAAGGTCTAACTATCACCTTTTGATGGAGAACCCTCTTTAAATATCGTTTTTATCACTCTTATACATTCTATTGGGCCAAATAAAACTCTTCTTTAGAATTGGGACATCAAAATTTACTTTCTGTAAAATCTTGGTATTTTTCCGATAAAGTTCATTTTTTAATGAATAGTGAAAAATGTTGTATTTTAATTCAAATCCTATTTTTAATATAATTTATTTAAATGATTAGATTATATTTTTAATTGGTTTTAAAGTACAATTAGAATATATTTTTATCATTCAATCCAGTTGTGTTCATTGGAATTAATTTCACTTTGAAATTGGACTTAAACTAGTGTAAATCTTTTGATACATATTGTTTCATAAAAACACGCATTTTGTTTTGACAGTAGGAATTAATTTTTAAATTAATTAATTCAACTTATATGTTATTAATTTTTTAAAATATACATCAATTTTTAATTCATAATATCAAATATATATTAGGGTAATTTTTTGGTATTTTTCTGAAAAACATCAATTTTTGATGAATAGTGAACCCACTAAGGGGCAGTTAAAAAACCTGATTTTTTGTTTAAATGAAACTTTACCACTTATGTGTTTTGATTTTCAAGAATACAACAAACATGGTTGTCATTATGAAATAATATGTGGTTCAATGGGATTAAAATAATTTTTTGTGAATAGTAACTTTTATGTTTATTAATCACGATTAGAGGTAATTTGTTTAATTTAAGGTACAAATAATGTTTTAATAATATGAAATGACCTAGAAACAGTCATACCATTATTGGATGTGTCATGGCTGACCAAGAAATTCCATGGGTCAACTTGGGGACCCCATGGAGCCACTTTGGTAGGAAAATGACATTAATAACATTTTATTTAAAGTTAAAATAAAAATGTCAGAAACATGTATTGTTTTGCTAAAAAAAATTTACATGGGGTAATACAAGTAATAATTTTGACTATAAATATTCATTGTAAAGATAAAAAGATTTCCTAAATCATGATTTGTTTTTAATTTTTAGACATTAAATAAATTAAATTATTTATGACACCATGATGATGCAGCGATTACCTCATTATTTAACGATTTAAATAAAATGAAAAGATAATGTAAAATCTAAGACCTACACTTCTCAAAAACCTATTGGATGGGTGGATTTCAAACCCTTATCACCATATCCTAGAAATTTATAATTGTGGGACCTTTTCTATCCGAAAATCACTTTATAATAAAGTATCTTTTCTTAACATTCCAAGAGTGCCACTCCTCTCCTCTTATAAAAGGCACCCACCTCTACCTCCTTACCCACAACTCTAAAGAATTTGGTTCAGCCAATATCGTCTCATTTTATCTCTACAAATACCTCCCTTAATCCATGAAGCCTTACCTTGGGCAGAAATCTCTTCAAGGAACCCTTTTGGTTCAAACCAAGAAGAGTTACCCGATTTTAAGGTAATGTCTTCACTTGTGTTCTTTTGTTTTATTTTGCTTCTCCAACCCTCTAAACTCTTTTTATTCCTTTATTTTGTAACAACACCAGTATATTAAATATACTAATATTTTGTTATGAGAAGGATTCGAGCTACACTTACACACACCTCCATCTAATGGTTAAAGAACATACTGTTTCTATGGTTGGGGAATTTCTGCCTCACGAAACGATGATTGTTCAATCTTCTTTTAACACCTTTAATGGTGGCCATAAAGATGTCACTATATTTATATATGATATATATTATTTTTATGTTTTCCTTATGCTTATATATTTTTCATTTGTGTCATACCATTATTGTTTCCATTATGGGTAAACACGATAAGGTCATTTTAGGAAGTGCGGACTACCGCCCCCTCAAAGTGATTTGATTCGTTAATACCATATGTGGTACATATAAAGGATAGATTTAATGATATTATATATTATATTATACCAGAATTATAATATACCTTTATATACTTATGATTTCACTCCATTAAGTAAGAAATATAAATGAAAGTAGTGTTCATGCATACGTACGGCTTACTGTCTCCATGAACGGTGCATTTCATTTCTTACTTATAAATGTTATGTAATATTATAAATGCATGTATATACTAGATATATATGATATATTTGATATCCACATCATGAATATAATTATGGATATAATGGATACTTTACCCCATGAACAACTTGTAATTATAAAGAGTTTATTTTTGACTCAAGTACCAATGATCGACAAAACGACCATTATTAACATAAATAATTACATAGTGTTCATAACATGGTAATAAGTGATACAAAAGGAATAATGAACTTGAAAAATGGTTCTTAAGAAAGTATAAATTAACTCAAATTTTTTATTCCGGAGATTAAAGAGCAATCGAGTCAAGTCAAACCCGAGGTATGGGACTTCGTCTCAATCTCCTTTCATTGTGGGAAATTTTGTTTTATACACAACTTTCCTTTATGCAGTGTATAAACCCCTTTGACAGTTAAGTTTTTTCAAAAGAAATCTTTTTTATACTAAGTCTATTACAAAATGACAAAAGTAATGTTTTTTCATTGTACGTATGCGGCGACAACGACTTCTCCGCCACCGTGACAATTATTTGAGTTTCGGCTTCCTCTACAAGCCATAACTTTTTTTAAATGAAAAATAAATACCAAGTTTTAATTTTATTTTATTTTGGTATGGAAAATGGTTTTCATAATATTTTTATTATATCAATTTGTTGTATTGATATATTGTGACTGAAATGTGGAAATTTTATGTTTCCTTTATGCATGTTTTATGTGATACGATTATGTTATGGTTCTTGGGAATTGTTTATGAAGACGGTTGGTTCCGTGATAAAATAAGGGTGGGTGAGCCCGATATGGCTCTCCAATGCATTGGGTAACGCGAAGGAGTTAAATATTAAGGTTTCTCTGAAGAGATTTAGGGAATATACTGTGATGGGTATTCAAAACGTAACCAAGAGGGTTACTCCCTACGTAAGAATGATATAAATGCCTCAAGTTAGCTTTATGTCTTATGATTTCTATGATTTATTCATGATTTGATGAGTTATGTTAAAATGATTATGTTTTATGAGTAAAGTATGATTTCATACATGGACTAATGTTTTCTTTTCATTCCTTTATATCCCTTACTGAGCTTGTTATGCTCACCCCAAGTTTTTTTTGAAATGTTTTTCAAAGGACATAATGTGGAATAGGGTCAAGGATGGGATCAGGGAAAATTCATGTTGTCTTACACATGGAACTATACATGATTTTTTAGAGACCTTGTTTTATAAAAAAAGTGACTTTGTAGAAGTGTTTACTGTGTAATCTTTTGAGATGTAATAGTTATGATCTAATACTCTAAAACTCTAAACCATGAAAAGATCCTCAATGTGAATTATTCATTTAATTCAATATTAAATAATGTTTAAGGCCAGGGCCTTATAGAATATATGTAAGAGACATATATAAAATTTAAATTACCTAAAAAATAATATTATTTACTATAAAAGTGAAAAGGGAAATTAAAGTTACATTATAATGTTATCTGGGGTGTTACAGAATATCACTTTTATTTTTCTATAATTTTTTAAAAAATAAAGCAATGAAAAATAATAAAAAAATCATTTTTATTATGAAAATGTAAATATGATTATCTAGTGATATAGAACATAATGAGGATTTGTATTAAGAAGGATAATTTTTCTCAGAAATGATATTATAGTAAACTATAGGAAACCATCGTTTAAATGGATTGGAATTATTCTTAGCAAAGTTGAATTTTAAAATATTAGTACAAAACAAATGTAATATTATTTCATTGAAATGAAATATCCAAAGATTACAATAGGATATAATATCTAAAACTGATTGACTATGAAACTGATACCCAAATCGGTCACTACATGGCATCAAGCATGCCTCTGTATATTCTAGAGGTTGTCAATTTGCAGTATGTTTATAAAGATGTTATAGTGGGGAAACTATACCCTTCTGATCATATTATAATATCAACATACTAAATTATAAATAATCAATAAATAGTGTAATAGTATCAAGTTATGATAAACAAAATGAATATAAAAATAATTTTTTTGTGGTGTGTGGAAAATATAACTATGTATACATATATAGAATATGCAACAAGGTAAAATAAAAAAATAAAATTAGAAATAAAAAACCATACATGAAAGAAGAATTAAAATATTCCCTAACAACCATATTCTTGAGAATATTATGCTACGTATTAGTCATATTCTCATACATAAGGGTATAATACCCAAAAAAATAAATAATAAAAAACCTAAAAACATGATATATTTTTTGGTATCCTATTGCAATGGAGAACCATGAAAGGTGACAGATATACATAGTAGGCCACCAACAATGGTGTTTAAAGATAACTCGATATATGAGTACAATTTAGGTGGCCTTTTCCTCTCCCTTAATTCCACATCAATGTAGATAAGTATTTAGCTTTTATATTTCAAATAATTTATTTTTTTTGATATCTTTCATTTCTTATATTTATTATACCAAATTGTTAGAAATGTTATTTTGTGTTAAAAGTTTGTATTTTAGTGTTTAATTTTGTCACTTTGAGTATTTAGAATGAAATTAATTATTTCTATTGTAATTTCCATTTTTATACCTTGGTTATAGTTGCCGTTATTTATTTTCATTTTTTTAATATTTTAATTCATTCTGTTTTTTTCCAAAAATAATTACTTGTCAATTTTAACTTCATTATTTTATTTTTTAAATTAAATATTTATATTTTTCTCAATTTAATTAATAATAATCCATTTATATTATAAATATTTTATTAAATTATTTTTATTTCTTTATTGTATATGTCGTTTTTTATTTTCTCTAGTTTTTATTTTTTAAATTTATTTATAAATTCAATTTTTTCATCATTTTAAATTTTTAATAAGTAATTTTCATTTTTGATATAGTATTAAAAATATAGAAGATAATTGGTTAATTATTTTATAATATATATTATTTTAATAAATTATTTAGTTATATAATTTAATAAAATTAACAATAATTTTCATTGTTTTAGAAAATTTAATTTTATGAATTTATTTTGGTTAATTATTTAAATATATTTCAATAATTCTAATCTCATTTCATGAAATTGTTTAAAAAACATCAATTGAGATAATTTAAATAATTACATTATGTTTTTTGTTATTTGAAATGTAAATTTCTATTATCCTATATTTATATATTTTATAATGTTAATAAATTATTTAATTAATTTTTAGTTAAATAAAAAAAATATTTGTAATATTTATTATCATATTTTTTTGGTACTTTATTATATCAATTTTTTTTATTTTAGGTTATGATTCCAGACTCTATGGTAACAGTGGGTTCTTGCACCAGATAGCAATAGTGACTCATTTGAGTCATCGCCAGAACCTCGAACTATGACATTAGAGGTCACTGTCAATACTCCTATCATTTTCCACTTACATTTCACCAACCATTGGTAGTTCCAATGGTCACTCCTCCACAACACTACCCACAACCTACACCTATCCACCTCACTCATCTTTTCCATGTTATCAATCAACCTATTATTTTACCCCCTCCATAGGCGACTCCTCTGAGTCATAGTGGAAGCCTTCTCCCCACCTACAACTCAACACCCACCAACACACCCAAGACAATGGTGACTCGTATGAGTCAGAATTTCCCACCACCTACCATATCTAGTGGGACCTCCATTCCCACTATAACCACAAAATTTAAGCATCATAATAGATAAATGCATCAGTATAACAAAAGTTAAAACATCCAAAAAAATCATTCAGAAATCACAGATCGAGGAAAAAAAAGACTTGAACCAGGCCATAGGTCCCACTTCAGATAAAGAATAAGAACCAAAAAATATTAATACCATTTTTTCAACACAACCCATATCTTATTCTATAACCACAAATTGACCCTCAGTTTTAACTCCTCATATCGTTGCCACTATTCTCTCACTACTATGGGAACTGATCCTCGGCCAACCCATCTCCCCAAATAATGTTCCCCTTTTTTCTGTTCCAACATTTTGATGTTCGAATTACTCTAATCTCAAGCCTTACCTTACACTCAAACCCCTCTATCCTGTTTAATTCGACCCCATTATATGTCATTTCTTTCCAAAACCCGCACCCCTTTCCTCCCCTTCATATGCGAGCCGATCGAGACCCTCACCCCACTGCTCAATTAAAACCCCTTTCATTCTTATTTTACTATATTAATATATTTATATAACATATAATAACATATAGTATTTAATATATATAATAATATTAATAATATTATTATTATTAACATGTATAATATTAAAAATAAAAAGTCATATATTTTTATATTTATAACTAATTATTATATGTATATATTTATTGTTAATATATTTTGAATAATTTATAATAAAAATATAATATCATAATTTTAAAGTTTTCATATATTTATATTTATAAATGTTAGTAATATGTAGTTATTTTTATTTAGTAAGTATTTATATAATTTTTATGTGTGTATATATATTATTAAATACATGTAATAATTTAATTTTCATAACGTTAATTATCTTAATTTTTGTTTTGTGTAAAAGGATTAAGGATTATCAATGTACATGAGAGAGATATGTCCCTCAAGATAGGACTGAACACATATGAGGGTATCATTATATTAAGGAGGCATTGTCGTAATTAATAGGACTTTAGAAGGATGGGGGTTACATTTGGCATAGATAATTCCATTGGAATGAGAGGCATAATTTTCTAAAGGAAAGATGATCTTTTCTCTTAATGATGAGAGATATATATACACATCATTTATTTTCCATGAGGATTTGATCTCCTAATACATATCTCTCATACATCGATCCATTCAATTCACTCCACTAACCAATTCTAGATCCATCCATCCATGCCACTTAATCTCCTAGTCCACCATAATCATTTCCATTGACCAAAGTAAAAAATAGATTGGGGACCAATAAAAAAATATAATAATAGAGGATTGTATCCAGAGATTGATCAAGGAATCCATCTCTAAATAAATATTTTATATTCTCATTCTTCCTATTTCCATCATTGTATTCATTCTTAACATCTATAGATAAATTTCATACAGGGAATCATATTGTCATGATTTGGAATTACAATTGTATTCTACTCTTAATTATTTTAATTTCATCAATGTAAATTAATCCAAAATATTCCAATTAATTTTTGATGATTAACATTTTATTCACAATGATACCTATCGATAGGTGATTATAACAATTCCTTTTCCTGGGATGATTATCTGATGTAATGAATATGGAAAAGTTTAATTTTCTATTTTCCATTGTGAGTCATTTTTATTATTATTTTATATTTTAAGGTTAATTTTTAAAGATTGATCATAATAGTTTTTTTGATCAAAATATGCAATAGGAAAATTGATAAACATTATTTTTCTCAGAAACAATTTATTTGGAGTAAATTGTAGTGGGGGAAAATATATTTTATTCAATTCATGACATTATAATATCTCTAATCATATAAATTGATTGAATTTGCCTTTACCTATTTTTTCATTCACTCCATACTCCCAAAAATATTTCACACAACACTATTTCATTCCATTTTTTTCTTTTTCAATGATAGTTATTGTTGTTGTTTTTTGTTGTTTTTTAATTTTTTTTATCTACATGTCTTATTATATCTCTATGTTTCAGCCCTTATTACCATATTAGTAGTGTATTTATGTTATTTAAATTTTAAATTTTTATTATTACAATAAACATGAAGCCAAATTTTTTAGCCATTTCCATGGATCTAACCTGGGTAACCCATGTGACTGGCACGATCGAATGGCCTAAAAAATAAAAAAAGGATATATAAAAATAACAAGAAAAACATAAAACATAAAAGAACAAAAACAAAAAATTAAAAAAATTTACAAAAAAGTATCAATTCTATTTTTATTTATTCTGTATGCACACACAAACTAATATATTGGGACATGAAAAACTAATATCTGAAATAAAAAAACATTGTTCAGTTCACAAAAATAAAAAAAAGGAAAATTTAGGAAATATAGTTTAAAATAAAAATTAGAATCTAAAAATTCCCCTAATCCCTAAATCAGAAATAATAAAACATATGAAGCTCCAAATTCCTATTATTTCGAGAAATACAATTACTATAAGATGTCTCCTATTTCTAAAAATTATGAGATCAATATTTTCATGCCCAAATCCATTATTTCAATGGACTTTGACTAGATAACTCCCATTATTTTATTTGATATTTTTATGGTTCTATACAAAAAATACCTCTGACATATCTGTGTGAGATGGATTTGTGGTTGGGTATTTTTTAAATTTCAACATAAATGAATATGTATAAATTGTTTTTAAATCCTATATGAGGGAATACTAAAAACCTGGGATGAGGTGTTTAATGCATTTGTATGAAAATAATATTTTGGAAACACCACTATTGAGGTTAGATACAAGATCCCAAGCATTATTGAGGACGAGGGATAAAAATCTTGTAAGTCATGGGATAGGATGAGAGGTCTTACTAGGCATTTCCCCAATCAACAGTTAGCTACCCATCTTCTCATGGACACTTTTTACAATGCCTTCACCCCTTACAACAGGGACGTAGTATACCAATATTATAGGGGTGACTTATCTAATTCCATTACTGATGAACATTAACTACTGGATAAGCTAGTTCAAAATTAGCAAAACATGTTCACTAGAAATGGAGTCATCCATAGGGATGAAACCAATACCCATGTTTATAATGTTAATGAACATGTTCTCCGTATATAGTTCTAACACTGTGGTATAATTGGTCTCACATAAAAATATTGTCCCAACATTGATGTGCATCTTCTATAGGATGAAAGTTCCTAGATTTGTATTATATGACTGGGAATTTGGGTTTCTATGACCCCTACCCAAATCAATAAAATTCTGGATATAAAAAATATCATAACATGTCATGGATAGAGAATGGATCAATCAAACAGATCACTTCCCCAATCTACCAGTCAGATAATTGAAAACATAATAAAACCATAATGGGGGGAATAATCAAATTCTCGACGGGAACTTAAGGGAATAATAAAACTGATTCTATGAGAAATTATTTCTTGGAAATGATACCCAATTTCTGGAATTCATCATCTATAAATTCAGATGGGGAATATTTCCATGGACTATGGAGGTAGAGACCAAGGTAAATTACCCAATAAAATAGAGTAAAACCCAAGAGAAAATGTCATGGAACGACTTTCCATGATGCACGATAAATATTTTGAAACGGTTACGTAATAATATAGGAAACATGAAATCAATATTCCAGCTAAAATTAGGACTAAAAACCTTAAAAATACTAATCCTATAAATCTAGTCATAATTAAAAATATTAATAAAAAATAATAACATTTACATGATATATCTATGGAATAACGAAAAATTAAATGGGTAATTATTAAAGTGGAAAATAACAATGATAGTTTTTAGTATTTGGGGAATAACCCACTAATTTTCAAATACTATGCCTCACATCCCTTTTCAAAAAAGGATAAAAACACTAATAAACCTAATTAAATCAAGTCTCTTTAGATGTTATTTATATTAAATGTTCACATGACCATTATGGATGCTTTGAAAAAATATCCCTTTATGGATTAAAAGTCTTAAAATGTTCTTCACTAACAATAGGGATTTGGGTGAAATATCAACAGTGAGCATGAATAAGGAGTGAATTTATACATTTAAAATAAATTCCCCCCCAAAATAAATTATTATGGAAGAATATTCATTTCCTGACAATTTTATCTTCTTGAGGACATTATGTTCTTGTTTGATTTACGATTTAAAAGTTTTCTAATTCCATACCACCCCATAAAAAATTGGTTCTTTAGGAATCTAAAACCAGCATTAGTAACACTATAGTTAGAGGACCAGTCACTTTATTACCATTATGGTAGTGTATATGTGTTTTTTGTGTATGTAGTGAAACATTATTTTACTACCAACATACTTATTCTATATATATAGTGTGACATAATTGTTCTAATCATTTTATGGTAACAATTATTCCCCACTATTGGGGATATCATTGATAATTCTATTGGTAAGTTGACCCTTTAGGCTAGTGGGTATAAATATGTGTCTGAATCCGATAAGGAGTCTCCAATTTTGGTGAGTTTTTAGTTAATTGATTTGGTTGATGAGGAGTTCAAATATGTGATTTGAAATTAAAATCATCATCTATTTCATAGTTTGATCATTGAATCTATCATAGAGAATTTTAAAGCTTATTTAGTTGAGTATGAATATACAAAATACGTGGAATGGTTGTGGAGAGTTGAGAACCATATATAGAAATACATTTCTTAAAACTATGTGGTGACCCATACCACACCAATATATCTTGTTGTTATTTTGTCTCCAACTTTATAGGATTTTCAATGCACTGTTGTTCTCAACCCTTCTACAACTTATTATTCTGAAAAAATTGAGGGATATAATTCCACTGCTAGTATGTTGTCTTTTGAGATTGTAAATTTTGGATTACAGGTTATGTTTATATTGAATTTCATTTAGTTCTAGGTTAAAGGTGATTCTTCTATAACTATTTAGAGTGATCTCGAGGAGTTTCATGAATTTTTGAAACATTTGGGAAATAGGTATTCCACTTCTTCTTTCTAGAACTTGAATGATGAAATAATTGTCCACAAGTTTGAGATATTTTTACAAAAACTCGATTCATCTCACCCTACTGAATCTATAGTAAATTCCTCTAAAAGTAATATTATTGTTGAAAGTGACCAACATATAAAATATACTATTTATCTTTCTAAACCTTTCAATGACATTAGTGTAGCGGAGAATGTTAGGGAGACCATTCGAAGTGAGGATAGAAAAATTGAACATCCTACTAAACAATTTCAAATTTTACCTCATTCTTTGAATTAAATTTTTGGTTTTAAATCTACTAATTTAAGGATTCTTTGATTTTGAATGTTTTAATCATTTATAATGCTTCTTCGAGTTATTGATTTTCATGGCATTCTATGTGAACATACTGAATTGGACAAACAAAATAATAAGGGGTCATGTAATTATGAATCTTACCCACTAAATGATCATCGTTATAAAAAATAAGGAATAAAGTCTAGCAAGGGGTTTTAAACCAAGTGTTTGATGGGAAGAAACCTATGGTTTATTTTGTTTTCAAATTCTGTTTGAATAGATTCTAATTACTTGTTTTCATGTCTTTCTACTTTGGTGATCCCTTTTTAATGATATTTTCATTGAAATTCATTTCTATATGGATTTAAGGATTATTTTTTAATAGTGTTACTTCCAGTTTAATTGAAGTGTAGTCAATATGAAGGTCATAGGTGGTCGTGAGAATTCTGAACTAGTGGAAGAATTATATGGAACATCCATGGAAGAAGTAACTGACTTATTTGAAGAAAATTGAACAAAACATCCCTTAAAATTTCTCTGGTAAATTTCAATTCTTTTTTTTCTTTTTCCACTTTCTATTTTCAATCTATATATTTTTTTGTAACTTCATATTTTCAACCATATTCATGTTTCATTAGTTAAAAGTGTTGTTAAAATAAAGTTTTTCAATGTTGAAATTTGTTTCTTCATACCTAGAGAGTAATTACTTTACTTATATATAATAATTTTTTTGTACTACTACTGGATTGTTTTTATTTACTGTTATCAATTTTCGATTCATTTTTTTCTTTAATGTTTTTTATACTTCTCATTGTTTTATTTAATGTTAATTCCTTCTTCCACTTTAAAAATCATTCCTAAAATCATCTTCAACATGTACTTTTCTATAAAATAATATTATATGTTTAATTTTATTATAGTGGAAGGTGGATTCATTTTTATATGATTTCCTTACTATTTTTTGTTGGTGTGGTAAACTCCCTTTTCAGTATTCCTACAACACCTAAAAAATCCATTTCAATGTGATTTACATAAAAAAATTCAAACTTTTAAATTGTCTCCTAACATGACCCTCATCATTAAGGGAAATGTTGTGAATTATGTAGGGTGGAGAGGGGTCTTAACTATTTTATTTATTGTGTTCCACTAAATCACATCAAAAACAAATTCAGTATTTTTAAATTTAATAAGAGTCAAAAAAAACTAATACATCTACTTTGTGTAAAAATTCTCACAAAAAATAGTTTAAAAAATATATACAATACAAAAACTAATAGAAAAACAAAAAAAGTACATTTTTTCCTACCTAGGAAAAATTTTAATGTTTCCATTAAATGGTTTCACTCATTCTAATGTTATTAGAAATTTTAAATTTTTGAGTGATACCACCAACAAATCTTATGGAAATTCAGTTGAGGGGCATGAAAATTGAGTGTTATATGAGAGATATTTCTTGAATTTTGATTTTTACATGAGAAAAATTTTAATTAGAACCCAAACATGGGTGAATCATATATTTTTACAACAAACTCATTGATTATACTCAAATGATAATTATTTGATTCCATTATAACTAGAGTAAAATTGGAAAATGGGGTCTCATGGTGAGACTTTGAGATAAGGAAAAAGGCTTTGTTTCTATTAATAAATAAAAGACATTATAAATTTACCTAAATCACCTGAATAGTTCTTTGCATGAGAAATATGGTTGGGAATAATTAATATAAAGCGTATTATAAAAATAAACACATTTAGATGAGGTGAATTTTTAACCAAAATGAATAAAGAAATAATAAAATTAATTAAAAATAATTAATTTTAATCAATATAGTGATAAAAATTTGGACCTTTGATTTTTGAAACCCATGGATGACTGATAAACTCAACTGCCTTCTGTAAAAATTTAATTTCCACTTATTTGTACCATGTTTTATGCTTATAAATGGAACACAATTTTGAAATGGATATGAGATAGTGAATAACAATCATAAAGGAGTAATGATAATTCTAGCAAAAAAATTATTTTTTTTAGTCAAGAGTTTGTAATTGAACTGGGGAGAATATTAATTTTTTTTGTTTCTAGGAGTTTTCGTTAAATAAAAAAACGCATTGAATTTCATGGGAGTGTAATTTATTAACAATGATGGTGTTTGATATGGACCTTTTCTCTCTATCTCTTTTACAATACAATTTTGTTAAATAATTGTCTTTTTATTATTAAAAAAATGTATTTTTTTCATGCTTATCAATTACTGTATTTTTTAATGTTATTATAAATGTGATGTTGTTTTAAAACTGCATATTTTAGAGATTTAGTATTAAATTTGGAATAATTTGATATTAAATATCTAGTTTTTTTAATTACCAATTTTTTATTCTTTGGGACCCATTTAAATTTTTATTTTTATAAATTTTAATATTTTAATTCATTTAATTTTATTCCATTTTAATTTTTTTAAATAAAAATCTCATTAATTTATGTTCATTATTTTATTAGTTTAATTCAATATTTATTTATTATTCTCAATCAAATCAATATTAATATCATCACTTAATAATCTTTTTATTTAATTCTTTTCATTGTTTCAATATTCCAGTCATTTTTTTACATTCTTATGTATTTATTAATTAAATTAATTAATCAAATAATTTTTTTAATCATTTTATTTTCTTAATAAATAAGTTTCATTTTATTTTTATAATTTTTAATATTTATTTTTAATTATTTATTTCTTTGATTTTGTAAATTTTGTTAATTAATTAATTTGTTAATTAAGTTTATAAAATTAATGTTAATATTCATCATTTTAAAAAATTAACATTAATGAATTTATTTTGTTTAATTGTTTAAATATATTTACCAAATTATAATAAAAATTAATTTAATTGATGAATAAATTTTGATTGAGTTAATTAAAATAATTTAATTTTTTTTATTATTTTTTAAAATATAATTTATTATGTGTCAATATTTTATTATTTTATAATATTAATATATTGACTAATTTTGATTGAAATAAATTATATTCCATAACTTGAAAAATTAAATTTTGTGTTGTTTTTTTCTAATCTCTTTTTTTTGCTGATATTTTCAGAAATTGGGGCCAATGGTGTGTCCCCGCACATTTTAGCAATGATGTTTCTTTTGAGTCACCACCAAAACCTCCAACTGTGACATAAGGAGTCACCCAAAGAACTCCCTTGTTTTTTCTACCGAGATTTCACACACTATTGGTCAAACCAATGGTGGTTCCTCCCCAAAATCTACTAACTGTCATCCCCTCTTTGCCTTAACTAATTGTTTCCATATCCTCTATTAACCTGCTAGTGGACATCCTCTAGAGATGACTCCTCTCAGTCACCACTAATAACTTCTACCAACCATTCTATCATTTACCCTCCACCACACCCTATAAACCATTTATTTCTCAATGTCACCAATTCCTTCCTCCGAATTTTTTCAGAAGCACAACCCTCCCCATCATCATACCAAAATTGCTGCATTATATCATAAAAATGAATCTTAAGAACAAAAATTCTATCATCATCCTCAATCATCATGCAATCTTATATTGATGAAATAATAAAACTTAAATCATATTGTGTGATACATAACCGATGAAAAATAATAACCCAAAAATAAAATACCCTTTTTCAACACAAACTGGATCTGAATCTACAACCTCAAGTTGCACCTCGATATGCACCCCACAATGAGTTGTCATTATTTTCTCATCACTTTAAGAACTGAACACCATCTAGGCCTTCTTCTTGTATCCCTTCCCCCCTTTTACATCACCCATTATCCTTTGCTACGCTGACCCTCTGTAACATCCCAGCTAAATAAAGAATATGAAATTTTCATATTTATTAATATTTTTAATTTAATTATTAATTTTACTTTAAAGGGGATTTTATGTTCAATGGCGTACTTGATACATGACAACGGGATTCTTTGAAATCTTATATTGCAGACAATGCTGAGTCATACTAAAAAATAGTAATATAATATTATTTTAAATGGTAGTTAGAGCCTCTCCGTTGTATTGGCAGGAATGGAAAGAACTAACTACAATATGAATATACATGTTTGTTAAATGTTTTTATAATTAACTAATAAATTTTTGAGGCTTAAAATATAAAAGAATCTAATTTTAAGCATAATTTACTTTAAAAGGTTGATTTACTGCGTTTTGATGGTGAACCATCTTTAAATATTTTTTGATCACTATTATATGTTCTATTTGACCAAATAAAATACTTCTTCAGAATCGGGACATCAAAATTTCCTTTGGGTAAATATTTGGCATTTTTCTGATAAATTCATTTTTTAAAGAATAGTGAAAAATACTGTTTTTTAATTCAAAACAACATTTTAATCTAACTTATTTATATGGATAGATTTTATTTTAAATGAGTTTAATGTTTAATAAGATTATATTTTTACCATTTAATCCAATTCTGGTCATTGTAAGAAATTTCACTTCGAAATTGGTCATAAACAATTTTCAATCTATTGATGGATATTGTTTCTTAAAAACACGCTATTTTTTTGACATCACGAATAATTTTAAATTAATTAATTAAACTTATTTGTTTTTAATTTTTTAAAATAGAAATCATTTTCTAATTGAGAATATCAAATCTAGTTTTTGCTAAATTTCTAGTATTTTTTGGAATGAACTTCAATTTTTGATGAATAGTGAAACCACTAAGTAGTCCTTAAAAACTGACTTTTTCCTTTAAATAAAAGTTTACTGCTTCTATAAATTTAATTTCAAATATCATACATACATGGTTTTTATTATTAAGTAAAATTTGGTTCAATAAGATGAAAAAAATATTGGGGAATATTAACTTTTGAATTTTATTGATCACAGTTAAAGGTAAATAGGGTAATTCTTGGTAACAATAATATTATTATAACACAAAATTACTTTAACACATTTCCTAATCTTATTGGATGAGTCATGGATGACCAGGGGCATCCTTGGGACGATTTTGGGACCCCATATATCCACTTCTGAGTGATAATGAAAATTTAGATTAATTAATTTAAAGTAAAGTCAAAAATGACACAAACAAATATCTTTTAGTAAATTAATTATTACATTGGATTATATAATTTATCCTTTAGAATATAATATTCATTAAAAATATAAAAATATTTCTTATATCATGATTTTTTTTATAATTTTGAAACATAAAAAAATAAAATTATTTATGGCGCAAAAATGATGCAGTATTTACGTCATTAATAAATGATTTAAATAAATAAGATTCTAAATATTAAAATAACATTCAAAACCTGTCAAATTATTATTGGATGAATTTATTTCGGCCATGAGTCATCATATATTTTACCTTGATGAGTTTGGGACCTTTAGAAAATGAAAATCATTATATAATAAAATAATATTTTCACACATCCCTAAAGAACCCCTTCTCCCCCTTATAAAAGCCCTCAATTCTAACCCATTACTCACACCTCACAAGCCCCTTGGCTCATCAAACCCCTTCCCAAATAATCTATCAATATACCTCTCTTCCTCCTAGAAGCCTTACCTTATACAGAAGGCACTTCAAAAAGTCCTTTTGATTCAAACGAAAGGGTGTTACCTGAATTAAAGGTAACAATTTCTCTTAAATTCATTTATTTTATTTTACATCTTCAACCTATAAAATATTTTAATTCCTTTATTTTATAAAAACACCAGTATCCTCAATATAATAATATTTTTTTATGAGGAGGATTCGAACTAAACATAAATGCAGTACCATCTAATGGGTAAAGAACTTATTTTTTCTTGTGCGTAGGAAACTAACACCTCACGAAATGATGATTGTTCAATTATCTCCAATCGCCTCTTATGATGTCCATTTATAAAGGAAATGTATTTATATATGATATATATAATTTTTATGTTTTCTTTATGCTTTTTTATTTTTAATTTATATCATACCTTTATGGTTTCCATTATTTGTGAACACGATAATTTCATTTGAGGAAGTGCGGACTACCACCCCCTCAAAGTGATATGACTCGTTCATACCATACATGGGACGTATAAAAGTTGTATTTCATGAAATTATATATTATATTATACTATAATGATAATATAACTATGTATCATTATGTTTTCCTTCAATTCAAATATGAAATAGAAATGAATGTAGTGTTCATGCATACGTACGACTTACCGTCTCCATGAACGGTGCATTTCATTTCTTATCTCCAAATGTTATGTACTATTATAAATACATATATATACTATATATATGTGATATATATGATATCTAAATCATGAATATAATTATTTATATAATGGACTCTTGTCCACATGGACAACATGTAATTATAAGGTGTTCATTTTTTACTCAAGTCCCAAATATCGACAAAACGACCATTATTAACTTAAATGATAACATAATGTATATATCATGGTAATAAGTGATATAAAAGGAATAATAAACTTGGAAAAGGGTTCTTAATCAAGTATAAATTAACATAAGTTTTTTATTTAGGAAGAACAAGGAACAAACAAGTCAATTCGGACACGTGGTAATGGGTTTCTTATCTCACTTTTAATTTCGTGAGATTTCCATTGTTCACAACTAAATTATTGAATGTATTATACTGTGTAATTCCATTTGATATATATTATCATGATCTTCATTTTATTCATTTTATTCTATGAATAAATTGGTGGTTATTAACTTTTGGTCATACGACTCGATTGATTACAATGAGGGAAGGTATTTTCATCTCATTTTTTATTCCTGTGATATTCATGATATATTTTCCACTAATTCCTTTTGTGTGGTGTAAGTACTTCTCATGATTTTATTCACTATGTAATATAATTCAATTTATGTTTATTTACATGTAAAGGCCTAGAAATTCCCTGTAATTATTTTTAATTATATTGGAATTTTTCGAGACCGCAAAATCTGACGGCATGCGATTCCGAGGCCCGGAGTGCACGAAATGATCCGTAGAAGTTTTGTAAAACTTTAATTAGTATGAATAAGCAGTTTTCGTAAAAATTGTAATAACTCTTAAAATTTTACTCGGATCATCAATTATAGGGTACCGTTGTGCTCAGGATGGCGGGTTTACCCTAGGCGTAACATAAGTTTAGTCGACATGAGCCTCCTGTGAGAAAACCCAAAAATGGAATAATCGTGAATAAAATAATTAAATAAATTATTATATATTTAAAATTCTTATAAATCACAAATATTAACTCAAATTGAAAATTTTAGACCACCATTGAACTCGTAAAGGTATTCTCTCTTTAGGGAGAAACTAACATTGGTTGGCGCCGACCACCAATAAAAGTTATTTTCTGGCCGTAAATAAAATAATTCAGTGGTAATTATTTTTTTGTAAAATTCATAACATCTAAATGGTTACATGGATTGAAAATATGATTGTGCCATTGGGTTTGTTGGGGAGTGTTTCACTTAGGCAGAGCCTAACCTCGACTGGCATGGGTCAACTGTGACTGTTAACATTTTTCCAAACTTTTTTTTGGGTACGTTCAGTAAACACGCAACAGGTGTTTTTTAACTTTTGAATAGGTGCTCAAAATTACAATCTGAGGGTACCTATGAACTCACAGTGCTGATATTCAGTTAAGGAGACCTTCACTTCGACAACAGTGCATCCAGAGAAAAAGTTATTTTTTGGAACCTTTTAATAGAATAAATAAAATATCATTATTATTTCATTTTTTATTTTTATTCTAATCCTACAACAGACGAGCGGTGAGGTGGGACCGGTGACGTTTCCAGCCAATAAATGTCTTCGTCTTTAAATTCAATGTAACCACAGTGTTGGGGAATTAGGAATGTTCCTAATTAATGGGCTTCCATTAACCCCATGAATGTTGCCCACCCTTCCTCTCTTCTATTTATATAGAGCTTGGGGAGAGGTGTTGGCACTTTTTTGCCAAGCAAAAAAGTGTTGAAAAAGTGCAGTGACGCCAAACCCTTGGAAGACGAAGCAGGTACTAGCGGGAGGTGATGACCGACACCGAAAACCCAAAATGGAGATCGATGAACGAGTGACGTTGTTGGAGGCTAATTGCAAGGGATGGAGAACACTGAAACATACTCAAATGATGACGCTCTCCAACAAACATGAGGTAGGGGATTATTTTTGTTTTGGTGTTTTTGACTTCCCCTTACCCATTGTAAAATTTATACAAAGAATGTGGTCAATCGACTAACGGGTTTACCAACGATTCCTTACTCTTTGAGAGGGATGTTACAGGGTATCTTCTAGATATTGTTTCCTTTGCATTACCCTTACCCATTATTGTAATTCTTCTCAATTCAAGAACAATTATGCCGCAAGATACCACTCTAACGCAATGGGTGTAGGCCGAACTGACACTGCCCAACATTCAGCAACCTTTGTGGTTTTTGACGCATTCTTCATCCGTTCTCCATTGGAAAATATTTAATGGCACTAAAAACATTTAGATTTTATGAGCACGATATATGGATGTGAATCCCTCGATGAAAGGATCGAAAATATGCAATCGTTTAATTTTTCGGTCTTAGAATGAATCCGCAATGGCATGCCATATGAGGCGGTGGCCGGCACCCATCCGGCCATGAGGAAGGAAGGGAGGCGCATGTCGCATTGTCGGATGATTAAAAGGCCATGGACCATCATCCGTAGTGAAGAAGAGGTGGCGACCGGTGCATGGCCTGAAGCACGAAGGAGAGGCAGCGGCGCGCACCCGCACCGCCTCCGTGCAGATGTTGTGGCATGAGGCCATGGTAGAGAGGGTGGTCGGCCGGCCGAGCGGGCCGACAGTAATGGTGCGGCACACAACCATGCCGCGTGGAGGAGGATGGTCGTCCGGCCAGTTGTGGACCAGTGGGCTGCCCAGCGCAGGCCGCCCACTGGGAGCCTCCCAGCGTGGGCTACACCATGGGTCGTCTGGCAGACCGGGCCACGCCGCACCGCTGAGCCAGGATAAACTAGACCTAGAGGGCCAAGAGGGACCCAGCTAGCTAGGTCGACCCAAACCAGGTCAGGTAGGCCTAGGCCGAGTTGAGCCGGGTCGGACCAGACCTGGACCAACTTCGACCCTTTTTGTCCATTCGGCCTAATCTTGAGCTACGAGCATCCATTTGAAGAACCGTCTATGGAACCGTAAAACATGGATCGATAAGATACATTTGGTATACCCCTATTTTTTTTTGTATAAGGTTGGGGCACGGCCTAGTTGGATCGAACATGAATCCAATTGGGCCTTCAAGACTAAAAGCCCAATAACATATGGACGGGGCGTCTGATTGATGTATCGTCTGTTGAATTGAGACCCCTTTTATGTGGAGGACCATTGGAATAATTCTTAGTGGGACTTCGTGGAATTTGGATTATCAACTATTAGATTGAGGAGGTGACTCTCCCGGTGATGAGAAAGCATAGTGTAGGTACACTGTTGCTGGTTGTGACGATGTACTAACGTTATTCTAGGATCTTGTGTGGGTATGATGATGTAATGATGAAGTACTAGGATCTTACGTGGGTATAACGATATACTGACGATGTACTATGATCCTATGTGGGTCTGATTATGTACTAGGATCATGTGTGGGTCTGACGATATACTGGCGATGTACTAGGATCATGTGTGGGTCTGACATTGTATAGATGATGTACTAGGATCCTGTGTGGGTCTGACGTTGTACAGACGTATGCTAGGATCTTTTGTGGGTCTGACGATGTACTGATGATGTACTAGGATCCTATGTGGGTCTCATGATGTACAACGATCGGGCATGGGTCTGCAATTTGGGATCCTTCATGGGTTTGCCTCTTAACAGAGTAACATGATTCAGTAGATACATCTAATCATCTCTACTATCATACCTAAGTATCCCTGGTGTGAAATTAGTCCTTACTTTTGTGGTAATACCTTTGTTTTATTCTTTTGTTCCGTGTACCTATGTGTTATATTCTTTCATGGTGATACATTGTGGTACTTACCTTCGTGGTGATACAATTACGGTATTATTCTGTGTGGTGTACCTGTGTAGTAATTTCCTTCATGGTGATACCTTGGTGGTATACTTCTATGTGGCGTACCTGTGTGGTATTTTCCTTAATGGTGATACTTTGTGGTACTTACCGTTGTGGTGTTACCTTCGTGGTATTATTTCCTTCATGGAACAGTTGAGCTTTGGATAAGAAGTTGGGCCTTGTGTTTCCTCATGAATGAGACGAGTAATATTTGATAACTTCTGTATATGTATGGTAATATACCTATGTAGGGTTGTCACTAGTTTACATGATCTGTGGTTTATTCATTATGGATTTTGTGAGACCTTGAGGGTCTCAGGATCTCTACTTAGTATTGTTATTCTCACCCCTTCACGGGCATAGCCCGTACCTTGTTGTGTTTGGTGCAGATGATGGATATCATTGATCAAGGCTGAGTGTACCAGGACTGGATAGTGCCTGGAGGTGGACCATTCGGTGTGTCGATACGCAGAGGAGATGGGTAGATGTAGAGTAATAAGGAGGAGATATGTACCTACCCTTCAGGTAGGAACCTTGGAGGATGACCCAATAGTTTTCTTCCTCCTTATTCAGTTTTATTGTATTTCCAGTTGTACTTGTACCTTTACTGTTGGGATTGTACTTCGGCCTCTTTTACTTTCAGCACTCATTTTTTGATATAGTTTAATTGTGTTCGTATCTTTTTGTGTTCTTGGTTGAGTTTGTTAGGGGATATAAAGGAAATTTCTTCCCGGTTTTTGAGAATACGCCTTTTCTTGCTAGTCGCTGACCCCTGACATATGGAAGGCAGGATTGGGGAAGTCACGGCACGGGCCCTGGGGGACAGGTCGTGAAAAATTGCTATCATAGGATTCGGTTCTACCATAGAACATTGTACTCTGATATTTTTAATGGAAATATTTTTAAGATTAGTGAGTGTGGTCGTCAGTTTAGGAAATCCAACATTGGTATGGCGGTGGACGTATCCATACACCAGTACCCTGAATTCTGATTTCTGACTCACTACAAGAAAACACTGATTGCATGTGTGTTTTGAAAAGTTTTATCTGGGAACTCTTTGAGTCAGCTAACCAGGTATAACATAATGACTATGGAACACATGTTTCTTATTAGGATGCCACTATGTAGACAGCCAGCTTGGATTCTGAGAGAGTACACGATGATGGTCCACTGAGAGATGAGGCTACAGTGTACGGCCCTCTTACTATGTTGGTACCATCGGTTGGTGTACCAGCAGCACCACCACCCATTGGGTAGTAGTTACCACCAGTCTCCATGGCGGACGGTGCATGCCGACTGAGCACGTGGCAAGAGTTCCAGTTGTATAGGCCTCCAAAGTTTCAAGGCGAGACAGATTCCCACGCAGCTGAGGGTTGGCTGGAGGCGGTTGCTAGAGTTTTCCGACTAATTGAGACACCAGTAGAAATGATGTTGATCTGAGATACTAGTCTTTTTTAGTGAGTGACCATGAGGTTGGTCCGCATAGTGATGAGGCTTCGGTACGTGAACCATTTCCCTAGATAGTAACTTCAGGTAGTGTGTCAGCTATATCACTGCCCGTTGGTTAGAAGTTAAAACCGGTGGTACTAGTAGAGGAAAAATTTAGTATTAGTTCCTTAATTAGTTTCAACATCAGATTCCCCTCATGTTCCAAGGTGATATTGACTAATAGGCGACTGAGTACTGGATCGAGGAGGTGGTTGAGAGTTCCCTAGAGCATCTACAACTTTATTAGGATGACATGTCAGTAGCTGAGTATTCATCGAGGTGTAACGACCATTTCTAGTACTCGATGAATACGATATGATCAGTGTTCAGGGCTCGGACATCCGAGCGATGTGTGTTTATGGACATCTGAGTCATTACTTTTCCTCTATGCATTCTTACTTATGTTTGGGTTCTTGATAGAACCTTTGTGGTTGAATGTTCTTTGCCTGAGAGGATACATCCAGTGAGTATTAGCAGTGGGAAATCAGGAAACTGGCACCAGTATTAGAGACTTTGTATTGTAAAATGTTTGGAGAAGAAGAAGTTTTATGTACATATGAAACTGCAGGGCACCAAATGTGAAAGCAGAGCTAGGAGATAAGCACAAGGTGGTGTACTTTTTGACATGTTACAACCAACCCCCTTTTTGAACCCCACAAGGATCAGGGAGCTGCAGGATAGGATAAGGGAGTAGCCACAAGCTATCAATGAATGCGACCCAAGGGATCTAGGAATGATTTTAGGTATAGTCTGTGTCTACTACTAGCTTCCGTATAAATAGACATAGGTAAATATCATTCCCCCTTTTCGCGAATCATGTTCAAGACCAAGAGTTTCTGGTTAAGCCATTGACTTAACCCTCACGTCTAGATATACATTTTGGAGGAGACTCGAAAATCACACTTTCACCAATAGTGTGATCTAACCCTTGAGATGAGAGTTTAAGTTTCAACATCTTGGTGGAAACATCGAGGCCTTACGACGTTAGTTTGGTTATGACTTAACATACACAATTCATACTCAAGTTGACTATATTAGAAAAAAAGGTTGTGTTTTATCTATAATTTTGGGATGATGTTTTCCTTAGTCAACGAAAATGTAAACCCAAGCAGCACATGATAAACTCATGCATAGGAGGGTGCAACCGATCACTCTTGAGTCGGCCATCCTTACCTCGTCCCAGAAGGAGTTTTCAATATTTAGTTCCCAGTGGAAGTGTCTAGCGATCCACTTGGACTATGAATTTGAGATAATCTATACTCCTAGGAAGTGAAATATGGTAGTAGATGCACTCTACTAGTGGTCTAGCCTGCAGCAGTAGAGTGAGGCAGTAGAGAAACTGGTTTCTTTTCAGATATCCTATGTGGGTTGAGATGGAGGAGCTTATCTTCTGTTTGTAACAGTCACTCCGCCACTTCTTCAGTGATTCAGGGAGGCGCAATGTGGGGACACTAACTACGAGGCTCGACGTGCTCAGATATCTTTAGGGCAGGCACCTTATGCATTTTCTGAAGGTGGGGAGCATGTCATCCTCTTCAGAGAACGTACCATGGTACTGGGACCTTCAGCATCAGTACTGGTGGCCAGGGATGAAGAAAGTAGTGGTAGATTTTGTATCATGGTACTTTACTTGTTATAAATTGAAAAATACTCATATTTGGAATAATTCTTATGCTCACAGGAGATAGATACCTTTAGAGTTTGAGGATGGTGACCACGTCTTTCTACGGGTCTCGCCTTGATGAGGTTTGTGGAGATTTTTCCAGGGCAGCATGTTATCTCGGAGGTTCATTGGACCCTTTCAAGTCTTCAGTAGAGTTTTAGAGGTTTCTTACCACTTATCTCTTCCACCATAGTTACACCGGGTGCACTACATCTTCCAAGTATCACAAACGAGAAGATACGTGCAAGACCCTACACACATCATTGACTAGGGAAAACTGGACATCGTCGATAGGGAGAAATTTACAGAGGTTCCAGTAGATATTTAGGATAAATAGGAAAGAGTCATTCATGGGAAATTGATACCTTTGATTCAGGTGCATTGGTTGCACAGGAACCTCCATGAGAGAACATCGGAGCGGGAGGCTAAGATTCGTGCTCAGTACCCCCACTTGTTTTCCTAATTTTCTAATGTGGATTTCAAGGATGAAAAGCCATGAGGTGAGGAGAATGTAAAGGAAAGTAAATTCCATGTAATTTTTTTAATTATATGGGATTTTTTCGAGACCGCAAAATCAGACGGCACATGATTCCGGGACCTGGAGTGCCCGAAATGATCTGTCGATGTTCTGTTAAGCATTAATTAGCGTGCGTAAGCTGTTTTCCTAAAAAAATAGAAGAACTCTTAAACGGTTACTCTGATTATAAATCTGAGGGTACCGTTGATCTCAAGATAGTGGGTTTACCCTATTCGCAACTTAGGTTTAGTCGGCATGAGCCTTTTATGAGAAAACCCAAAAATGGCATAATCATGAATAAAAAAATTAAATAAATTATTTCATTTTTCAAATATTTTTAACTCACAAATGGTAACTCAGATTGAATATCTGAGACCACTGCTGAACTCGTGAGGGTATTCTCTCTTTAGGATTATACTAACGATGGTCAGTGTGGGCCACCAGTAAATGTTAGTTTTTGGCTGTAAATAAAATTATAACTGACAATTATTTTATTGTAAAATTTCTTAACTTCTAAACGGTAACTCAGATTGAAAAATACAAGAGTACCATTGGGTTTTTCAGGGGTATTTTTCACTTTGGCAGAGCATTACCTTGTGTGGGTCGAGTGTGACTTTTATAATTTTTACGAATTTTTTTCAGGTACGTTTAGTAAACGTGCAAGCGGAATTTTTTAACTTTTGAACCAGTGCTCGGAATTGAAATCTGAGGGAACCATTGAACTCAAAGTTCTAATATTAATTTAAGGAGACCTTCACTTTGACTGCAGTAAGTCTAGAGGGAAAGAATGTTTTTGGAAATTTTTAATAGAATAAATAAAATAACTTTATTTTTTTATTCTAATCATCCAATGGATGAGCAGTAAGGTGGACTAGTGATGTGTCAAGGCAATAAATAGCTTGACCATTCAATTCTAAGTAAACTCACCTTTGGGGAATTAGAAATGTTCATAATTAATGGTACTCCATTAATCTAACAAACTTTTCACACCCTTCCCCTCTCCAATTTATATGGAGCATGGATAGAGGTGTTGGCACTTCATTCCCAAGCAACAAAGTTCTGAAAAAGTGCAATAACGCAAAACCCTTGGAGGATGGAGCTGGTAGCAGAGGGAGGTGAAGAGAAACACTGAAACCCTGAACTAGAGATCGACGGATGAGTGATGTCATTGGAGACTAGTTGCAGGGGATGAAGAATGCTGACACTTCCTCAAACGCATATTCTCTTCAACAAACTTGAGGTTGAGGATTATATTCATTTGGGCATTTTTTACTTCCCCTTCCCCATTCTAGAATTTATATAAAGAACGTGGTCAACCGACTAACGTGTTTACCCATGATTCTGTTGTCTTTTTGCGAGGATACTACAGTGTATCTTGTAGATATTATTGCCTTTGTATACCCCTTACCCATTCTTGTCATTCTTCTCGATTCAAGAACAACTATATCTCTTGTTATCGTTATAAGGCGAGGGTGCAGGCCGAACGAACACGACCCGACCTCTCTACAACCTTTTTTGTTTTTGACGCGTTCTTCATCTATTCTATAATGACAAATATTTATTGGCACTGGAAACATTGAGATTTATTGAGCACGATATTTGGATGTGAAGCCCTCGACGCAAGGATCGAAAATATGCGATCATTTAATTTTTTAGGATTGGAAAGAATCTGCAATGGTTCGCAGAAGGAGGTTGTGGCCGGCACCTGATCGGTTGTGAGGAAGGAAGGGTGGCACACATTTGTGTCACCAGATGAAGAAAAAGTTGTGGCATGTCGGCCGTTGTGTAGTAGCAGTGGTGATCGGCGCATGGTCGGCTGTGTGAAGAGGAGGCGGGGGCGCACGTCTGTGCCGCCGGCATGCAGGAGTCATGGCACGAGGCTATGTTGGTGAAGGAGGAAGGCTGGCTGAGCCAGCCGCTGGAGATGGCGTGGAGGAAAACCGCGCCGCGTGGAAGAGGATGGTCATTCAGCCAGCAGTGGACCCGCGGGCCGCCCAGCACTGGCCGCACACCACGAGCCGCCTAGCGTGGGCCGCACTACAGGCCGCCTAGCGTAGGCCGCACTGTGGGCCACCCAGTGGACCGGGCCATGCTGATGGGTCATGTCGTGCTGCCGGGCCTGGTCACGCCGCTGGGTCGACCCGAACCAGGTCAGGTCGGCCCAGGCCGCTTTGGGTGGGGTCGGACCATACCCAAGCCAACTTCGAATCTTTTCACTCATTCAGACATATCTTGAACAACATGCATCCATTTGAAAAACCATCTATGGTACCATAAACCTTGGATCGAGACATTCATTTTGGTATACCCCACTTGTGTTTTGGATAAGGTTGGGGTATGGTAGGGCTGGATCGAACATGAATCCAACCGGGCCCTCGGGACTAAAAGGCCAATAACTTACCGACCGAGCATCGGATTGACGCATCGTCTGTTGTGTTGAGACACCTTTTACGTGGTGGTCCTTTGGGATACTCCTTTGTTGGAATTCTCGGAATTTGGATTATCAAACAATACCTTGAGGAGCGGACTCTCCCGGAGAAGAGCTAGCTTAGTTCGTGTACCCTTTAGCTGGTTCTGACGATGTAATGACGTTGTACTAGGATCATATGTGGGTCTGACAATGTACTGACATTATACTAGGATCCAATGTGGGTCTGAAGATGTTAGGATGATGAACTAGGATGTTATGTGGGTCTTACGATGCACTGACGATGTACTAGGATCCTTTGTGGGTCTGATGATGTACTGACGATGTGTTAGGACACTTTGTGGGTCTGACGATGTACTGACGATTACTAGGATCCAGTATGGGTCTGACGATCTACTGAATATGTAATTGGATCCTGTGTCGGTCTGTCGATGTAGTGACATGTAGTAGGATCTTGTATGGGTCTGACGATGTAATAGGATCCTGTTTGGTTCTGACGATGTACTAGGATCTTGTGTGGGTCTGCAATTTAGGATCCTTCATTGGTCTTCCTCCTAACATATTAAGATAATCCAGTTGTTACATCTAATCATCTCTACTACTGTACCTAAGTTATTCCTGGTGTGAGATGAGTCCTTACTTTCTTGGTAATAACTTGTTGGTATTCATTTGTGTGACGTACTTGTGTGGTACTTTTCTTCATGGTGATACTTTGTGGAACTTACCTTCATGGTGATACATTTGTGGTATTCCTCTGTGGGGCATACCTGTGTGGTAATTTCGTTTATAGAGATACCTTGGTGGTATACTTCTGTGTGGCGTACCTCTGTGGTACATTCCTTCGTGGTGATACAATGTGGTACTTACCTTTGGGGTGTTTCCTTCATGTTATTCTTTCCTTCGTGGAACAATTGATCTTTGGCTGAGAAGTTGGGCCTTCAGTTTCCTCATGAATGATATGGGTAATATTTGATAACTAAGGTATATGTATTGGAATATACCTAAGTAGGATTTTCAATGGTTTACATGATTTTTGGTTTGTCCTTTGTGTATTTTGTGTAACCTTGAGTGCCTCGAGATCCCTACTGATTATCGTTATACTCAACCCTACACAGGCTTCCCCCGCACCATGTTGTGTTTGGTGCAGACAACAGATAGTGTTGATCAAGGCTGAGGGTACCAAGACTGAACATTTCCCTAAGGTAGACCATTTAGTGTGTCAGTATGCAGAGGATATGGGCCGACGTGGAGTGTTTAGGGGTTGATCTGTACCATCCCTTCTGATATGAACCTTGGAGGATGACCTAGTAGTTGTCTTCCTCTTTCATTAGTTGTATTGTATTTCTAGTTGTAATTTTACCTTTACTGTTGGGCTTGTATTCCAAACCCTTTTACTTTTAGCACCCTTTTTTCTATACATTTTACTTTTGTTTGTATCTTGTTGTGTTCTTGGTTGAGTGTGTTATAGGATATAAAGTCTATGCCTTCCCGGTTTTAGGGAATACACATTTCGGTGCTAGTCACCAGCCCTAGGCCAATCGAAGGAGGGCTTGGGGTAGTCACGGCATAGGCCCTAAGGGATAGGTTGTGACTTTACATCTTCATTTTATGCTTCTTATTTCATGGTTTGTATGTTTCCTAAGTTACGAAATCAGTAAAGGAACCTTTAAACCCAATTTCCATTCCTTGGGTTAATCTTCTAATTCAAAATTATTCCATGCTATGATTATGTGTGGAATCAATATTTATTTTTTTATGTTGTAATTTCCACTCCCCTTTGTGTGGATATACATTTGATACACATAATCTATCCATTGATAAATTCTCAAGTCATCAATATGAGCTTGATATGATTAATTTTAACTCAATTCACATTTATTGAGTTAAACATCCAAGTCATTTGTTTTGTCCTAAAAAGAACATGTGTGAATTTCCTATGATTGATTTACACTGAAAATCCAATCATATTTAGTGTATTTATATTTCTCACACATTATTATGTAATTGATTTATCCTTAATCTAAGGATAAAGTTTTTATTAGGGATTTCGTCTCAATTTAAATTCCATTGAGACTTCATTGTTGTAATGCATTAATTCACACTTATGTTGTGTATATACTGTCCTTTGGAATATTATATATTGAATCTATTTATTCTCATGATATTATAAAGTTTTGATTAAAAATTATTTCTCAGTTATTTTTATTCAATAGTCTCTCATTTTGTTTAAAACTATATAATTAAAATATCATTTTAAATGTTTTAAAGATTTATTCTTCTAAATATTTCTCATTAATGTCCATTTTTTCAAAAAGGTTTTTAGGATTTATTTATATGGACATTAATGTCTTCAGGTGTTAATTCATTAAAAGCTTCATAGTTTTATGGGACACTTTGATTCAAAAATCACTTTATTAAATGTTATAAATGGTTTTGAAAGTGGTTTGATAAAACATTTTTTATTTCAATATCATGATTTGATATATTGGAATGTGTAAATGTTATATTTCCTTTATACTTGTGTTATTTTTTTGATTTTTTTATGGTTATTGGGAATTGTTTGCATATATGGGTGGTTGTGTGATAAACATAGGGCGAGTGAGCCCAGGACTGGTCTTCAATGAATTGGGTAACGTGACAGAGGTAAACTTTAATGTTTCTCTTAAGAGATTTAGGGAATATAATTTGATGGGAATTCCAAATGTGTCTCCCTATGTAGTTATGATATCTACAATGTAAGTACGTTATGAATTCCATAAGTTACCTTTTTGATTTATGATTTTTGTATGTTATTCATAAATCTTATAATTTCATAAGGTATGCTATGATTGAAAAGTATGGTTTCATTTATTTATATTTATTTACGGGATAAGGTTTTCCTTAATTATTTCATAACCATTACTGAGATTTTTATGCTCATCCCAAGATATTGAAATGTTTTCCATAGGACTTAAAGATGAATAGGGTCAAGGATGAGATCCAGGAAAAGTCATGTGGTCTAAAACATGGAACTAGACATATCTTTTTTTCAAGAGTTTTTATTTTATGAAAAATGGATACTGGGTAGTAGTGTCTACATGTAATATTCTTATTCTTTATGTATTAGTTATGGCCTAATTCTCTAAAAGTCTAAAACTGAAAAGACCCTCAATGTGAATTCTTGACATTATTCAAGATTATGTATTGTTTAAGGTTGGGTCCTTATAGTTGATATCATATGTCAGTTTAGACAACTTTAGGGATTAGGAGTTTTCATTTGACACATGGTTAGTACCTGTGTCTATTATTTCAATTAAATCGGTGTTTTATTACTTTTTTAGATCAAGGAAACTCAATTAAAAACGGAAGTAGGATGATCTCAAATGACATTCCTATCTCTTCCGGATGACTCACTTGCAATAATTATTGCAAAGTCATGTTTGGATGATTGTGAAACTTTTTCTAGCATAAAACAATCTTGAAAGTAGTTGTTTGATATATCAAACACCTCTATTATACCTCATTATCATTATGGATCATGGGTTGTACTAAAACACATCATATTTTCACAATATTCTCATATTTTCAATAAAGGTAAATATTATCTAGGAATTTTCAAATATTTTACCTTATCACAAGATTTTGAAGCATATTATGATTTCGAAAAAGGTACTGAAGAAGGGGAACCTTGCACAAACTCTTTATATTTTCTTTTACAATATACTCATTCAAAACATACTTATGTTATTTTAAAAGGACCACTAATTGAATGTTTTTACTCAAATTCAGTCCGACTGTTTTATAAAAATCATATTTTATCCGATGTTTTGAAATTATATGTCATACATGATTATTTTCTGAAACTGTTATTCTACGAACACCCATATGACCCAAGTTGTACAAGGTGTATTTGGATGAATGAAGAAAATGATTTTAAAGGATCTCTATATCATTATGAAAAGGAAAACCCATAATATGGGTGATGACCCATTACATCTGGAAAGGCCATAATAAATGAACCCACAACCGAATGGTGATTAGGGAACATCGTCTACCACTTTCTACGTAATGTCCCTAGATAGTATGACTTATTCTTTTATGTTAAATGATTTTATGGATCAATAATATGTTGATTTTTGGAAATTATGTTTTATCAAATGAATATCTTTATTACAGGAAAATGATTTTGTGATTAAGTGATAAGGTTATTTTAAAAGATGTTTTCTCTTTGGGAAACTTTATCTGCTTAAGGGAAATAAAAAACTATGAGATTTAATTTGTGTAGTAAAGGTTGAAATAATATTTTGGAAAATCTATACTTTTATTATGGATATAAGGTGATATGGGTTATTTATTGAAATGATTAATCTATTATAGACAATAAGTGTTTAGGTTAATTACACTTTAGTATCATACTTTAAGAGTACTCGATGTTATTTGGAGATAAATGTTAAGATTTTTCTGGGAAGCCTATGTGATTAAATCCTTCTAATATTTGGGTTTCAATCTTAGTTTTGATTACATTGAATAATTTTATGGACAGTTGTTTATTGAATGGTCTTTGTTGAAATTTTTGAATTTCTTGACAAATTTCAGATATTAAGAGTAGTTTTTAATTTTATAAAAGATTAACCTTTTGGGGATTATCTAATCTTGTACTAACCATTTTGTTTTTGGTTAATGTCTAAATACATGGGAAAATATAGTTCATCTTTTGTGGATTATATGACTCTCTAGAAGTTTATTATAGTGCTTTCAATGTGAACAAGTCTTCGTGAGTACTCATTGTTTGGAGAGAAGATGAGTTTGTGGTATAAATCTAGTAAATTATTAATGGTCACATGGAAAGTAAGTATATTTCCTTTTGTTCTTAATCATGTTTATAAATAAATTCCACAACATTATAACAATTAACATAAAACAAAAACATTTTTCGTTAAATTTTCTTACTGGGGAATCAAAGACCATTTAACCTATTACAAATTTTTAATTTTCGGGTGGTTAACTTTCTCCTAATCATGTTTTCTATCACACTACATAAGAATATGATGGTTTTTTCTCCTCCATTTCCTTGTTATCATGGAATCCTAGTATGGGTTATCTCGGGTAACCTTTTTATTTATCTTTTTTTTATTTTAATGTGATAGTTTAATTGACTCTTTTTTTTGTGGGTCTTAAAATGATGTTTCTGAGCCCAATTTTAAAATTGCGAGGAAACATTTCCCAAAAGGGGGGAAGGATGTTACATCCTTGGTAAATAAAGAATATCAAATTTTCATATTTATTAATATTTTAAATTTAATTATTAATATAACATTAAAGGTGATGCTATGTTCGATGGCATACCCGATACACAACATTGGGTTTCTTAGAAATCTTATGTTGTAAACAATGCTGAGTCATACATAAAAATAATAATATAATATTATTTTAAATGTTAGTTAATTACTAGCCATTGAACTGGTAGGAATAGACAGAACTAACTACAATATGAATATACATGTTTGTTAAATGTTTTTACAATTATCCAATAAATTTTTTTGGCTCAAAATAAGAATGAATCTGATTTTAGGGATAATTTACTTTAAAAGGTTGATTTACCACCTTTTGATGGAGAAACCTCTCTAAATATAGTTTTGGTCACTTTTATATGTTCTTTTTGACAATAAAAAATTATTTTTTAGAATCAGGACATCAAAATTTACTTTTGGTAAAATTTTTGTATTTTTCTGATAAAATTCATTTCTCTAATGAATAGTGAAAATTACTATATTTTAATTCAAAACATCTTTTTAATATAACTTATTTATTTGCTTAAATTATCTTTTTAAATGGTTTTATTGTTAAATTAGATTATATTTTTACCATTTAATTCAATGACGGTCGTTGGAATAAATTTCACTTTGAAATTGGGTATAAACAAGTGTCAATCTTTAAATAGATATTGTTTCTTAAAAACACGATATTTGTTTTGACAATAAGAATTCATTTTAAATTCATAAATCCAACTACTATGTTTTGAATTTTTTAAAATATACATCATTTTTAATTAAGAATATGAAATATCAATTTGGCTTATTTTTTGGTATTTTTATGATAAAACGTCAATTTGTGATGAATAGTGAAACAACTAAGTAGTCATTAAAAATAGACTTTTTCATTTAAATGAAATTTTACCACTTCTGTGAATTTAATTTCAAAAATCCGGCATACATGGTGGTTATTAGTATGTAAAATGTGGTTAAATAAGATTAAAATAATTTTTTGGTGAATAGTTACTTTTGAATTTTATTTCTAACGGTTAAAGGTAAATAGGGTAATTCTTGGTAATAAAAATATTATAATAAAAAAATACCTTAACACATGTCTTAAACATATTTTATGAGTTATGGCCGACCCTGGGAATACTTGGGATGATTTTGGGACCCCATGAGGCCACTTGGGAGTGATAATGACACTTTAGATTAATTAATTTGAAGTAAAGATAAAAATGACACAAACAAATATCTTTTAGTAAATTAATATTTACATGGGGTTATATATGTTATATTTTAGACAATAAATATTCATTTTAAAGCTAAAATTATTTCCTACATCACGATAATTTTTTAATAATGTTTATACATAAAAAAATATATATATAATTATTTATGACACAAAAATGTTGCAGTATTTACCACATTAATAAATGATTTAAATATATAGATTATAAAAATTAAAATAACATCTAAAAACCTATCCTATTTTTATTGGATTAATTTTTTTCGTCCATGATTCATTTTATCTTTGACCTTAATTAGTTCTGGACCTTTAGAAACCGAAAATCATCATATAATAAAATAATATTTTCACACTTTCCTAAAGAACCCCTCCCCCCTTATAAAATGCACTAACTTATAACTAATTCCTC